>VZTX01006737.1:20915-59582 GCA_013400915.1 Pardalotus punctatus
TGTATTGTTAAAAAGAAATCCTGATTGCAAAGCCAGGGCCATGGCCATCTCCCAAATACAAATGCTTTAAAGCTACTTACGTGGTGCAAAAGGATACACAAAAAAATAATTATAAGCAGAATAAATAAGTGCACTCCCATCTGCCAGGTTGATTGTATCACATCTCTCATGTACATAAACAGCCCTGCATGGAAACACGGGCTCCTTTTCCAACAGGGGATTTCCCACCAGAGCTCTGCGGGAATCTGTGTCCTTGTAGTGCTCTTTCTGAACAAGGACAGGCAACAACAGTTGCTAGCAAGCTTGGACAGCTTTGTTAAGGGCAGGTATTTATGTTGCGTCCTTTAAAAAGAAAAATGTTACAGCAACGTATGGGGGAAAAAAGTCACAATTATTCTGTCAAACCTGTGCACACGCTGTGGACTACAGCCATGAGCTAAGAGCCAGGTTCCTGCCCCACGACCCAGATTGATCTCTTCTATGTGCTGGTCCCAATAAAAACATGATATAATAACAGCCTTTGCCTTCTAAACTTGCTGGGCAATCATTGCAGCAGCAAGACTGAATCTCTTGGGAACCCACAGTAAAGTTTTGCCGTATCTCCTTTTTCCTCTGGATTTCCCAGGTGTGGAGAAAGCAGGGAGGAAGCGCCGATCTCACCCTTCTGAGATCTGGAAAGGACCTGCCGTGGACTAAAGAACAATTTTAGGGACCATCATCCCAGGAGAGGTGCCAGTGATAACCCCCTCAAAACTAAAGGCTGACCTATAAACAAATCTGTCACTGAGTGTCAAATGTCTGGGACATGTCAAATGTCAGGCCTTAAAAAAAACCAATCAAGGCAGGAGTGTTTAATAAGATATGCCTGCTGGTAAGATATGAAACTTTCACTGAAACTCATCCAAGGCTGGTTTGGATGGGGTTTCGAGCACCTGGTCTAGTCAAAGGTGTCCCTGCCCTCCAACACAAACCATCCTGTGATTGAAACTGCAGGGTATTTCAACATGTAAAAACTGTAATAATTATGGAAGACTGGTTGCAAATGATCTTTTTAGTTCATCACCTTAAACACAGATACTAAATGGGCCAAAACCAGAGAGATGCAGACAAGCTTTAGTGACCAGGAGACATCCCACTCACTAACGTGTCATTAAGAAATGCAGATGGTGACTACAATGCTTGCTTTGGTGAATATATGCTCATTTTAGTCCATTAAGTGATTTCTGTGTCTCACTGGGCTTCATGACGAGTGCTGGATATTTGAAGCCTTTTGGGAAGCTCATAAATCACTGAGTGCTGCATTGTACTCGTTGTACTCGTGAGTACCTTTGTAACGTTGTCCCCCCAGGCCCATCATTATCCCTTTGGAAAGACAGGTTCTTCCTTCCAAAGTCATGTACTTAACCTTTTGTTTAGCATGTCCAAACACTTCAGCATCACGGTGCTTTTACATATTGGGAAGGGTTATTTATAGCTCTCTGAACTGGGCAAATCTTTCCTTGTCTGACAGCTAGTATTTGTATTTATTTTCTTTAAGGAAACGTGCTCACAACCAGCTGAATGATGTATGAAAAGCAAAGCACCTTCTCTACATGTGGATAAAAGCCAAGCTCAGATCTGCTAGTACAAGTTTTTTTGCTCTGGACAATCAGCTCAGTCTAACTATACGTGTTGTTAAAATACCCCAGATATCAGAGTGAGCAGCAGTGGACAGAAAATGAAAAGATCTGTGTGTGCTAAAGGTGAGGGCTGGGGTTCAAGTGAGGAGACCACGTTCTCCTGACACAAATTTGCAATGGGGCAATGAGGAAATCACCTCAGCACAGCCCTTCTCAATCCACATCCCTCTTGCTTGAACTTTCCTGAGCTTTGTCTCCTTGGCACAAATGGCCCCTGTACCTCTTGTGGGAATAAAGCCACTGCCCTGCATCCTTCTGATACCAGATGATGAGTTTTTAGGGAGAGAGGAGGATGTGACAGGAGGTACAGGGAGGTGGTAATGCTGAAAGCTCCTTCCACCTTCTTGTTTGATGGCTGCAGTCACTCACAGAGTCCTGGAATCACTGAAGCTGGAAAAGACCTTTGAGATCATTGAACCCAATGATAAACTTGGGATGGCCAAGTCCACCTCTAAACCTAAGCATCACATCTGTGTAAATACCTGCAGTGACTCAGCCACTCAAGGTCTCAGTGTGACAGAAGAAAGAACATGTTTTATTCTCTTTTGTATGTCCTCAATTTTATGGAGATGAAATTTTGACTCCTACCCCACTTGAAGGCATCACAAGGGGGATATTTTCAGCTGAATTCAAGCAGGCCTCCTTCCAGCTGACCTCTAATCGTGGATTTCCTTGCAGAGAACACTCTTCTGTTGCACTGAGGACAATTCTGCAGCCCTGCTTGGAGAGGAGGGTGAAGGTTCTGCTGTCCTCTCTGCAGTCTGCCACTCAGGGATGACCT
Source organism: Pardalotus punctatus (assembly GCA_013400915.1). Lineage (NCBI taxonomy): Eukaryota > Metazoa > Chordata > Aves > Passeriformes > Pardalotidae > Pardalotus > Pardalotus punctatus. Next base: position 23,376 of record VZTX01006737.1, read on the forward strand.
TAATAGGGATGTTGCAGGGATTAAAACATGAAAGGAGGGCTCTAGCCAAGATGCTGATCGGAGCAGACAGCAGTCTGAAGGGGTGACAGGGAGGCAGAAGGTTAGTCAGAGATTTAGGAGAATTCCCATTAGGGTTAGGAGGATGTTACAATTTAAAATGAGGAATAATGTGGTGATGCAGCTGTCAGCTGAAACTAGTTCTGGTGCAGTGATCAGGACAGCTCTATCAGTGGATCTGTCTTGGTTCAAGGTAAGGAACTGCTGTAAGAGTGAGGATGGATTGTGATGTCTTGAGCAGGAATGGAGAAGGAATCATCCGTGTGATGATATCTCTTCTCATCCAAAAAGTCTCTTCTGACTCTGAGAGACTTTGCTGGTCAAAGGCATTGGCTTGTAGTTGCACTGTTTTAGATTTTTCCTTTCTCTCTCATGGAGAATATAGATAAACTGTACTTCTTGTAATCTCTGTGTTTTGTGTTAGAGGTGAACAAGCCATAACCAATAGGTCTTTGGGGGTGGATTGTCTTTGGCCAATAGACACTTGTTTATTACTGTGTATAAAAAGAAGTTCTTGTAAATAAAACCTTCTTCTTCGCCATCTTGAAGCCTGTCTGCCTGACCTCTCTCCCTGCTTCCACAAATCCCACCAACAACAGAAAAGCAAACCATATTGGCTCACTAATGAAAACTTGGTAAAAACATTGGAAAACACTAATGGATCAAGGGAGAATTAGACTGGATCAAGACTAGCATCCACAAAGAAGAATGAGGGCAGGAAGTATTTAAAATTAATTCCAGCAGAACCTCTCACATGAGCCTGGAGGTTAACTGTGCTTCATCTTTGTGGGAGATTCAGGTGGATCTTTCATGACTGAGAGGTCCAATTTTGTTCCACTTTCTATTGTTTCTCAAGATATCTTTAAACTCTGAATTGATGGGATTTATGCAATTAATTATGCACTTGCAATTCAGTGTGTGGAGCCCTTCTAACACCCCCTCAGACAGGGCTCCATCCCCAGCTGGTGCAGCTCTGCTGGCCCCAAGGCTGCTCTACAGCTGGGATGGCTGCAGAAGTGGCATGGGATTTCTTCACTTTTACAGTGGAGGTCAGATTATGGGTTTTCAGTACATTGTACAGTACAAACAGTACATTTCAGTACTAACCCTCTGTTTGACTGACAGGTCTTTACTCACAGAACAGCTAAATGGAGAAATAGGGAGTGAAAACAACTTTTGGTTGCCTCTGGTGAAGTGACACATGTGGAACTTTAATGAGGGCTTTTGGGGAGGCACACAGCTCCTTGTTTCAGCTTCAGATGAGTTTATGACTGCAATTGCTCAGGTGAAAAACAGGCAGTTGAGCAAAATATTCCTTGAATTATATATGAAACCACAGTAAAGATTATTGTGTCTTCCCAATTTTTGATGCTTTGTGGCATCCCGGTAGAGATCCTGGGATAAGTAGGTCCAGTAAAATGTATTTATTGACATCAAGCAATGGGCATATGGCAGGCCTGGGGTTTGCCCTTCGTTTCCTTAAGCATTATGTGAGATTTCAGGTGGAATGTTAGATTTCGTTCTTGTGGTGATTTAGCCAGTAAATTGCAATGTGAGGGACAGAAAGGAGAAGTCAGCCACGAACACAGAGCAGTCAGACGGGCTCCTGTGCTTCCCTGGGCATTTCCCAGGTGAGGCTGAAGGGGCCAGTCTGTGTCTCACTCAAAGCTGGCAGAGCTAAGATCTCACTCACCCGGAAGAAACAATCCTAAATCAGTATCTTTATGTAAAACATCCCCACCCCACCTCATTTAGCTGTCAAAGGTTTTTGCAATCCTCCTCGAGTGCGAGCTGCAAAAGCCGGTTCGCTTCTATCCGTTGGTTATTCAGAGGAAATGGGGTGTATTTTAGAGATTCCATCATTCCTGCATTTATTTGTCTTCCTCTGCAAAGCCCTGGAAGGGATGGATATCTTGTTGACTTCTGAACTTGAAGATGACTTTTTGAGTTGCATCTTGTGTTGGGGGAAAAGAACATGAAGGGGAGCAGAAAAGATTTCAAAGATTTTGTGCAATGGAGCTTAGCAGCAAACCATTGATTATGTGCAAAGGAATTAATAACAGATAGGCTTTTTATTTTATTTTTTTTCCCGAGCTGAGATATTGATCTGAAATGAATAGTTTTTGCAGAGTAATTGCAACCCACGTAACCAATGTGGATTTTACAGTCTTTGTGCAAAGATATTTTAAAATACTAGCCCAGCTTTGGTAGGATACATTGGTAGGCTGGGATAACAAGGCTCTTTGGAAAGTTTTGGAAACTTCTTCCCAAGCCCCCATCAAATTACCTCCAAATTCTCTCTACTTAGAGAGCACATTCAGTGCATTGTGACAAAGATTATTTAACTACTTTGACTCGCTCCAGCTTAGCAGGGTGAGGGGAATTTGCAGTCCCTTTTCAGCTCCCACAGCAGCAGCCCTGCCTGCATTCAGCCTGTCCTGGACACTTGTGTGTGCTGGTTTGGAGGGGCTGCTTGTGTGGAGTTTTGCTTCAATGCAAATGCTTGGGGCCTCAGTGCAGCAAAGTAATCAAGAATATGCTTGACTTTAAGTCCATGAATGATCTCTGAATCTGGGCCTTTGTACTCAGAACAAAACCCCTTAAATAAAGGAATAGTTTGAATGCCAGCAGCCCAGCTGTTTTTGAGCAACCCTCCAATAACAAACCCGAGAGCATTTGCATTGGTAGAAACAAAAGTTGGATAAGGAGGCTGATTCACTGTCTGGCTTCTGGAGACATTTTATAAATAGCGGCAAGAAAAACACAGGAGGTTTTTTTATTATTATTAGTTGATAAAACATGTTGACAGAATCCTTTTCAGGATTGTAACTTGGGGGCAGCGTGTCTTTTTGGACAGCAGACACATGGCAAACAATTTATTTGCTGAAGAAAGCCAGATGCTCTGTGTCTTGGCAGGCGATTTGTAAGATTAAGGAAAATCAAGCTTGTGACTAGAGCGTGGTAAATAAGTAAAATAAATAAATAAAGCAGTTGCACTGCCCACAAGAATCTCCTCTGGCCTTTTTGGCAGGACAGCTGGTTTTCAGCTCCTTCTGCCGCCGGTGTGTGACGGACAAGGAGGAGCGGGCCACCTGCGGGGAGCAGAGCTTCTTGTTTGCCAGCCGCTGGTCTCAGCGCTCTGCTGCTCCCTGAGCGAGCTCAGGCGCCTCTCTGGACTGTCCCAGAGTGTCCCAGGAAAGATTTATGGTCCCAGTGAAGATCTGAGAGGGTGAAAGGCACGTGTGACAGCGAATGCAAGGGCCAGGAGCGTTGTGCTGAGCATCCTCCATCAAGAGGTTGCCCAGGCTGCCTTGGAAGCTGTTGTGCAGCAAGCGGACACCTCTGCAAAGCTGCAGTGGACAGTAACCCTGAGAGAAGCGCCAAAAAACCAGGAAATGCTGGATGTACATCTCCTTCATGTAGGGCTTGATCCACAGCTTGATCATGCCACTTGGAGAAGTCTTTGTATAGACTGAGACCAGCTGAACGCCAGAATTTCCAATAAAATAAAGCAGTTCTGTGAATAAACAAAATATTAGAGGAGGAAAAAACAGACATGATAAAGTTTGTGTTGTTTAGCCTTCACACAGCTGGTCTTTTCTTCATTTTTCTTCAGCAGATGTTTGTGCTGGCACAGCTTAGAGATCAAAATGTTGTACAGTTTTCAAGCTGTATCAGGGAGAGGGCAGGAGTGCTGTAAAAGGAAGTGAGAGGACTCAAGGTAAAAGGAAAATTGCCCCCATCATGGGGCAGCTCATTCATACAAGTCTTCTTTTCCTTTTGTGCTAGCACAGGCAGCAAGAAGTAAATTACCTTACTGTCATCACGTGAAGGTAAACCAGGAATATTTTTATTATTGTTTTTATTATTTAAATAACATGTAGGGAACCCTGAAATATTTTGGATTTAAACAAAGAATTCCCTGCCCAGACAGCTAAAGCCAGTATGGACAAAAGAGAGAATGACACATGGACCATGCATTACATGGTGAGCAGCAGAGTTGCTCAATGCTTCCTGAATTTCCCTAAAGCACAGGAATTCAGAAAAAAAAGGTCAGTGGCCATACCAATGTGATTTGAGCCTTTTTCTCAGGAAGCTCAGACTCCCTCCACCTCCTCAAATAAGAGATCTAATCTGACATTCCTCCCGTGTGTGGGCGGAGACCTCCCTGTGCCTCTTCTGCTCTGGCAGGGTCAGTGTGTGACCTCTCACAGCTTGAGGATGGCAACAGATGAGCAAAGGCAATGAGTGCTGCGGGTGTGTGGGAGGGAGAGGCCGGGGGCTGGAGCCCTTGGAAAGACCTTGCTTTTTTTGAAAGTTCTATTTTTAATGACTGTAATATTCCATTAATATTCGGGGGAGATATAATTAGGATGTTGTTTCTATTTTGAGATTGTTTTTGTCTGAGTATCGGTTTGGACTGCAAACCAGCTCTTTGGCAAACTCCTGCTTTTGTGTGCTGTGAGGCAGCAGCCCTTGGCTCTACCTACCGAGATTGGAGTGAGGATTGACTGGACATCTCACCCCATCCGCTCCTTGGCTCTACCTACCGAGATTGGAGTGAGGATTGACTGGACATCTCACCCCATCCGCTCCTTGGCTCTACCTACCGAGATTGGAGTGAGGATTGACTGGACATCTCACCCCATCCGCTCCAACGGGGCCCGTGGTGGGATTTTGGTGGGGCTGACACCATTTTGTCTGAGGCTCAAGTGTTTCCAGTTGCTGGGGATTACACATCAGATAAAAGAATACAAATAGTCAGATGTTGGGATTTTGAAGTGTGTTTAATGCAACACTTTAAAAGCTATGTATGCTGTTTCATAGTTTTCTGTGATTTGTCCAAGCCTAATCTGGTGTGGGCAGTGTTTTCTTTAACTGTCTCCCAATAAAACCACCCTGCACAATCACGCACCAGACTATTTATTCCTGGGAATGGCTTGCATCACCCATGAAAGAATTTAATAATGACACTTGGACGGAGTGCTGTTATTTATGGGGGAGAAGGTCGAGTTCTGTGCCCGCACCGGCAGCGGGTGGCTGCAGCTTTGGGTAGCACGGTGCCAGCGGAGAGGGAGCGTGCCTGGGAGCTTCTGTCCCTGCTGCAGAGCTGGGGCATCACGCTCCTCAGCCCAGGCTTTGGTATTTATATCCCTCCGTAAACAAAACTCCTGCCTTTTCCTTCTGATTATGGTGAAGACGCCAGTGCAGGCTAACATGAATGGGGAAGTGAGTGTGACGCTCTCAGTACATATCAGTATCCCCACGTTATTCAAGGGAGAAATTGGTGGCCGGTTTTTGTTTTTATTTCTGGAAAGTGATCATTTTTAATCCCCAGTCTTTCTCCCTCTGCATCCAGCTCCTGTACTGCTTGCCAAGTTTTCCTTTCAGACGTTCTAGGAACACCCTCCTGGCTGCAGGGCTGCCAGCTCTGCTGTGCCTTGTGCCCAGTTGGGAGCTCCTGTGTCCCCACCCTGCTCCGCTGGCTGCCCCCTGGCTCTGCAAAGCAAAACGAGGATCCTGTTCTGCTCCTCCTGCCCCTGCATCCCTTCACACCTGATGTTTTCTCAAACGAACACCGTGATTCCGTTTCCTTGTGGCGTGGAAAAGTGAACTTTAGCCTTTTCATTTGACTATTCCATGCATCTAAATTTGTAATATAGGATATCTGACACAAATAGCCTTGTAGAGACACCACCATCTCTTTCCTCCTGGTTATTTTTAATAGTTTTTTTGTTTGGTTGGTTGGTTTTTGTTGGGTTTTTTTTTTAAGGAAATGAGCAAACACCTCAAAGGAGATATTATTTAGTTTAATCTCTAGGAAAAGTTCAGGTAGGAAGAAGAAAAGAAAGCTCAGTCTTAAAAAAAAGAAAAAGACAAAATGCACACCCTTCTAGAAGTGCTGCATCAGTCAGTTGTGCTGTGTTGTGGGCAGAACAGCAGGTCTTTTGGAAAAAAAAAAAAAAAGAGCCATGTGGAGTTCTGTGTTTACAAGGCATTGCCAAGCCTGGATTAAATGTGGTAAATGGAGAAGGGTAGAGGATTTCTGTTTCATTGCCTGTGCTCACTGCTGTCACTGCCAGTCGTGTTGGCAGAGCACTGCCACCGACAGAAAGGAGTCTGCTGGTCAGTCTTGTCTTGGTTGCAAACCCCTTTCTTTGCATTTTGAAATTTGCTGTCATGATTCCATTGGCTGTTCAGTGCTAACAACAGCAAAAATTAATGCACTTATTTTGCTAGGGTAAGCATGGTAGGTACTGAATACTCAGGGAAAGCAGATTTTTTACAAAGTCAATCTTCTAAGTGAAAATGAGCTTCTGGGGGAGAATTGATCCTCCCAGTTATCATCTGTGGGGATGAAAAAATCCATGCTTGCTCTTGAGCTCTGAAGTGACTTATGCATTTCTCTGTGTGTGTGTGGTCTAGACTCCCATGCAATTTAGTCACAGCCTAGCCCTGATTTTCCCATTGTTTTACATTTAAGGCATGCTCAGAGCTTTCCAGTCTTTTTGCCTTTCCTCAGCAATATTTGTGACTTACCACCAAAACCATGACAAACGTTTTAGAGCCAGTTTTCATCTCTCCTCCACTTCTAGGTGACCTGATGGAGCACAGTCTTGCCATCACCTTATAAATCAGCCGTTTGAGAGGAGGGGGAGAGGGACGGTGCAGATAATTCCTCTGAAAACTTGGAATTATCTCTGCCTGAAGCAGCTGGGCAGAGTGCTAAGGTGCAGTTTTGTGTAAGAGAAGCAGTGAAGGGTTCCACACATCCTTCCTCCTCTTCCCAAACACTCGTGGATGCAGAAATGACACCTTGGGGCTGTCGTGCACCCACGTGGATGACCACTGACCACTGCCCACTGCCCACTCCTCTGGAGTGTGACGGCCCTTTGCACCCCCAGGCAGGGTTGGGGCGCCCCTTTGGTCCCTGCTGGTTCAGCTTTCCAAGGGAACAAACCCTGGGTGGGAGCTGTGGGGCAGGGTCTGGGTCTGGCACCCCACAGCCGTGCCCAGCTCCGTGTGCTGCCCCACCGCCTCCCTTTGAACTCCCACTCTCTCTTTATTTTCCCTGTGATTGAGTTAAGGGCGAGGATTTAAGCTAGTTGGTTTAAATTCAAGCCATATGAGACAGAAGTGATTTTCTTGGACAGGAAAAATAATCTTGGGGAGTTTATAGCACTTACAATTGCTCTGTATTTTCATGGAGTATGAACACAATTTGTCTCTCTACTTCTCAATCTCGATGTCTTATTGGATCTTATTGGATTAGCTTGTTGTTCTTGGAATTTCCACGTACTGGCATGGGCTCAGCAAGCCTTTTTTCACATTTGGTTAGCCTGGAGATTGCAGCCTTCCTTCCACAATGTGAAATTGCTTGTACAGATGCTCCCTGCTCATCTTTTTCTCCCAATCGTATTCAGCACAAGCACACATCTCTCCATCCATGCTTCAGTCCTCCTTGGACCCAGGCTGACCTAAGCTAAAATCCTGGATGAACCAAGCATAACCATCCAGAAGAAGATGCTATTAACCCTCCTGTCACTTGACTGATGCTATTAACCCTCCTGTCACTTGATTGATGCTATTAACCCTCCTGTCACTTGATTTTGAGCAGCAGTTCCACACAGAGCTGGACACCGGCAAGTGAAGAACCTGCCGAAATCAAGAATGGTGTGGTAGGGTGACTCTTTGGGGTTTTTATGAAGAATTAAGAAGAAGCCTTTGAAGAACTCTTCTGCTTTCCAGGTATCACGGTGAAGAAACATCTGATCATCTCACTAGAAAATTCCATATTCTTATATTGCATCCCTCGAGTGAGACACCAGTCCTGCAGCACCGCCCTCCCCTCACGCCTGCACAACAGAGTGTCTGTAATTCTTTGCCCAGAAGTCAGACTCTCCTAAAACCCAGACATTCATATTCCCATCAAAATCTGAATAGTGGGGTTTTTCCATCAACAGTTTCAGGCTATCAGGCTCAGCTGTGAATGAAAAATTCATCAGGCAAAGGCTAAAGAAGTCACACCTGTCAGCCTGACACACTGTTTATCTCGAAGACTTTACTTCAGAAAGTATAAACAGTAGAATATTTATTTTCCTTCCTGCCATCTATGAGGTTATTCAGCAATTTGAGTGTGCTCACGCACAGCTTTCATGAGCCAACCTTAATTGCACAGCAATGTGCCATAAAAACAAAGATTAGGCATTATTATCTAGGAACCAATTTTACATTTTTCTCCTCTGACTTGCACTGTTTAAAATATAGGGCACTATCTCATTTTGGCTGTACATAAATATCGCAGTTGTCAAACTGCCCTTACTCAACCGGCCAACTTTTCTTGGTGGTTGAAAATCATAGTGTTTAATTGTGTCAACCGAGGTGAAAAATGTTATTGGTTCACCACCTGGCTGCACCATATAGTGAAAAAAAAGTTAGGACACAGAGGGTGGAATTTAAGGGACTGTGAAAATTTTTTACCGGCTAAGAGATGAATATGATGCAAGGACAGAAGGAAGAAAATAAACAGATGGTGTGTTTCTTTATCCAGGTGCATCCTTGCTTTCTCCTTTCTAGCTGACTTGGGATATAAATAGGGTGTGATAGGGGCCCAAGGCGTTAGGAAAAGGCTTCTGCCAGATTTCTGTAAGCTCTCAGTCAGTCTGTGCCTGCACAGCCTTGAAATTGTTCAATAGTCACTGTCCCCTGCACAAGCAGAATTGATAAGTAAAAAGCAAGATGAACCAAAAAGAAATTCAGTTTTTCTATTGATAAGTAAAAAGCAAGATGAACCAAAAAGAAATTCAGTTTTTCTGGGCTCGGTGTTTACTGTAAATCTGGTGACCTCATCTGTCTTACAACTGAGAGGAAAGCTGTTCAGTGTAGAAATTCATAGCAAACTCCTTGGGTGCAGGAAAAAAAAATCACATATTAATTTTTAGCACCTACTGAATGCCCTCCATGCTGGACAAAAGTTTTGGCAAGCAATGTAAGCCATCTGCTCCCAGGAATAGGTTCCAAGCAGGTGGTTTGTGGTTCACAGTATTTGAAATCCCTTTTGTGGAACTCTTCATCAGTGAAGCCTGGAGGGAGCACTGTCCTGTATCAGTTATCATTTACAGACCATTGATTACCTGTTTTGTCCCACACATGTAATGGGAATGTGTTTTCATCAGGAAAAAAGCCACTGAGGATTTTTTTTTCGCTAGCTGGGCTACCTGAAATCTCTCTCCTTTGTCCCACGTAGCTGTAGCCAGATGTTCAGGATGTAGCAAATATAAGGTGAAAAGAGAAATAGATCCATTAGCCTCTTCTCCTGCATGGTGTAGGTGATGAGGTTTTCGCTCAGTAACTCACACTCTAAACCAAATCATTGTCTTGAACAGAAGCAAAAAGCCTCTTTTATGGGGGAGGCAAATGGTGGGATGGACTGAACTAATTACAACTTGCATTAACATGAATATATCTGGATGAAATGCAGCCACACCTTCTCCACAGCCTCTTCTGTTTAGGTGGGAGCACTGCTGGGTCAGTAGGAAATTTTCAGCTGTGGACCAAGGAGGAGCTAGGTAAGGAAGGAGAGCTGTGAGAAGCAAACCTTTGGCCAGGGGAGGACATTGAAGGAGCCAACATTGATTCCCAGCCCCTGTCCAAAGCTGGCAGTGAGGCTCAGCTCTGGATCCCGGGAGAGGGTGAGACTCCAGCTGCAAGAGGAATCCTTGCAAGGCTGCTTGGATGCACAGAGCTCGCTGATCCAAGCTGAGCAGCCTCTGCTCTGCTCACACAAGGCTTTGCTGTGGCTGGAGTGTGCCAGCAGATAACCTAGTGATGTGCAGGGGCAAAGTTACAGTCCCAGCTCTCTTATTTTGGAAAAACTTTTGTTTACATTCCCCTGATCTCCCGTTGGTAAATTCTTCTTCGCTTCCTGCCTGTGTCGTGTGCTGTGTGCCAGCCCGGTGGGACAGAAATCTTGTTTTCCAGTCCTAAGGCAAGTTTTGCTGTGAAATTTAAAAAAAGGTTGCCCGGCTTTAGTTTCAGCTTTTCTGTGCTAGCAACAATTCTCTGAACTCTGGCATTCTGCTTGGTCAAAGAGCATTTCCTCCCCTCCCTTCTCCCTCCTTTCCTTCCTCCCTGCATCCCCACTAGCCTCTTATGACATTAATAAACATAGGGTGTTTGTTGACTGGGTGGAGAAATTGCATTCAGATCACATCATGTCTGAGGCCTGGCAAGTCCCTGTGAATCTGTTCTGGTCTTTGCTAAACAGAGCAGGGTGCCCTCCAGTCTTGCAGCAAATATCTTAGTGGGGAAAGAAAAAGGCAAAGAAAACTCCACTTTGTATTGCTATTAATTGGAGAACCAGGTCAGTATGATGTGCAGACCCTTGACCCTTCTCACTTTTTATTTTTATTTTTATTTTTATTTTTATTTTTATTTTTATTTTTATTTTTATTTTTATTTTTATTTTTATTTTTATTTTTATTTTTGTTTTTATTTTTATTTTTATTTTTATTTTTATTTTTTTAGGTAAGAGGTTGTGGTCCTCATCATGGTAGAAAAATAAAGTCTGTGGTTGGAACCACATTACATAATACTCAGCAAAACCTGGCCCTTCTACAGGGCATTATAATGTGATAAATATGTGCGGGCCAGGAGTTTTCTAGGGTCTTGGATGTATCTGAGCACAGATGGGCTCCCAGACCAACAGACAGAAGCTATAAAAGCTCCAAAGATCTCTCTCTCAGCCAATGTGACAACTTGGAGCCTTCTGCTTCTCCTGTAAGAGACCTTGAGCAGTTTAATGGGTCTGGGGTCTCTCCCCAGCCCTTGTCCCCTACATTTTTGGTGGAGGCAGCTCTGTGCTACTGTCCTGGCTCGGGTTTCTCTCAGACTCATCTGTCAGAGCCCCATCCTCAGCAGCCCTGACAGGTTATGTCTCAGCAGAAGCCTTGTCTGCTTCTTCTACCAAATTACGCCGTTTCCCTTGGGCTGCTATCAAAGACTTCAGCAGCACACGCCTTCCTGTTTTCTATTTGTGTGTGTGTGAGTGTGGCTCTTCTAAACATGGGCAGGAATTTCCTTTCCTGAGTCCAGACATCAGCCACTCACTGTTTCTGTAGGTTACTCACAGCCTGTCTGCCGCCCTGGGCCCTTTGAATTTTCCCGTGAGAGCAGCAAATTCACACAGGGCTGAGAGAGAAATGTGTGATCCTCTGGGCATGCAGCCTGGTTTTTGCTGGTGCTGTTTTAACTGCATTAACAATCCCTGTAAAGCAAACCTGGCACTTTTGGGGGTTGTTTCTCTGCCTCCTGCGACAGGGGCTGTCCTGGTGTTGCCAGAGGGAAAGGGAGATGGGATGATCCCAGCCCAAACTGGGGTGACTGTGAGATGCTGGGCCAGATCCACACTGGAAAACCCCTGGGAGCAGACAAATCAAGGTGAAGCCCTTCCCAGGCTGACTGAGCTGTCCCCTTCCCGCTGAGTGGGATCCCCTCAGTGGCACCCTGGAGTTTTCTGCACGAATTTTCCGCTGCAGCAGCTCTGGGGCTGTGCTTGCTGTGGAATGGTCCCAAATAAAGCTCCTGGGATGCTTTCTGGGTTTGCAGACTCGCAGGGTGTGAGCTGCTTCGGATGAATCTCACAGATTTCAGTGGACTTTTAGAGCAAATTAAGCCTGTCAGTAAGTGCTTTAAGTCAGTGATTTCCTGGGACTTGCTGGGAGCAACAGATGGAGCCTGGGTACACGAAGCAGTCAATTTTTTGTAGCTTTTCTCGGTGGTTCCTGTTACGTGAATTTATCAGGAAAAGAAATCATTCTAGAAGGTGACTAGCAGGAGGATAAAAAAGCTGGTGGGATTTGTCTCAGTGTGCATCAGGGGTGAGCAGCCAGCAACTTCACAGCAGAGATGGTAAAGTAGAGGAGAAAAGGGAAAAGGTGATTGAGAGCAAGACAAATTATTTATTTCCCTCCCTTTCTAGCCTGTGACTGTCCATCTGCATGAGTGTCTGCCTGCCTGTGTGCCGTTCCTCCTCCCCTCAGAAACTTTTGAAGTGGTTGACTGATTTCAGCCAAAGCAGCTGAGGGATAACGACCTCAGCATTGCTAAAGTCCTGGGATTTTTTTGGAAAGTAGACATTTGATGTGGAGCAAGAGACTCTGGCAGTGCTCCTCATCTGGAGGAGAGGGTGCAGGACATTTCGTGGGTCCACAGGCAGGCAGGATGGCAGAGAACCAGACCTTAGTGCTCCCAGTTTTCACAGATTTGTGCTCTCCCAGGAGCCTGCTACAAATACAGCTTCTATCACACTGCAGGAGGAAAGGAAATAAATGTCTAGATGTGACTGCAGTCACTGCTGAAGTGCTGCAACTTTGGCACAGCCATCCCTCTGAAAAATGCAAATATCCCTGTGAAACATCCTCCCTGTGAAGGTCACACCCCAACGACTGTGGGAGCCTGTGAGCTGGTCAATGTGGACTTTTTGAGGATTCTCTCTTCAGACTCCATTTTCCAGCTAGAGCCTCTCAAGGGACACAAGGAAGTTAGCAGAAATAAGGCCATAAGGAAGTTGACAGAAATAAGAATTCGTTACTGTAAGCTTTCTTTTGTAACAGGGAATATCCTAAGCTTCCAGGTGAAGTGGGTTTCCTGGGGAAATACACAGCCAAAGGCATATCCAGAGTGACATCACCAGTGCTGTCCAGGAAGCCCAGAGGGGAAAAAACATGCTTTTTAAGAGGAGGAATGAGAGATTAGGCAGATGAGGAGTAAACGCTGCAGACTGGGTAAAGGATACTAAAGAGACCTCTTTGTGCCTTGATCTCAGCAGGACAGAAGACCTGAAAGATGAAAAATCAGAAAAATCCGAATTGCAAATGTCCTAAGCATGAAGGCAACATATGTCTGGAATGGATCACCAAGGATGTGGTAAATTCCCCAGTGCTTGGAATAAAAAAAAAAAAGATACCCTGGAACTCCTGCAAGGTACAGGGCTTGATTCAGAGGTCAGAGAGTGAAATTCTGTGGTGCAAGAGGCCAGACCAGATCAGTCTGCCTTGCTCTGGCCTTCAGAAATATGAACCATTGTTGTAGGAGAATTACCACTAGACAAGAAACAGAATAATTAAATAACCACAATGTTTTCAAGGGCACATATCAAAGAGTGGACCATTTATTTTTAAGCAGCAGCAGAGACTGGGGGAAGATCCTGGGGAGTAAGGAGGTCGCTTTGTTTTCCTATTTGGAACCTTGCCCACCGTATGACTTCGACCCCAGAGATAAAGTTGGTCTTCTGGAGGTTCATGAGCTCATTCACAGACAACATTTATTGGAAGATTAGTGGAGTTTCAATGGGGACTTATCCTAAAATATTACTGGCTTCCAAAATGCATTCATCAGTCTTCAGGGCGCAGTAAGGCTTGGTCTTGCACAGAACAGATTTACACAAATGGCTTATTAACAAAATCAGGATTAGGGCCAAACAGATGTCAGTATGACTGATTAGCTCAAAATAAACACAGTTGGGAGATAAGAAATAGCTGTGTTTTTGCTTCATCTTCTTGTGGTTGCGGGCTCAATAGCTGATGGGAAATGACATGTTAGGTATGAGGTAAAATGACTCATCCACTGCTGCAGCTCATGGAAGGCGAAGCAGAAGAACTCAGAAATTTTCAGTCCATGGGTATAAAATAAACAATGGCCCTGATCCAGGAAATTCTGCCATGGGCACGGATCCCCCCAAGGTGTGCAGCCCTCCTTTTCTCAGGATTGCGCAGGTGTAGGTTTTTATTTTGGCAGCTGAAACTCCCTAAGCACTGAAATTACTCTCATTTTCATCATGCCACATGCATCAAAGATGTGATAGGCAAAAATATTGGAAAAGAAGAAACAGTTGCTCTCTCATGAGATCTTAAATATTAATTGATTTGGCCAAGTGTGGAATGCAAACACATTTAGTGTTTTCTCAGTGAGAGCAGAGATCTGAGTTACCCTGCTTGGTCCATGTCCTGTGAAGTACCAGGAGATGTAAAGAACAAATCTGGGGCTGGAGGTCAGAGAGTTGTGTTAAACATGGACTGGCCACATTCATCCCTGCACGTTGAAAATTGTCCATCCAGTTCATTTACTGCGCTGCTTTTCAGGGAGCAAGCAAGTCAGGCTTAAGGCACGGAGATGAAAATGGCAGCAAGAATTATTTTTTAGTGCTCCCTTTTGTAGAAAATGTGATTGCTTGCTCAAACATGGAAGAAATTCCCCATTTTTTGAAGTTCTTAATGAAAAACTGGGATTTGCATTGCAAAGTACTCTGCTTTGATAATGATATAGATCCATGAAAGCAATTTCTAGTCATTCAAACAATTACATTATGTTACCATTTGCTAAGTGAAGTATTTGAATTTTTCAATTTGATTTTCAGTGCTAATTTTTCACTTCAATAATTTAAGAAGTTATTTACCCAAACCTTTGATGAACAAACCATTGTAGTCAACCTAATAAAATCATTCCTCATTTCAACATCCTCTTTTTCATTGTGAAAGTGAAGCAGCTAGGGAGAAGGAAGAACTGTTTCTGATCAATTTGAAATTATTAATGATTAATACTTCTTACAATTTCTGTTACCAGTAGGTGAAGACACCGACACAGCAAAAGCTCTACACCTGAACTGCACTCTAAATTATTTAATTAGCTGTTCAAAACCCTGCCAGGATCATTTTGCTTCTTATTTTATTCATTTCCAGGCTGAAGATGAACTCTATTTGGGAGCATTATGAGAATAACATTCTCTCTTGTGTCTAGGGGTGTCATTCCTCGTGTTATCCAAGCAAAGACATGAGCAGCCGTAATTCCCCCCCTGCCCTACCCTGATCTGTGCTTTGGCTCAGCTCCTGTCTAATCTCCAAAATCGAGGGTAAAGTTTTGTGCATTTTTTGCCCCTCTCTGTCCTGTTCTCTGCCCTTTTACCACAGTGCAGCCTCTGCTTTCCCTCTCTGCTTTTAGTCAATAGCAAGTGTTAAGATAAAAGTTCATTAATTAGCCTACTCCCACTTCTTGTTCTCCCTGGGACCTCTAAACATTTTCATACGGATTTTACTGCGAAGCATTTATATCTAATCTAGGTTCCCAGAAATGCATGGGATTGTTTTTACATATTTACTCTGCTTTTTATAAAACAGTCCTTCCTACGAGTCTGATCTTTGAGTTGGGGAAGATCTGCTTTCTTAGCAAGAATTCAAGCAGTCTTGAGGGGATGGGAAGAGAGGATTTAGTAGGATTAGGTTGTAATTATCTCATCCCCTCTTTAGATATCAAGCAGAAGTGTTTAATTTAAGCTCCATGTTGCTCTAAAGTCCAATCAAATCAAGAGGGACAAAACCAGAACATTCAACAGGTAGTCCAGTTCTTCCCTTGACCCAACACCATCATTTCAAAAAGTAGTAGCTTGGAATTCACCCCCTTAGCCAGGTCTCCAGCTGATGCAAATGGTGGGGTTTTGGGTTTTTTTTGTTCCCTCAAGGTTAGTGGAATTGTATCTGCTTTTGCAGCTCAGGCCCTGTCCTTGCAAACCTTGCTGTGAATAAGATTGGAACTCCTCTCCATTTTTACTCTCCTCAGCCAGAACATTTTTGCTCCACCGATGCAATTTCCCCTTCCGTGTATAGCATTCCATACTATCGTATCCCAAATTCCCAGGTGTCCCTGATCCTGACAAAAGTCTGTGGTGACAGCTCTCCTTATGTGCCATGACCAGACTTCATACACCAGATAGGAAAGGCCTCTGAAAAACTGAGTATTGCATGACCAGATTTCAGACACCAGATTTCATGTCCAGATTTTTATACACCAGATTTCATGTCCAGATTTTTATACACCAGATTTCATGTCCAGATTTCAGACACCAGATTTCATGACCCGATTTCAGACACCAGATTTCATGACCTGATTTCAGACACCAGATTTCATGACCCCAATTTCATGACCAGATTTCATGACCCAGATTTCATACATTCCATGGGAAGGGCTGAGGCAAACAGCAACTCTTGTTGAGCCCGTGGAAGTGTGGGGTTCTTTGGGTGCTGTTAGGGTTAAAACTCAATCTTGAGGTTCTCCTTCACAGGGTTTTGTCAGAGAGGAGATAAAAGTCACTAGGTGCAGGGCAGAAAAAAAGGAAAGGCCTCTGAAAAGAATTTGTCACAACTTTGCAACCAGCAATGGTAATGGTTTTTGGTCAGGGATTATCTCCATAGTTCTCTGAGTGAAGGCCAATTTTCCTTTCAAGGCACTGTATATTTAGTTATTTAATCAGGCTAAATTATTCCTTCTCTCCTCACCCACAGTTAGATCATGGCACAAAATTAAGCACAGCCTTTCATTCCACCTCTTCTTGCCTCTCTGTTTGACCTAGACTTTGGGGAGCCATTAAGTTGTCTGAGATATTGATTTAATAAGGGCAGGAGAATTAAAAAGGACAAAGAGACACCTGACTAATTGGCATTTCCAAGAGATTTTTGCAGTCAGCCAATGGGGATTTTATAAGGTATGAAGTATTTGCTTTCACATAAATTTCTTCCACATTCTTTCTCTTATGTTTGCTTGGTAAACCTTCTGGAATAAAGTTCACATCTTCTTCTTTGTAAGCTTTATACTTGGGAGGTAATTGAGTTGGCTCTTTGTTATGAGAGCATGTACTCATTTAATTGCACATGTGTGTCTGTGAACACACTATCCCTGCTTCTCTCCTAAATTTGATTTGGAATGAATCCCACGAAAGGCTGTTTTCCAGCATTAATGGATAAAAGGTCTCTACCAAGGGGAAAAGTATTCAAACGCTAAATTTAATAAAGTTACATTTTAAAGTTGTTTCTTTGCAGGAACTCTCTTTTAAAATACGCAGTTCTGAGAATAATTCCTTTCTCCCCACTGTGATTCAAGTACTTTCTATTGATTTTGTGATTTGTAACCGATTTTTATTTTGGAAATACGGCATAATGGGATAACAATTGAGTGACATGGCAGTAACACACTTACGCCGTTGTCAGAATTACCTGTTATGTCCTGCCCTGAGCAGCAATGCAAAACTGTGGGAAGATAAGATCCTTACAGGAGATGAAAATGAATGCTGTGGTGATCTTTGTCCTGTTTCTGGACTTGAGGTGCTGATCTTAAGGCAGTGATGGAAGGAAGTTTTCATGTTCAGCATGGAGCTCTCAGGAACAGCAAAGCACTGGGAGGGAGCTGCAATGAGGGGCCACAGATCTGTCCCTCAGGCTGAGCAGCCACATTGCTCAAACTGTGTTAAACAGTGTAGATAAGGCAAACTGTGCTTTGTGTCAGTGTGATCGATGACTGTCCGGTGGGCTTTTTATCATTTTCCATTAATTTGGATTTTATTGTATGCCAAGTCGTAGCAACTTAGTGTTATGAGCTGACAACCTGATCTTTACATTCAATTTCTGCCTAGCATTTGTTTAAGTCAGATTAAATTGCTAAGAACTGAGTTCTGCTTGAAAAAGGACACCAAGATTAGGGTCAGTTGATTTCTTTGTCATCCCCTGGCTGTGAAAAAACACGCTGTTCTGTTTTCTGGAGAATTTGGTGTCATTCAAACAAAGACCAGTCTCTTCAAGAGCAGCACATTTCCATGTTTTCTACATCTCAGGTCACCAATTAACTGGTTGCTAGTTGGAATTAATTAAAAAAGAATCGGAAAGTGGTATTTTCTGAAGGAGATGGGGAGCATCTTTTATTGTAGTCTGCTTTAACAAGAGCTGGGGTTATAACTATAGGTTGGGCTGTAAGGGGGAAAATGTTTATTCATGTCTCTCTTTCAGGGTGTTGGGATTTATGTGCTAGATCAGATTCAGAGCTAGGCTGGATTCATGCCTTCTTTGAATCCTGGCTTACATCTGAGTTCTGTATCCATGGTCAAAAAATGGCCCCTGCTGAGGAATGAGGAAGAAAGCAATGGCACAGGTTTCTTTTTTCAAGGTTTATCCAGGTGGAGCCTATCAAAATTTTGCTTTGTAACTTTCAGCATTGGAAAAGAATTGGTGTTTCTGCAATATTTCAATACCTCTGAAGTGTCTACTGTATATGGAAGTGGTTTTAATATTATTTTTTTGCTCAGAAATAGACTAAAAATTTACATTTTCAGCCAAAGATGATACCCAGAAGTGTCCAGGTACTCTGAGTTGCATACAAAACAGGTTTTTTCCCCTCTGAACTATTTTCCATAAACACATTTCTGGTTTAATTTGCTGATAAATTTTTTATGTGCGTAACAAAGAGCAGTATCAGCCAACTGACCTATACATGGACCTGGCACAATGTTGTATCAGAAAGGAAATCAATTTGGGGACCCCTGCCTTGACTCGACAGAGGGAAAAAGAAATATAATTGTGATTTTATATCTGTCTGAGCAACCCTGGGATGGCACAGCCTCAGGACAGCAGCAGATGCAAGAGAGTTCTCCAGAACTCATCTCAAGTCTGCAGGGACTGGGTCTTTTCCTTCTGAACTCATTTTCTCATTGAGTTCCTTCTCCTGAGCTCATTAACATCTTGATAAAGCTGTTATTCCTCATCCTGTGTCAGCTGGCCACGGTTCTGTTCCGTCAGAGGAGGCACCCAAAGAACAAGATTTGTTCTTCCCATCCACAGTGAGTGCAGAAGGGCCAGGACAATCCACACTAACAGTGTCAGCTGAATTGCAGAGAATACCAGACCTTCGGGTTCCTGAAACCCAACCCTTTTCATCCAGAGAGTTCTGAAGATGGGCCGGATGCTGAGTGAGGACAAATCCTCAGGGCATCACTGATTTTGACAGATCAGTGCCGATTCACGCCAGTGTCGAATCTCGATCTTGTTCAGTGCTATCAGCACTGAAACAGGGATACGGTCAGGAATCAGAATAAGGTCAGTTCAGAACACACAGGGGCTGCTTTTCTCTGGCCAGTGCACACCTTGTAATTTATGCAGTGCAAAGCCCAACAACATGGCTGGGGAGCCAAGCACCTCCTGCTAACCACGGCTCCTGGAGCTGCACGGTGCTGCAGATAATGGATCTCAGCCATGGCACAAAGCTAAGCCGGGAAAATATGGTTTGCTTTTCTGTTATTCGTGGGATTTGTGGAAGCAGGTAGAGAGGTCAGGCAGACAGGCTCCAAGATGGCGAAGAGAGAACTTTATTTACAAGAAGTTCTTTTTATACACAGTAATAAACAAGTGTCTATTGGTCAAAGACAATCCACCCCCAAAGACCTATTGGTTATGGCTTGTACACCTCTAACACAAAACACAGAGATTAAGAAATACAGTTTATCTATATTCTCCATGAGAGAGAAAGAAAATCCTAAAACACTGCAACTACAGGAAAACACTCCATCAGCCCCTCAGGCAGCTGAGCAGCCATCGGAGCTGTGCTGATTCACCCAGAATGACGCGCTCCACGGGGCTTTCACCGCCTGAGCAGATGTTCCCTAGCACAGGATGCTTTCCATTTCTGTACTGTTCATGCTGGATTTTGTGCTGTGGATCAGACCCTCAGCTGCTGGAACTAGCCCTGTCTAGTCCAAGGCTGTCAGGACAAGGCTGATGCTCTGCAGCGTGGGCTCCCCGGCTGCTGGGGCCAGGCCAGCTGGAGCAGAGCCACGGCGCTGGGCTGCTCGTGGCACGGTGTCTCCAGACGAGCCGTGCTGGGAGGTGTTTCCCAGGTGTCAAGAATATTTTCCCCATGGCTGGTGATGGTGGGATTGCACAGCCCAGTGCAAGTGGCCTTGGTGGCCTTAATGTGACCGTGAAGTTTTTGTGAAGTTAATTATATCTGAATCACTGGTTATAGCTTAGAGTGTGACATGAAGCTTTTGTGGAGAGAGGTACGACCCATGTTTGGTTCTGAAAATGCAAATAATAGAAATGACATGGAATGAATCCTTTTAACAGAGCTGTTCCCCCATCACTTTTATCATCCTACATTCTCCTGGTGCTGTCTCAAACCTCTACCACAGACTTGACTGACTGCGAGTCTGTGTAGCACTGTGGGGTGGGACAGTGAGAAACACCAGCTTTGCAAGACATCCCTACAGATATTGCTGTCTAAGCATCTGCTAGTTTTATTATCTTGGCTCTCCAGCATCCAAGCTGATCATGCCCAGACAGTCTTTTGCCCTGCTTAGCTCTGCAAAGAAGACAGCTTTTTTTTTTTTTTTTTTTTAGCAAGTGGGGGATGCTGAAACAGAAGAGAATGGTAAGGGAGGGCAACAAAATTACTGGGCAGGTAATGTTGCTGCGGCTCCTTGAATTTGTCCTACACAATTGGCAGCCTTCACTTTGTTCCATCTCATGAGAACAATTTTGTATTTCAGAATTTCACAGAACAGCCTGATGTTTTCCCTTCTCTTTCACAGATACTACTTTGGATCATTACTGAGAGGTGGAAGGAGTCTACAGAGGATCATGCAGTTTAACTATTAATGCAATTTTGAGGCTGTACAATGCCCAGCATGCTGAAGTACTAATTCCTATGTGAGATTACCACTGCAATACAATGAATAGCATCAGTCTTTACACAGCAGCAGTTCCAGGTTTCTGTCCATTTAGGAGCAATGCCTTTCAAGTCAAAGGTGTAGCAGTCTCTTCTTGCTTTGGACTGTGCTGATTCTTGGATATTAGGGAGGTTTAGACTGCTAGACTAGAGATAATTAGATCTGTTGGGTCCACCTTACAGAGCATGTGGGCAAATATAAACTTTTGTAAGTAGAAAGGTACGAATTCTGAACAAAATGTGGAAGTGCTGTCCTTAAACTTAACAAAACATACTGGAAGGTGTTTATATGTGTGAAACCAAATGAAGATCTGCATGCTTAATCTTGGAATTGAGCTGAAATGCAAGCTGAAGGCTCACCCCTGAGTTTTGGTGTCATGAGAAGAACAATGTGCTATCTATATCATATAGAATACAGGCAAAGTCTGCATTGCAGTGACACTATTAATAGTCAGTATTTAGTAGTGGCTATCATAGAGTGAGAGATAATGGGATTTTCCCTGGTCTACATATGGGGCTGGGAGGGTTTAAGAGAGGAATGAGGGACACTCCTGTCTCTTAGGGCATCATGATCACTGCAGGCACTGCCTCAGCTGCTGCCACTGCAGCTCTAAATGCAAGGACAGTGTCCTGTCCTGTCCAGGGCACTGATGTGCCACCATGGCATTCCCTGCCAGGCCAAGGCTTTGCTAATGAGATCAAGGCATTAAGTTTCTGCAGGGTGAGGATTAGACCATTGACACCTTTGCTTCTGCTTTGACTGGGAGCCCATAGGGAGGGGAGCTGTGCAGGAAATTTCTTGCACACAGTGTCATTGGATTGTCTCCTTTCCCCCCTACTGCATTAGATTCCTTTCAGGCTTCAATGAATCCCAAAACTCAAAGGAAGACTTGACCCACAAGGACACATCCACTCTATGTTGGAATCCAAGGAAAGCCATCAATCATTTGAGATTTGGTGAAGTGTTTGTCAACTGAGCACTCCTGAACCAGAACAGAATTTCTAGAGAAGCCTGAGCCCAGGTAAGTTTTCTTTTGTTGCTTTTTTAATGGAAGTTTTTTTTTTGCACCAACATCCATTTTAAATAAGTTCTTGCTGCTCAGCCTTTTAGTAAGTAGCCATCTCCTAGAGAAATGGAACCTACTCCTACTGAGCAGTAAGGGAAGCACTTGATGGTGCCATTCCTTGATGGAATTTCCTTGAATCTCATCTCACTCATTGATGTGACTGTTTGCCATATAAAATGTTCAGAAGGGATACTGGTCTGTGTAAAAAACAGCCTTTTCTTGTGCTAGGTCTTGTAGACTCCTTTTGGTTTAAAGAAAAACATAAAACTTCTTTATTAGTTGGAGGAGAAAGTCAAAGTCATCATGGTCCACACAATTAATGTTCTGAAGAACCAGAATTTCCATGTTATTACAAGTAATAGGCAATGTCTTTCTGCAGTGTGCAGCAGGACTCTTATTTAACTTAAAATAATAGAACTAAAGCTCCTTAAAAGTTATTTTTAGCAGTGGATATTTAACAAGGTTCTTCTTACATAATTATATACCCAAGCTGTCCAACACTGACACATGCTGACACGTAGGAAATTATATAGTAGAGCCAGTGTCCATCTTCCATTAAAAAGGAAAAATGAAGCAATTACAGCCACACATTCAGAGATTTTTAAACCCAGGATAGGTTATGGCTGTCCTCTAGTCTGACCTCCTGTGTGACACATCTGCAAATTTTATCGCAGCACCTCATGAATTTTCCTGTCCATAATCATGGACAGCTTTTAGCCTTTCTGTAACTACTGTGAGACAGACAATTCAGTTCATTGTATTCAATCCTTATGCCCTTCACAGTTTAGAGAAAATATATGCCCCAAACTTGAATTTTGTCCAGCTTTGGCTTCTACCTAGCGGATTTTATTATGCCTTTTACACTAGATATGACACCTACAGTTAAAAATTTCTTTCTCATAGTTGTAATAGTTACTCTACCATCTGGGTGCCTGTGAGCTGTGATCATATTACTTCTTAAACTTCTCTGGGATAAATCAGATTAAACTTCTTTAGTCTCAGTCTGATTTCCAGACCACAGATCATTCTTGTAGCTCTTTTCTGAATCCTTTCCAAATTTTGAATGCGTTTTGTAAAGTTTGGATGCCAGAACTGCATGTGGTATTTCAGCAATATTCTCACTAGAGCTATTCACTGACTCTTTCAAACTCCCCTGCTTATTTATCTAAGGATCAGAATTGCTCTGGAGGGTCATGTTCAGCTGATTATCTAATGTGACCGTGAAGTTTTTGCAAAGTTAATTATATCTGAATCACTGGTTATAGCTTAAAGTGTGACATAAAGCTTTTTTTGCAAGATGTACGACCCACATTTGGTTCTGAAAATGCAAGTAATGGAAATGACAAGGAATTAATCCTTATAACAAAGTTGTTCCCCCATCACTTTTATCATCCTACATCCCTTTGGTGCTGTCTCAAACTTCTGCCACAGTTGTTTTGTTTTTGTCTACACTGTTGGTGTGTGGCAGGAGTAGCTGATACGAAGAATAGATCCCTCTCTAGACTCCAGATGGAGCACCTCGCTGAAGGAGAGTGATTCTGCTTAAAATACTTCTAGAAATACATTCATTAGACAGCTTTTAAGCCATTTAACACTAATGGATTGTTATGTGGGAGCGAGTTAAACACTTTATAAGATCTAAATATTTTTCCTTTTCGCATCTACTCCTGTCAGCCAAGCTGGCAATCTTCACCAAGGCTGTAACCAAGTCCTGCAGGTTTACAAATGTTGTTATTAATGGCTGCTGTTTAACATCATTGCTAATTGCCAGTGGAACAGTAACTATCAAGTGAGACTGAATATATCATTCTGCTTCCTTCTGAATCCAAACCAGAAACATTTGTCAAGTACTTCTCCATTTCCCACATTATGATTGATAATTTTGCTATTCTTTACTAGTATTGGATCCATCCCACACAATCCAAGACCAACTTTTCCACCTGAAAACGATGCTTCTCTGGAACTTGTTGAGAGAACGTATCTGTTTCAACTGTAACATTGGCAGAAAACCTTCCTAGATCGGTAGGGGAATTGCAGGAAGGGAGAGAACGAGTCCTGCTCTGGAGATGCCTGGTGTCAACTTCTCATCTTTCTCCAGCTCTGGTGGGAGGCTGTCTGTGTGGGGGCTCCACGATGGGCTGAGGGGAGCAGACACGCTCGTACCTCGGTTCCCATGATGATTCCAGCACGCTGGCTGGATCCCTGCCTTCCATGGGTTTCCTTTCAGAGCAAAGCCCCAGCTCCCCCAGAGCTGGCCGAGTGCTCAGCCTCCCGCCCACGCCTGCTCCACGTGCGGGAGCTGATGGATCTGCCAGGGGCTGGGAGCTTTCCCTGGGAAGTGCATCCCCAGGTTCCAGCCCTTGCTCGGATTTGGAGAGGTTCCCTGGCCGCCAAGCTGCGCTGGCCATTTCTCTTTCTCCCAATGAATACTTAATTGAAATCAGCTTCAGATCAGATGGAGCAAGAGCTCGAATCTGCAGCTCCCTTTTATCTCCCGGGAGCTTCCTAACCACGGGGCTGCACGCTCTCATTCTCTGTAGCTCGGTTCATGTGTAATTATTTACATGGAGTGGAGAGGGTCCAAGGAGATGGGGGCAGAAGAAGGGAGAGGTCACTAAAGGAGTGCAGGGGACAGGGAGAGAACCTGGCCATCCCTGGCCTTCTGGGGAGGAGTCCAAGTTGCCATCCCTCTCCTGTCTGGCAGCGCTTGGGAGCTGGAAAGGGAAAAGGTTTTCCCAGGTTTTCCCTCTGGAGGGGAATCACCGAGGCACTGCCCTATTTGTTGCTTGGCCTCCCATTCTCTTCCCTTTCCGGGCCTTGCGTGTGAAAGTTTTGGAAATACAGTGATTTCGTTCTGATATGTAATGAAAAGAGATTTTAAACACTTAAAATAAAACCCTTCTTTCTTATTTCTCCTTCTGAATCGTGAAAGGAAAATTCTTGTTTTGTGGCCGGCCCCGAGTACCAAATCTGAGAGGCAGAACTTGCAGCAGAAAGACTGATGAAGTCAAACCTGACAAAACCTGATTGTGTGCTCCTTTCCTGCTGGTCAGCAGGCTCTTCTCTGCAGCAGATGAAGGCTTTTTGGACTATGCTCGAGCTGAGGTTGAGGAATATTCTTTCATTCATCCCCTTCAGTGCTGCTGTGGAAACACAGCTCCTCTCACCCCAGCCCACTTCCCACACCTCCACGTTCCCAGCCTTGTGCCAGGTCTCCTATGGTTTGCTTTTCTGTTGTTGGTGGGATTTGTGGAAGCAGGTAGAGAGGTCAGGCAGACAGGCTTCAAGATGGCGAAGAAGAAGGATTTATTTACAAGAAGTTCTTTTTATACCCAGTAATAAACAAGTGTCCATTGGGCAAAGACAATCCACCCCCAAAGACCTATTGGTTATGGCTCGTACACCTCTAACACAAAACACAGAGATTAAGAAAGTACAGTTTATCTGTATTCTCCATGAGAGAGAAAGGAAAATCCTAAAACACTGCAACTACAGTCTCCTGCCGAAGGACAGACCAGAGTATGTCACAGAGGGTTGTTTAATGGAACACAAATCAAATCTGGCCCTCCTGTCTCTTCATTATGAACCAACCATCTGGTTCAGACGTGGGGAAACCTGCAATCCCTCTTTGGCAGCACCAATTTTAGGAATCTCCCTGTAGGTTGTGGGAAAAACGCTGCAGGAGCAGACACAAGACGTGGAGGAGAAGCAGCCTGAGGGCACCACAATCTTCCCAAGGATGGGTTTTGGGAGGCCAGGCCTGGGGTGCTCATTCCCAGCTTTGCTGCTCTGCTGTGGTCAGCTCAGCCCAAAGGTGAGACCCCAGCCCCAAAGCCGTGACTGGGATGCTGAGTGAGCACCCAGGGCTGCACTTTTGACATCACAATTGCAGCTCTTGATGGAGTGAAGTTGGATTAGTGAAGAAATCTGATTACTGCCAGAAACTTCACACAGTGCATTTGTGGGGCTCCCAAAAACCCAGACCATCCTAGGCAGTGGTTTCACTGACCTTTGGGATTTTTCGTTGTGATTACAACTTTCATATTTCACACTGCGTTAAGGCTGCCAGCCTAGTCCTGTCCCTTTGTATTTTGAAGAATAATACCAAAGGTGTTCAAAGGCATTCAAAGTGCTGACAGCACTGCTCTGCCTTGCCCATAGCAGAGACTGAAAGTGCTGTGCTGGAAATGTTATCATCGAGGTGCCCACCAGCAATATCTGGAATAGGAGATGCATCAGTTCTTTCATTTTGATTTTACCTTTTATTTCCCTCCACTTTATTCCTTCCCCAGAGTCTCTGCACTGTTCCCAAATGCATTCTTCTTGCTTATCCTTGTTCTACTAAATTGGCTTGTACTGGTCTATTTAACTGAATTTTCAGTACCACACACACTCCTTTTAAAATATGTTGAAGGCTATTTTTCTCACAGAATTGTTTTTTCATTTTATTTTACAAGGCTGATAAGGATATAGAAATACAATTGCTGAGTCAAACTTGGCAAGATGAGTTAAATGGACAGTTTGGAGTCTTCAGTGAAGAAGCTGCGTTAAAAAGGGAAAGCTGTAAGATCATATTTCTGAACTGCAGGGCCATTTTCACTCCCTGGAAGAACTAGATGGAATTTTCAGTTTGTGCTAGATAAAGATGGTTACAGTGAACTCAGGGACAGGCAGCGGGGAGGTTGCCATGGATGACCTAGACTGCTAAACTTGAGGAACTGCTTTTCCTTCACAGTTATTGCAGCAACACCATAAATCTGGAATTGCTTTTGAATCAATGCTGGAATAATGCTGTGGGCACAGTAGGTGGTGTGCACGATCCTTGGTGTCACTGTGAAATCCGTCTTGTCTGGTCCTTGTCACATCCCCAAACATTCAGCACTGGTATCAGGCTTTGCTTGATAATTAATTTGATTTAATTTAATTTAATAAAGGAGATTAATTGAGCAGAAACCTAGGAGAGTTGCCTTGTGAAATCCTAAATGTCTCCGTGCACCTTCAGCACAGTGAGTGAGCTATCCAATGCAGAATCACTGGAAATCACCCCAAACCAAAAGCTCCAACCTGGAGGCTGATGATTTGGATCCAGGCATTGTTTTATTGCAGAAGAAGAAGCAAGTGAAAATTTCACTTTTGTGCTGAAGGCATCCTGTAGCCTGGCCAGTAGAAACCTTCAGTGCATAACCCAAAGCTTAGCTCAAGAGCCATGTTAGCTTTGCTTTTGGGTTTTGATGCTTATAAATGCTTTTTGCTGCTTAAATGATGTCAGCCTCAATGTTTTTGAAGCTGTGGAAGTGCTGAGTCAAAAGCACTCACATTAATAAGGAAGTTCTGGGAACCACTGGGCTGATGCCAGTGTCCACCAGCATTATTAAACTGAGAAGTTCTTTGGCATGGCAGAGCTAGGGAAGGTCACACCGAATTTATCTCTTGTGCATGGTCATTTGATTCATGGCTTCTGATTCACCTCTGTCTTGGACTGAAACTACCAACCTTCTTATCAGCCAGCTGAGAAAAGTTGATTTTTTAGAAAGGTTTGACCATATTTTCAAGACAGGCCACTCCTTTATCAGGAACATATCTTAGTGCCTTACTGACACCTCACTGCTTTGCATCTTGCTGGACACACCACCTGTGGCTGGTGAGAGTTTAGATAATGAGATTTATTTCTCTGAGGCCCTGCACAGATTAGTGCAGCACTACAGCTGCACTCCTGTACCAAGGGGTACCTGGTAGAGATCGAGTGCTCAAAACTCTGCTTTTTTCCATGTGGTGCTGCTGGGAATATTTGGGATCCTGGAAATATTTGGGATCCTGGGCGAATACAACAGTTCCTTGATTTGTCCCCAGGTGCACTAAGAGAAAGATCTCTCCCATGGATCTTTGGAGTTTCCCCATCAGAAAAACCTAAGAATATGAAAAGGAGTGGTTTCACCAGTGTAGCTTCATGTAAAATAAAAATTTTAAACATACAAAGTTGCTGGTGACTAATATTGTGGTTTTTTTTCCTTGGAATGGGAGACATCTATTCATTTATTCAGGTTGTTCTAAAGCAGCTGCAGTTTCTGGGTGACAGGAAACTTACTGCTCCCCTTTGGATGCACCTCCATCATTGCCCACGTGTTTTCCAGCAGCCACAAAGCTTTGTGGCAGGATGCAGTAGAAAGTATTATTATTACTGCAATTTTGTAATGCAGCCATGGTCACACATGACTCTGGGGCAGACAGAAGCTCTCTGAGGTTTTTCTATTTGTGTTTTGAAGGTGATGTGCTCCCTAACTTGACACACTCTGCGTGGCTCAGCCAGAAACACCCAAATGAGAAATCAGGAACATCAGCTTCACCTACCACAGCTGACTGAACAACCATTTAAACTGAACAACCATTTAAACCATTTAAACCATCTTACTGGTCCGCCCCATGTCGAGAAAACCACTCTCACAAAAAGGCTCACTGAAACCTCAGGGGGTTGTGTTTGTTTCCTTTTCCCCAGTGGTGCATACCATTTGGCTGAAAAAATCTTGAAAACCCTGTGGTTTTGGGCCTTTTTTCTGCTTAATCCATCCTCGGGTCCCTCCACCCTGTTCCCGGGCAAACCGACCGAGTGTCGGATGAGCGGGGAAAGGGTATAAACTTTATTGTTGTGACTCTTAAGCAGGGATTTGTTTGGAAAGGGAGGAAGCCCAGTGGTCTGGGGAAAACAAAAGAGAGTTTTTGGTGATGTGGCATTTGCCACAATTACAGGGGAAGATTTTTGGGGTTGGGTTCAGCTGTTGGGTGCAAGTCCAGGCACTCTGCTGATGCCAGCAGTCACACCAGATGTGCACCAGCCTGTGACAGTGTGCAGCTGCACTCAAAGCCTTTTCATCCCTGTTCATGGCAGGCTGCTTTTTCTCTTCTTTTGGCTTTCTCCTGCGAATATTTGTGATGAACAATTGTGATTGGAAGGGCATTGCAAGCCAGGGATGCCATTGTTGCAGTGAACCACTTCCTCCTCATATCTCTCACGCCCTTGCTTTGTAAGAACAGAACCAGCTCTGTTTGGCACCTGAAAACGGGATAACATCAGGTTTGTGCATCTGCAGGGTCTGTTGTGCCAGGTGCATTTCACCTGGGCTGGCACCAGGAACATTTTCTCTGTCCCTAGAAAGGCCTGGGATGTGATGGGATGTCAAATCCCCATCCGTTGCACAGAATCAAGCGGACTGCTGCCGTTTGCCAAAAATTCGGATTGTGTGCTCACTTTAAAAAGAAAAGCTAGCATTTTGCTTTGCAAAACTTATCACACCACTTACAGTGCAAATCATACAACAGGAGCATGAAATTAGCTGGGTTGGAAGGGACCTTAAAGATGATCAGGTTCCAGCTCCCCTGCCGTGCACAGGGGCACCTTCCACTAGAGCAGGTTGCTCAAAACCCCGCTCAACCAGGCTTTGAACACTTCCAGGGATGGGGCATTCCCTGGAGAGCCTGATCCAGTGCTTGACAACCCTTCTGATGAAGAAGTTTTTCCTAATATCCAGATGAAATCTCCCCCAGTGTGACTTGAGGCCATTTTCTCTTGTCCTGTTGCCTGTCACTTGGCAGAAGAGACTGAACCCCACCTCACTAGAGCCTCCTTTTAGATTCTTGCAGAGCAGCTGATGCAGGATGATTTTTGCCTTTTTTCTTTTATATGTTTGTAGCCTTCCCAGTACTTTTCCCTACCCTTTTCCCCAACTGGAAAGACCAAACACTTTCCAGAGCTCCAGGCCCTGGGGGGCACAAGGCCCCTCTCCTGTCTTGGTTCTTCCTGGGAACCAAAGTTGAGAACAAAATCTTCCAAACACATTTTCATCAAAAAGCACAACCAGTGCCAAGGGTGGGGGCTCCAGAGAAGGGGCTTGACCTGGGGGAAATTGCATCACCACTTGCCCTCCTAATTGGTGCTTTTTATCAATTTTGCAAATTTCCTAAAACCTATCAAACTGTATTCACCCCTGTGGGGCTGGGCTTTTGTGGATATTCTTCCATAACTGCCCCTGGAGCTCTGATAAAAATCCACTTTTCTATGACCTCCTACACTAAACTTATCTCAAGTTTCATTTCTAGGCTGAAATAGGCAACAGAGCTGTGCTGTGTGAACTCTGTGCTGACAACCAAACCACCCAGCACACAAATGTTGAGCATCAGGAGAGCTCCTTTAGGACATCTCTCCACTCCTGCCAGCTCTCCCAGATCCCTTCAGCCCCCTGGCCCTTCAAAGCACGGCCACAAGCCCCAGACCAGGGTTTGCAGTGACACAGGGACACACCCTGGTGATTATAAACCCATTTTACTGACTTGCTCAATAGACCTTCAAAACATTTAACTGCCTTCTAAAGGCTCTTTAGGAGCAGTTATGGGCTGCTCGTGTGGTCCACAGGTCGCAGCACAAAAGCTGTGTTGCTAAGATCACACTTCAGATCCCCAAAAACCAAGTGACAGGGATACATCAACCTGCTGAAGGCTGGTCAAGACTTGAAGACCATTCAAGTAAAGCTAAAAAACAACTGATTATAGCTTACAGAATGTAGTTTAGAGGTAGCAATTAATTTAATGGCATGTGCTTATTGTTAGCCATGTTGATTTTACAGTGAAGGCAACATTTCATTGATGCTCTGAAAGAGAAGGGTAAATAAAAGGCAAGCATAAAGCCCAATGTAGCAAGACTAATTCTGCAGAATGGATGCTTGCTTTTTCATTTCACCAGTGGAAGTCTGTAACATAAACAGAGCAGCCGATTTAAAGCAGATGCATGGAACAACAATCAGGTTTCGTCTCTGGTTTTAATCTTTTTAAACCACACTGTTTGGTTCTCAGAGCTCAAAGGAGCTGCAGACTGAATCAGAAGTTTGCTGTAAGTTAGCAGCTTGGAGGAAGCAGATTTGTGGCTGTGTAACAGGGGGAGATGAAACAGCCCTGCTTAAATAACTAAATTATAGTAAAACATGCAAGTGATGGAATCTGGAGACAAATGAACATCCAGAGCTCCTGCCTGTGAATTTGTTATCAGCTACAGCCTGGGGACAATGGAGCTAAGGAGCAAATGGCCAGCTCAAGCACTGCTGTTTAAATGATGAAACACTCAACTCATAACTTTTATTGGTAGTTTCTATCCTGTGTGCCACAAGAAATAAAATGTGGAGTGAATGAATCCATGCTGTGTGAAAACAGCTTATTAGTGAGGAGTAGTGTGATCCCATTTTTGCTCCCCTTGGTGACTTTTGGGAGGGCCTACACGACGAAGTAGCAAATACAGAAAAAGCCCTCTGGAAAGCCACATGGGTCTGATTTCCCATTTCCCTGCCCACTGTGTCATCATTTACCTCAGAGGCTTTGCATAATTGTGTGTGACTGCCCGCAGCTCCTGATCTCGTGAGACTGAAGTCATTCCTCAAGCAGCTTTTAAGGGCTTGGTGGAGGGGGAGATGATGCTGGGCAGGACAAAGACAAAGAAATGTTTTTCAGACGGGGGAGAAAATGCTGGAAATTCCCTGGGGACCATTCCTGTGGCACTGCAGAGTTTCCAAAGCTGTGGGTGAGGTGGGCTCAGCCTGGCTCAGAAGGGCTGTGCAGAGCAGGGCAGCTTACCTGGGTGTGTTTGTGCAGGCTTGGGACACTTGCTGAGAGCAGAAAAACCCCAAAACGGGGCTAGAGGGAAGTCTCACAAACTTATTGGAACCTCAGCAGCGTTGTCTGCTTTGGTTTGGTTTTCTTTCATGCAGTTTGAAGGCATAATTCAGACATTTTCCCACTGGTAAATGTGAGCTCCAAAATCTTTAAGCCCAAACCACCTTTGGTCCCACCGTGCATTGCAGAAGGGCTTCTTTCTTTGCCTTTTTTTTTTCTTTTTCCCCATTGTGAGTTATTTATCTCTAAGTGATTTAATTAGCAGTAAAATCTGCAGGCATCTATGACGTGGCACCTGAAGAGCCACCCCTAGTGCTCAGGGAAGACATTTACCTTGTCACGTTCATCAAAGGCTCACATCCTGATCCAAAAGATCCTCCTGATCTTTTGTTCTCCTTGGATTTAAAGTGCCAGACTGTGAGATCACAGGACAGCCTGATATTTGTTATAATTTCCAAATGTGGAGACCTCCCTCCCCCTTTTGCTGCTCACATACGTGTAATTCTTTTGTGTTCACAGCCTCCCATTTTTTAAAACAGCCATCCTCCTCCCCCTTCTCCACTCCTTATGTGTAGTTTCAGCATGCTTTGGTCTATTTCTGTGTAAAAACACTCAAAAACAGCACAAGAAATTATGAAACCACTTAAGCCTTCAGACAAAAATAAAAAAAATAAAAAAAGCAGAACTGTTTATATTCACAAATGGTACCTATTTAAACAGTTTTTACAACTATTGCTTCTTCTGGTAGCAAGTTTAATTAAAAAAATATTTGAATTTAATTCCAAAAGGATAAATAGGACAGCAGATATTTACAGAAGAATTGGATTGTTTTTATGAAAAGAGCATTTTCTCCACAGCCCTCCAAACAGGATCTAAACAACATCTTACAAAAGACAAAAACACAATCTATCGGTCCAGCACAGAAAAAATATAACCCCAAGCATTCTTGTAATAACAAAACATTGCTGATAAACAGAGTAAAGTCTGCAGGGCCATTTTTCTCCCCTCTATTTCTGCTCTACCCTACTCAGCTCTTTCTGCAGCCCAGTGAGAAGTCGGTGTTCTGAAATGGGCAACTAAGCCCTGCATCATATTCTTTTAAATGCATTAATTAAGAAAATACATTGTTTTGCTGGTAGAAAAGGATCTTGATCCCTTAAGGAGCACAGAGAGAGTCAGAAGTGTGGGATGGTGAGTGAGTTGTCCGGCTCAGAGCTTGCCTGCTGCAGCCTCCCTTTGAAACAGGAGAAAATCCTCCAGTGCATGGCAGGGGGCAAACAGGCCCGTGATGTTTGCATATTTTGATGGACACGATGACAGCCTTGGCAAATGATGGGAGATTTACCCCGAGTCCTGCTGAGAAATGCCAGTAATGAAGGACTGCACAATTCAGATGTTACATGAATTTATTTCTCATCTTCTTTATGAACAATTAATTTAAGGAAGGACAAGTCTGCCTTGCTGGTTGGGTAGAATAGAAAGGAGAGTAAAAGTCTTCCCAGCTTTCAAACCAATGGGGTACAAAGAGAGTTTGCACCTTTTCCTGGCTGCAGCAGACTGCTGTAATTTACTGATGGACCCCAGCCCCAGTATTTCAGTGTTAAACTCAGTTTGCTGCTTACTTTCCTTCTCCAGGAACTGAAGTATCAGACTGATTAAAATAGGAGGAAAATATACAAGAGGTGTTTTATTTAGGCAGCTTTTCTATCAGGAGAGAAATAAATGGGAAAGAAAAACAGTAAAAGATCACACAATTTATCATCACACAACTGTAAGCACGACGATAAATAAAACCAATTCGACAGAAATTAAAACTCCCTTTTATCCCTGGTGATTTTGACCGCTTGCAAAGTCTTTAGGCACCCATAAAGCGTGGCCTTGTCATTACCCCACCATGCCTTTGACAGAGAGAGGGGTGTCTTCATTGCAAAGGCATTTGACCATCTCACACTCGGGGCTGATCCTTGTTGCACCTCGTGACATCATCCCAAATGTTTTCGTGGTTACCAATGTTTTGCCGGGCAGTAAAGGAAGCTGATCAAAGCCCAGCTCCACAGACACGTTGATGATATATATTTTTTGTAGTGCTTGCCCCTAACCCAGCCCCGCATTCTCCTCCAGAATCAACACCGGCTGATGCGCCGCAGGTCTGCGAAGGGAAATTATTATTTTTTTCCCGAGGAACCAGCTTGCTCTGAACTTATCTTTGTCCTGAGCACTAGAAGAACTAAGTGCTAAATATTGCATCATGATATTCTGTTTCTGCTGGAAGAGTCTTCACAGAGGGAGAGGAGGGCCTTGGCATTCTGTGCATTCCTTGTCTGCAGTCAGGTCAGCCTGAAGAGATAAAGTGCAATCGGCTGCTTGCTATCCGTCATGAGAAATGAAGCCTGATAACTTCGGAGTAATGTTTAGCTTGTCATTCTTGGGCCATTACACTGAGTTAGGAGTGCTAGAAGAAGGGATTTGTTCCCTTCTCTCTCTCTTACTCTAATAAGTCTCAGATTAATAATGCTGCAGGCTTCAAAGTCTGTTTTGTTCATAGCTGCTGGCTGGGGAACAGGCGAAAACAAAGATCAGATTTGCAATGATCTGGGCATTAAATCCCTTCAAAAAGTGTCTTTTGGCACCGTGGTGGAGGGCTATTAACAACATTCCTGGATGACTGCAGAAAAATAACAAGTTTTTATAAACGGCTATAACATCTTGGATTAGCTACCTGACAATTAGGTGTTTCCAGCTGATTTAGGGCCCGGATCTTCTTTCTGCTAAGGCCTTTTTCCATTACTGCTTTATAGGAGCATAAAAGGGGATCGGGAGCTGGTTTAAATGTGAATCAGGTTTTCGGGACAGAGCCACCTTCATGACAAACAGAGCAGTGAGGATCAACCATGCCCAGGAATGAATGGGAGCCAGCAGCTGCGACATTTGATTGTATCCACAAATACAGCACACTTAAAAAAGAAAAACAAAACAAATACCAAAAACCCCACAAAAAGTGAAAAAATCTGAAGAAAATAAATAAAAGGTAAAGGTGGGGACTCCAGCAACAAGTCTGTCTTGTCTCAGAGTAAGAACTATTTCTCAGGTGTGAGTATCCGAAGTGTATGAGCAGAGAGCTGTGTTAACCTCACCACCTCATCAGCAGAAAAGAACAGGAATTTTTTTCTTTTTTAACAATACTGAGCAAGTTGCACAACAGTTGGCATCTTTAAAGGGACTGAGCACACTTCATCACTTAATGAAATCAATGAAGTTTTCAGTTTATCAGTACTTTCGAGGATCAGACCTTGTATCTATCTCCCTTCCTGGAAGAGGACTGCTGCCTGCTTTTCCCAGATAAGTCAGGCAGAATTTTAAAAACCATCCTGGAGGTTTCATTTTCAAGCTTGCCTGAATTCTTCTAACTTCTGAGCCACCACTCCTTGTGTCTAAATATAGGAAAGTGTGTCGCAACATCCAGAACCTTTTGCTGAAGCTTTTCCTGTGACTCACACTTGGCTCTTTGGGTCACCACATCCACTGCAAGGGCTGCTCCAGGCAGAAATGGCAGCAGGGGCTGCTCAAACCAATTCCGACCTTTCAGCTTTGCAGAGCATCGGCCAGCATGGTGCTGGTGTGTTGGGTGCTGGCTGTGGAGCCTCACTCTGCTCACAGGGCAGGGAACAGAGGTAGATTTTTTGGCTGGACAGATATTGAGAGCGAGCAAGAGAAATGGGGAATGAGCTGTCTCAGAATTGAAATCTTTCCTTTTACATTTTGCAGCACCCAGAGGGTTGAAAGACCTCAGGGAGAAGCAAAAAAGAAGAGGGAGAAATATCATGCTACTCCATCCTTTTTTAATTTTAATTCCCAAAGAATGCTGGCCAGGTAGAGCCACCACCAGCAACATTTTCATCTGAGAGAAAACTGAATTTTTGAATGCAATGCATGTGTGCAGTAAAAAAATTTATTACAAAAAAAGCAAGTTCATGCACATGTGGTCCAATGAGCCAATTTTTTTTAGCAGAGGACACATAGCAGAGCAGGGTAGTCACGGGAATTAGGACACAGTTGAGAGGGGAAGCTCTGGAATTGCCCATAGCTGAGTGACAGCAGCTGGGAAGAGCACCCTAAGGTCACAGAGTGGTCAGTTTTCTAAAGAGGGACATGCCAGAAGCACAAAGCCAGGCAAGACTTGCTGAGTGCACCCTTTAAAAATTCTCTGTGCAGGAATTCTTAGTGGGGGGTAAGAAATGTCTTGCCTCCTCTTCCTGGAAGAGGTGGGAAGCAAGGACGTTTGTGGGAGTAAAATGCTCTGCCTTGATCTGATCATTCCCTAATGTCACTTGTGGGTCCACTCTAATCCTTTCCTCTGGCACTGTTGTTGTCCATCTGTGTTTATCTCTGCTCTGAGTGTCCCACCGGCTTTTAAATTTGTGGATGTGCTCCAGACTCAGTGATGAATTTGGGCTTTATGATATTTATATCTCCACCCTTCCTTGAACGTTGCACAAGATTGCATGCTGGAATTTTTAACCCCAGGTTTTCAAAGAGTTGTCATTGATTTAGGAGAGGAAAATACAAAAGAGAGCATTCCTGTCTTTAAAAAATAAAGAGAAGAATAGAGAATAAAAGAGAATAATAGAGAAGAATAGAGAATAAAAGAGAATAATAGAAAAGAATAAAGCCTAGGAGGTGGTTAACTTTTAACTGTGTTCAAGAGAGCTTGAACCTCAGCAGATTGCGAGATCTGTGAAGTATGACGGGACGAAGAAAGTTCCCAAGAAAGTCAGTTGTAACTGGGAAAAGAAGCGAGGAACAAATCCCAAAGGAAATGACCCTGAACTGGGGAAAGCAAATCTTTGACACTGCACCAGAAAATAAAAATGTTGTGGTTGCTGATGGGATGGGA
>VZTX01006739.1:0-10182 GCA_013400915.1 Pardalotus punctatus
TGGGAGAGGGTTTCTGTCCATGCTTGCTGCAGCAGGATGGCCAAGCATGGATGAACACCAGTGGCAAAGTCCTGCAGAGCAGAGCCACCACTCGTGGCCGTGGGAGCTTGGATCCATCAGGACTGAGCACTTGGACCCAGGATCTGCCCCATGCCCTCCTGTGTGGCCCGGTGCCTCCCACCACAGCCCCAGCTGGCCAACAGCAAACAAAAACGTTTGCTCAGGAAAATTCATCTGCGTGAGCTGTTGAGTGTGAGTAAGGAGGAGGCTCGGAAGTTGGTTGGGTTGGCGCAGGCAAGGGGAAATCCATGGGGGTGTTGTGGCTGCGAGGGGCAGACACAAGGTCTGCGCCAGGCCCGGGTTTTCCTGACAGTCAGAGCTAAAGGATGGAGGGAAGTGTGTGGATACACCACAAAAAATGCAGCTGTGGCTGGCATTGCCCACAGGGCTGGAGCCACAGAACTGGCCTGCAGCAGCAGCAAGTGGGGACTGGGGGGGAAGGAAGGAAAGGCAGAGCCCCAGCCTTGCTGGGACCCCCCCTGTGTTGGGGGTGAAGGCTTTTTGGGGAGCCCCTCACACTTTGACCCACTCCTCATGAGGCCAAATGCCTCTCACCCCCCTCCCCCCCGAGAGCAAGGAATGGCCAAACTGCCAATGGAGGAGAGGCAGGAGAGAAGGATCCTGGGCAGAAACACACTGAGGACATCTCCCCCCTCGGCACAAACAGGG
Source organism: Pardalotus punctatus (assembly GCA_013400915.1). Lineage (NCBI taxonomy): Eukaryota > Metazoa > Chordata > Aves > Passeriformes > Pardalotidae > Pardalotus > Pardalotus punctatus. The sequence goes on from VZTX01006739.1 coordinate 730, forward strand.
CTTGGGGAACAGAAGACTTTGCCATGCCTGAAAATCCTGAGAAATGGCAATTCTGTGGAAAAGCTCTGGACGAGATGTCATCAGAGTGACTCAGGACCTCCCTGGGGAGGCTGCACAACCCAAGTGTCCTTCACTTCCCACTTTGCCAGTTCCCAAATCCCCACATGCCTCAGGGACAGAGAGGCTCTGGAGATGTCACTGTCAGCATTGGTTCTGCAAAGTGTAGCAGCTCTTTGGGACATTGAAGTTGGTAATAGAACATTGATGCCCGCCTGGGATTTCCAAGGATAAGACCCTCATTTTCTTTTCCATAAAAAAAGCCAGACTCAGTGTTTGGGCTGAAATGTTTGAGACTGGGAGTCTGAGTCAGGCTGAGCATTTCTAGAATAGTCCCTGCTAAAATGATTCAGCTGGAAATGTGAAACAAGGCGAGTGAAAAATCCTGTGCTGTGCCAACCCTAACAAATCTGGGGATTTATTACCTTAAAGAAAATCTATTGCCCTTATATTTGAGGCCAAGGCTTAAGAAGAAAAACACTGTTCTCTGCTAGGGATGTGTCTGTTGCTGTCTCTAAGAAGAGCTGCTCAAGCTTGGCTGTGTTTCTCAGTCATTGAGAAAGGGAGACATGTTCGGTCAAAGCTGATGGAGTTTTGCAGCTAAATTCCGTGAAAAGCTGATTTTCACCGGCCAAACCGAGCTCAAAATCAGGCCTGTAGAGACAGGACAGGATTCCTGTCCTGCTGGTGGACTCTTAAGTGCTGCGTGTGGCAGTGCCACCTTGATCCCTTCTGCCTGAGGTTCTCCTCCATCCATCAGGACTTCCCCATGGAGCTCTGCCCCGCCATAGTCACCATCAAGCCCATCAGAAGGAAGAAGCAAATGCTAAACAGCAGAGCTTGACAGATTCAACCCATGAATGTGTTCTGGGGATTGTCCTCACCCACCCCAGCAGACAATAGGGGCAAATCAGGCATGGCCATGCTGAACCCACTGTCCATCAACACCCAGAGCCAGATGAAATAGTGCCCGTCCAAAGTGGGCAGCAGATAGACAGTTTGGCAAGGCCAAATCCCAAAATGTGGTCTCTGGTTTTGAGAGCGGATCCAGGGAGAAAGTCTAGAGCTGTTCACAGATCAAGCCCCAAAGAGGAAAAGACAAGTCCTGTCAGATCAGCTGCTGAGGGTTAATTGTTGATACTCAGAATTATCAGGTTTTTTCCAGGGTGGTGGGACCAAAACTTTTCTCAACAGCACCAGATCCCTTTGGAGAGCACCTGGCAGCTGCTGCCAGCCAGGCCCTGTGGCTGCCTGTCCATCCTCCAGCCCCACAAGCCACGGGAGCTGATCCCAACAGCCAAGGACAGCACTGGGAACTTAACCTGCCATGTGAACCTGTCAGGCTGGGGTCTGATCTAGGTTCGGATTGATTTCATGTGATGAAATGAGTGAGATTTCCATAATGTTTCTCCATTTGTTGGTTCCAGCCTGGACTGGAGCGCCAGGGTCTCCCGAGGTATTTCCTGCCTCTACACGTGGTGTTTCTGGCCCCACAGGGAGCATCAGAGGAGCAAGAACAAGACTTATTCCTGGGAGATTTACAGCTCCCAGATATTCGGATTTTGAGCCAGATTTGAACAATTTCTGGGCAGTGAAGCTCTCCCCACTGCCAGGCAGCACACGTGGCAAACAGCTGCTGGCAGCCCGTGAGGTCCAACTGGGCTGTGTGTTCCTTCCTTGAGCCCTCGGGGACATGTCCAGTGACCTGCAATGGCTCCTTCAAAGCCACCAGGCCACTGAGTGTCCACCAACGGGCGAAGGGGGTGGAGGAGGAACCTAGGGCCGGTTGTGCTGCATTGCAATGTCCGAATTTGTGGCAGCCTCTCACCCGAGGCATTTTCTCCCAAGACAAAAGCAGTCTTACTCAATACAGGATGGGAAGCACAAAGACGGCCTTGCCCTGGTGCAGCACACACGGTTGGACTCCAAGCGCCTGGAAATGGGCCGTAAATTGCCCTCGATTCCTCCGGAGTGGATTGGAGTGGAGTCTTCTCCCACCAGAGCACCTCAAGCCTTCACCCTGATCACAAATCTGCCGCAGGAGCCACCTCTGGGCACTGGGATGAGCTCCAGGGGGATCTCACCCGAGGGGTGCTCCGTGCCTGGAAGGCAGTGGCAGAGCGTGTGCCAGGCCCACGTCCTGCACTGTCTGCCAGCACTTTGCACCCACGTACAGCTCCTGCTGTGACCAGTGTAGTGATGGCACCCACGAGCACATCCAGCAAAAGCTTTGACCAGGGTTTGATCTGGATTGGACCGGGAGATTTTCTCTGCAAATCAGGTGCTGTGCAGAAAGTTTGCAGATGAGCTTCAGATTGGAAAGAACTTCATTCTCTTTTTCCCCTCATTTTTTGAGAAGGGAAAAGTCAAGAAGTGAACTCTTTATGTCACTCTGGGAGATGATACCAGCCTGTCGTCAGTTTGCTTTGTTTAATTGTACCATCCAAGCCCAGTCTCCTGAGACTGTCAATCCTTTGAAATGAATTGTTAGCATCCAGTAATTTATCCAGATGCCATCCAAAGGCAGGAGCTGATGGGAGAGCTCACTCTACAGTCCATGGGTTATCAGGGATAGCACAGAGCCCCCAGCCCCCGCTCTGCCCCCCCAGCCCAGCTCCAAGGTGTTCCTGAAGTGTTGCTGTTTATTTAAAGTCCAGGGGAATCCACTTGGGAACAATTTACGCACTTAGACTCTGCCCTTGTGGTTTCCCTCTTATCTGGTACCGATCTCAGCAGATTCCCTCAGCTGCTGCAGGGATTGTGGTGCTTTCCAAAACCTTTCTCCTCTCTCTACCCCCCACACTTGGTGTTTCCCTCCTACCTGTCCAGCCTGACGACCTCACCGGCAGCTCTGAAACTGCAGGTTGAGGGGATGCTTTCCAAATTGCCAAAATCCTCATCCCAGTCCCCATGTGCTTGGTCTCATCAATACTTTTGTGTTTCAGTAAAACCAGAACCCTGCAGCTCAAAAGGAGGGCACGTGGTGGGGCTGAGCCCCCCAAACCTCCAGGTGAACCTCCAGGGTATTTTCCTATCAGCTTTCCTGCATTTCTGATGCAGGAGGGATCAGCCACTGCAGTGTTAAAGCCACAGCACAAACAGATACTGAAAGAATTTGCTCACTCGGAGCAAAGGTTACCCAAAATGCACAAGGCTGATAACGCAACCAGCCCAGCGAAAGTCAAAGGCTTTTCAAATCTGGGTTAAAATTGTTCAGCCCAGAAGGACCAGGGACACAAACAGCCTCAGCTCTGCTGCCATCAGCGCCCCAGAGAGCCAGGAAACTTGGCCATGGTTCCCCACAGCCAGGGGTGAAAGCAAAGCGGGGCGGTTTCAAACCAGCTCGGGCTGTGCTTCCCCCGGGGCACACCCGGCTCAAAGCGATGCCCGGTCCCGGCTAATTCAGCCTCCTGTGAGGTCGGGCTGTGCAGGGCTCCGCTTCATAAACAGTGTTCAGGAACGTGTTGTGTTTTTTTAACCCCGGATCGTTTCCCAGTCTCCTCTGGAGCAGGGCCAGGGGAATTGTTAAACCAGCCCCAGCCAGCCCCACTTCCGAAGGGACCCTGTGGCTGCTGCCGGAGCCTGGCACGGAGCTGGGCACAACCCAGGGCTGGCCATCGCTCCCCAAAGGCAGCAGCATCCCCACCACGGTGCCACTGCACCAGAAACGCCTTTCTGGAGACCAGCTCCTTCAGGATTTCCTTCTGGAATCTGCATCACTCTCTCCTTTAACGACCCTTTTGTGCTTTCCCCATCATTAATTTGGTGCTGCCCTCCCTCCTCTCTGCCAGGATCCCATTGCTCCCTCATGCCAGGCAGTGCCAGTGACTACAGCTGTGTATTTACACCCCCCAGACCCCATACCCCGTGGCTGCAAGGAAAAGGGGACCCCTACTCAGAGGATAACACCCTGCTTGAAGATAACATCCTCCTTGAAGCTGAGAAATCAAACTTCCCTGCAGGCACATCCCAGGGAATCCCACAGCATGGACAAAAGCCCCAGGGGAGGGGCACTCTCCAAGAGGATGTTCCCCTCTGTTTTGTCACACGTTTCTGGGAGCTGGTCCTGCCTGTGACTGCTGATGCTGCCCCAGCCCGTGCCTCACCCTGGGAGCTGGAGCTCAGGGTGGCTTTGGGAGTGCTCCCACTCCCGTGAGTGACAAACCTCAGCCTGGCCGCTCGAGGTGCCAGATATAACCCGAGCTTGACAGATGACGGCTTTTGGGAAGGGTTTTGGGCTCTCTCCGAGGCTGAGCTGGCTCAGGGGAGCTGTTGGCAGCTCAGCACGTTCGTTTCCACCCGGCAGAGAGGGACTGGGGCCGCGGGGCTGGGCTGGAGAGCTGGACTGTCCCATGGGCTCCACAGCCTGAGCTCAGGCATTGCTGCTCAGCAGCTCCTTCCTGGGAGAGGAGATGGTGCCCGGCACAGCTCCATCCCAGCACAGCTCCATCCCAGCACAGCTCCCCTTCCTGGGCTGAGGCCAAACCAGGAGTTGGGAACCCTCATTTCTGCCTGTGCCATCCCAGCTGCAAAGCCCTTGCGTCCTCATAAGACACCTGTCCTCATAAGACACCAGCACCTTGAGCCACCCCAAGCTCCCAGGGCTGAAATTGAGAGTCACCCATTTTTGGAAAATATTTTCTAGCCCTCTTCCATTAATTAATGTGTTTAAAAATAGCTGAGTGCTTTGTAGGACTGGTTTCTTCCCTCAGCTCTTGCACAGAGAAGAACCAGTGTCTTCCAAAGCAGACATCAAGCACCACTAGTCCAGAATAAGTCTTGATCTTCCCTGCATGGTGGGTCCTTCTATTTTCTGGGAATGAAGTTTCTTAATCACTTTGGGCTGGTTCAGTTCAGCAGAACCAGTCCAGGAAGGGGCTTGAGCAAATCTGCCAAGTGCTGAGGCTGGAGTGTGCACGGGAAACACCATTCCAGGACCCTGGAGCTGGGCACACCTCCCTGTTGTGCCAATAAAATGCAGTAGATTGCTGCTAATTAATCCCTGATCAATCAATCCTACAGTGATTGAAAACAGAGGCCATCCACCCCCAGTGCCCGGCTGGAGGAGGGTGAGAAGCCAATCACCGGCACGGGGTTTGCTCCCTGTGCTCTGCCCTTTGCTCTGCTCCACCAACGCCCAAAATCCAGCAGCTCTGATGCCAAGGCAAGGAGCAGCCAGAGCTCCCCTCCTCCAGCCCCCTCCTGGCCACCCCTGCCTGTCCCAGGGTGTGGGAACAGCCTTCCCTGGCCATCCCAGCTGGTGACAAACAGGGCACGGTCCCATTCCCTGCGCTCTGGCACATGAACAAACACCACCAGGTCCTGCTGTGGCTTGGCCTAACTCTGCCGTGCCTCAGTTTCCCTTTCTGGAAGTAGGGAAAGGGACTCTGAGTGCGTTTTGTCATGGCAAAGGCTGAGAGCTCCGGGTGACAGGAGCCAGAATTGTCTGTGGATCTGCAGAAAGGTGTTGGATGACATCAAAATTCAGCTCTAGATGGGAAAGCTCAGCCCAGATGGATTTTAATTTCTTTCCCATGTCTTCCAAAACCCGAACTAATCCTGCAACGCAGTCCAAGCATGAGTGGCTGATGGGGTGAGCATCCAGCTCCCAGCCCACAGTCACATCGTTCCGGAGTGGCTTTGGAAAAGCTCTTCAGGTGTGAAGAGCTGTGTTTGCTCAGGGATATTCACACCTTCGGGGCTGTGGACAAAGCTCTCCTGGTGCCCTGGGTAAACAGAGCTATCTTATCTCCGGGACACTATCGGGGCATCTGAGAGGGAAGGAAAACTCCGCTGATGAGCCTGACCTCCCAGTTCTTATCCCGGCAAGGACATGACAGGATTTCAGGGAGGTGTTGGGACGAGCTGTCTGCCCTGCTCCCCCACACCGCAGCTTTCTGCTCCCGGCCAGGCTGGGCGGTCCTGGGACTCCCGGCAAGGCACCGGTGTATTTTGTTTTCCTGGAGATTGGGTTTTTATCAAAAGCTGACAGGCTTATCCTGCCTTATCAGCGCAGCAGTGCTACTGTTAATGGTTTTCTGTAACAGGCTCTGGGCAGAAATGTGGATTGTGCTGGGCTCGGGTAGCTCAGGGAGAACGGGCAGCCCAGGCTGAGCTCGGCATCCCCTGCCCACTGCGGGGTCTCCATGGAATGCAGCACCACGATCCCATGCAGGAATGGGACCGTCCTGCGCTGTCCGTGTTTAACAGCAAGATCCCAACACCTGAGAACATTCTGAGGCCATAACTCTAACCCTGCCTTGAACCCGTGTTCGGGTGGAAGAACACCAGGTGGTGCAGGACAAGGAGAGTGGGTGGGTATGGACACACTGCCGGCACCACAGGACACCCCATGAAGGACATTCAGCTCCTGGCTCTGCACTGAGCCCAGCCCCGAGGTGGTGTGGGGCTGGGAGTGACCCCACTGACCCAGCAGCACTAAGAACGGAGCAGGGAGACATCGACTCAATCCTGAATCCAAATCTGACCCTATGGCCTCCCTCGGGCAAGGACGACACACCTGGAAATGCAGCAGCGCTTCCCTGCCCAGCCCAGAGCCTGCAGCTGCCTGCTCACTTTTTGGGGTCGCTTAGGGCAAACTTTGACGGCTTCAAGTCAAAACACACTGCCCCAGGAAGGCTGTTCCTGTTTGTCTCTGAGGGATTTAATCCAGATCAAAGCTAGTCAAACACAGGGATTTTCCAGCTTTTCTGCTGGGATCAGCCTCCCGCGCATGCCACGGCCCTGGGACCCTGCCTTGGCCAGCCTGGCCCCTGCTGCTTCTTTCTCCCAGGTAGGGAGGCCAGGGAAGACCAGGACTGTTGGAAGAGGACAGATAATCCCTGGATGTGACAGCATTCCTGGCAAATAGGCAGGTCTTTGGAGAGGAGCCTGATGTGAACACCCCCCAAATAAGTCTGCATGTTTTGCAGGGTAGAAAAGGCTGTTCAGGGTGTGGAAACTCCTTACTCTTCATTTTGGCCAAGAGTTGAGGAATGGGAGTGCCTGGTGGGTTCCCTGGTGGGGACAGAAGGATCCTGTGCTCCCCCCTTTTCTAACACCACATCACCTACATTTTCTGAGCCCCTTCTTGTCCATGGGGCTGTGGCTGTGCAGCCACTGCCACCACCCCAGGTCACATCTGTAACCCCAGGGTGACTGCCAAACCCACCCTGGTGACACCACAACAGCCCAAGTCAAAGTGTTGACAACCTCTCGAGGGAGGAGAGGAGGAGGGGTGGGATGGAGCCCTGGGTATCCTTCTCCTTCACCCTGGGGGCACCATGTGATTGGGACACTTTAATTAGCTGATCAGGGGCAATTAGCTCCGACTGCCCCGGCACAGGCTGCAGACCAGGCTGGTTCCAAAGGAGGGCTGCAGAGGTGCAGACATTCCCAGGATTCTGGGTGGGAGTGGCAGCAGTGGCCATGGTGAAGAGGATGCTCAGAGGTGGGTTTGTGTTGCTCAAGCCACTTTGTCCCTGAAATTGCCCATCCCACCACTGTGAGAGGAGGCTTCATTCTGTCCTGGATCCATGGTCGTGGTCCATGACCACCCCTACAGGAAGGATCATGACTGGTGCTTATGTGGGTATGGGATAGCCTGAGCATGGGTGGGCATTGGGCCATGTCCCCACAAATCCTGGAGCCAGCCATGAACAGATTGCCATCCCAAAATACCCTGGAGTCATGCCCAAAGTTTAAATCTGACCTGCTAGGGACATTGCAGGGACTGGCTCATGTTCAGAGTGTCCTCCCTCCTGTCCAGCCCATGGGAAGGGTCTCTGGATGTGTGATCCCACGGAGTGCTGGGAACAGGGAAAGCTGGGCCAGACCAGCCCCGTGCCAAGGCCCCCGTGGTGCCAAGGGTGCAGAGAGGGTGACCTGGCTCTCGTGGGACAGCATGGCCACAGCATGGCCATGTGATGGGGCTGCTCCTCAGGTCACCCCTCAGGTGACATCTCCGTGCTCTGGGGCAGGGCTGGGAAAGCTGCTCGCCCTGGCCTGGGAGACTCACGATGTGGAGCAGGGTGACAGCCTAATCCCCTCATCTAAGGTGTTTTTCTTCCTATCTGGATGTGGTCCCCACTTTTCTGCAGTGCAGCTGCTGCTCCAGGCTCACATGGAGTCTGTCTCGGTGGGAGACTGCTCCAGGCTTCAGCTGCAGTTCCTGAATTTTGCCCAAAAGTTACAGAGAGGAGATTGCATTTCTCTGAAGGAAACTGCATTTCCTCCAGTTCCAGCAACAGGCTGGGAGCAGTCCTGGATTTTAATCTGGCCTCTGCCTTTGAGTCTTGGATGTTGCTCTGAGCCAAACCTCTGATCCCGCTGTGGTTCATTTTCAGGCGCGTGTGCCCCAGAAACTCTTTTTTTTCTAAATTAATTTTTCATACAGAATTCTTTCGTTTGATGGATGCAGTGAGAAACTATTTCCCAAACAGGAAAGAGGACCTCCCTCCCCCTGCTCTCTGCCATGGATGTTTTTAATAACAACATCAATTGTCTGCAAACAACTTATTCCTTTCTGACCTCAAAACAACTCCTGGTTAGTGCATTCCAGCATGGCCACAGACCGAGGCTCAGTGACTTCACAGGGCCTTCAGGAGCTTTTCCATCACAATGCCTGGTCAGGGAAGGGCCTGATCCTGGCAGATGGGAGCTGCCTCGGCTCTGCTGGGGATGAGGATGCTGAGCAGCTCAGAACCACACCCTGAACCCTGCTGCTGCTGCAGTGTTTTCCCTGGTGTTCCTGGTTTCAGCTGCTCCCTTTTCCCCCAGGTCTCCAGCCATGGGGACATCCCTGTTTGTCCTTTTTCCTGAAGGCCCAGGAATGTTTTTGCTCTGGGCACCAGGCTCCTTGTGCCCAAACCAGCTGTGCATGGCAGGAGCAGGAGGAGACACCCCTCAGGATTTGCTGATGCCCTGTGCAGATCAAGGAGGGGTTTTGGTGGGGGGTCAAAGGGAAGGGCAGTTGAAGCCCCCCAGTGCTACCCTCAAGTGGGGACGTGTCCCCCACCCTGCTGCAGGCTGTGCCACCCACAGCCCCAGGATATGCAATGACAGAGGTTTAATGGGATAGTGCAGGCGCAGACCAGCATTTAAACCCAGCTCCCACCTGGCAAGTGGGATCATCCTCCGTTCCTCTCCCCAGCTTCCACAGGAATCACCGTGCAGTGGGGCTGTGGCCAGCACAGATGATTCTCTCACAGCCACCTCCCTTGGCAGCACATCAGGTCCTGCCCTTGGCCAGGGCAGAAGATGTGCTGTGCCCCTGGAGCAGCCTCGGGAGTGCTCCTGGGTCAGAGGCTCCTCTCTGGGCACTGCCTGTTCACAGCTGTCACACCCAATTCTCACATTTGTGATGCTGCACAGTTGGACCCCAGGCATCAGAGCTGG
>VZTX01006746.1:0-29185 GCA_013400915.1 Pardalotus punctatus
AAACACTGCAACTACAGGTACTCAACCTTATATAGGAATAGCTTATTTTGGTTTAAATGGGTTAAATCAAGAGCATCTATGTTTCTTTCAGGGCAAAAATGACTGTGCATGTTCTTCTAACATCTGAATTTAAGCAAGTGCATTTCTCATTTAGAGAAGCTCCTTGAATGCTAACTCATACCTGAATTGAGAAAACATCAACAAGCATACAAAGTTATCCTTTAATCAAAGGGATAAGAATTCATTCCCTGAATTCACAGTAACTCAGTATGACAGTAAGGACACTACTACATTTAAAGGTCACTAAAGATAAAATATCAAGTTTCACAGGTTGTGTATTCCCAGACCAGTCCTGTTTCTGGAAATGCAAGTTCTGCAGATACATTCAAATCTGCTTGTTAAAGGAACAGTGTGGCATCTATGCTACATGAAAACTAATGACATGGAAGAAACACTGGAGCATCACTTCGCAGGGTAAACAGGCATGAACACCAGCCTGGTGAGTCCCAGGTCCATTGGGAAACGGAAAAGACTATATAACAAAGTATCAGGAGAAAAGGCTGCCATTCCTTTTACTATGTTGCAACATACAGACACTTTATAACATAACGATGATATTTTTTATGCCCCCCTGTAATTGCTTGTTTCAGCTACTATGTGGATTCTAGCCTTGTTTCACCCTTTCTCTGCATCATCGTACTAACAGTAGTTTGTTCTTTGACACAAAATTTATGGTGTGCCTTAGTGTTTTTTTAGGAAGGGATGCAAAAAAAAACAAAACCCAAAACCAGTAAAAAGGATCTTTTAAACAGAAGAGTAACTTTCATCTTTGAGAGACACAGTCAGCATTGCAATAGAAGGTACTACTGTTTCTTACATATTTATCCTAAGTCCCATCTACTGTGAAAACTCATTAAATGATTATGCAAATAGTGAACAAGAAATTCTCTATAGGTAAAAGTTTATCCCTGTATTTTTCTTAACAAAACACAATCTAGAATTCTCAAATCCAGAAGATCCTCCCTTTTACTCCCCCCCAATATTTTTAAAATACAGAGTTTAAATGGAAGAACTGCTGCTATAAAAAAGGGGCATTACCTCACATACCACAGAAATAATGAGAAAATCACCTTTCTCTCTCCTTGCAAAATCTTAAACCTGAACGATACAGCTAGAAAACTTGCCATCACCTAGTTCATTACTTATCCAAACTGTCCATGCACACATGTAGGTATAGCCACCTCAATTCTCTTTAGCAGAACTCTATAATCAAGCAAGTTAACAGAAAAAAAACCCCAAAAAGCAAAACTGAAACCACAGCAAAACAGAAAAAATTAATCTATAACAAAACAAACAACAACAACAAAAAAAACCCCCAACCAAACAACACACCAAAATGAGAATCAACAAAAAAACTTTTAAAAACAACCTATCTTTTCTTTAAAAAGCAAAGGAAATTGTTCTCATAAGAATTGATGTGTCCTGCATTAGCAAAGGCCAGAAAGCACCTTTAAGACTACCTCATTCCAGACCTTACACTCAAAAAAAACCCCAAAAAACCAAAACAAACAAAATAGAAAACCACAGAAAAATCTAACATAACTTAATTAAGCACCTCATAGAGGAGTTATCCCTTATACTATTAAGTAAAACTTAGCACACACACCATACTCCTTTTTTCCTCCCATCCTCTTTTTATCTGTGAAAGTGAGCATATTCAGGTGATACCTATTAGCAGCATTCACAGCTGCAAACTTGTAATCACGCACACATACATGTAAGGAGAAAATCACAGACAATGCTATTGACTTGTTCTGTTGTCTGTTAATGCTGTTGATAGATCTTACGTAAGTTTTAGAAAGCATAAGAGTAAATAAGGTTTTGGAGTCACTTTCCTGAGAAGAAAACGCAGGTTTCATCAAGCAGATACCTTGCTAATGAAATCACTTAATGAAGAATGCCAAAGTCATTAAAGAACAAATAGATAAAAAAGACTAAATAGAAAATTAACTGTGAGGTTCATATTTGCTTAGATTCAGATTGCTTATTTGTGCATAAGCACCGGCAATATTACTCTCCACTAACTGCTTTTGAATTTCAAGAGTGATCAATAATTTTCCTTAATTGTTGCTGGGAAGTCCTAAGACTAATAGTGGTTTTGTTTTATTACAGTAGTCTGGGAGCTGGGACAAATTGCCCTGAATGCTCATATTGATGGCAACACATGGCAGTGACTTCATTTTGAGTAGTAGTAGGCCAGTATATTCTCTTACATGCCTATCATTTCTCTGTGCACTGTCTTCATCTCTATGTCATGTGTGTAAACATAATTCAGCTGTATCATATTGTGCCTGGGACAGATGTACCTACCCACTGAACCTCTTCTGTCATTGCCTGAAACTGGTTGCCTGTGCAGTTCTGTGCCTGGCAGTTTGATAGCCAGGAAAAGTCTGTCCTCAGTGCACAGCAGGTAAATGCAGATGCATTTTTTATTGAAAATGGCATAATTCAATAGATCTAATGCTTGTCTTTAAACAAACGGCTTGAAGCATCAATATTCAAATATTTTCTTTTAAAAACTTACTTTTTAAAGAGTTGTTAGGAGTAGGAAGGTGGATTAGAGGAAAACTGCAATGGTAGGTATAGTATAATGAGAGCAAAGTAATTAACTTGTCCTATTTGTATTGAAGGTTTTAACAGGCCTAAAGAAAATGGTACACATTCACCTTTAGAAGAACTTACATGTGTGACACTAACTTTTTAATTTTAAATACCATTTATTGGTGACCTCTAGAGTGCCTGGCATATAGAGTCTTTCAGTGCTCACTGTTTGCAAAGACAGGTCCATTTAAATTGCACTTGCTTTCAGTGAGACAACTGGATGATATTCTCTATCTGGCAATGATTAAAGAAAGATCTTTTTTTCTTTTATTTTTATTTTTTTAGAAAATCTGGCAGATATTTATGACATTCAAGTGATATTCAAAAATATAGATTAAAAAAATAACCATCCAGCACAATATATTTCCCAGAGCCACAGACCTCCATATCAAGCACAGTACTTTTAACTTACTCATGTCTGCTTTACTTTGTTATCCTGTCTACTTCTAAGCTAAATATTGAAGTTGAGTGGAAGATAAACTTGTAAAAAGTACCAGACAGGCCTTCTCAACCTGTAATTAATGTTTTAATAGCTCTGTATTATTATGCTTGCAAATTGCTAGGGTTAAATATTTTTGTTCTTAACAACAGTGTAATTTACAGAAATTGGTATGGACATAGGCAGGTAAGTTTTTGTTTTCAGTAGAGTAATGGGAAACTTCTGATGTGCTAGTGAGAAACTGTCTGCTGATGGGAAGTCCCCAAATGAGGAGTAGGACACATTATGCTGGTATGAAGTCCCCAGATGAGGAGCATTGCAGGACATGGATGAGCACAGTGCGGAGTATCATAGTTCTCCAGCAAATCCTGAAGAGTGAGTCAGGAACTGCTATAACCTATAAATCACTTCCTTGTTTCTTCTTCTCAGGAGCTGAGCAGGTCACAGCTGAGCTGATAAGACATTCTGGTTCCTGCATGATTCACTCTTCCTCCTGATTCCTTAATTAACCCTTGATCTCTCAAGCAAGCAAAAAACAGTGAGCACTGGCCATCTATGCAAAATATCTCATCAGTGCTAGTTTTTGCCTATCTGGTGTACCACGTGTCATGTTATTAAATAATGATATATCTGCATAAGGAAAATGCACCAATTTATTTAAAATCCAATTTAAATCTAATATATACTGTCATGAGACACTGTATAAACATTATTTCAATTTGATAATGGTGGGTTAGTTTCAATATAAAGTGATTCTAATCTTTGGAGACTAATTGATATAAAACAGCATCCTCAGTTATTTGTAATAATTAGAAAACAAAGTTAAACGGGGGCAAATTTTCCTTAGAATTGATACCTATCAGTTTGAATTTCCTATCTGACTGAGTCTTGGCAATAAAAAAAATTGCCAATGAATAAAACCAGACAAAATAAATGGAATTATGGAGTCTATAGATAGTTTACTGCTGAGAGGACAAGACTGCTCACTACTCCTTTAGCCATATCAACAAAAGTTTTAACAACAGAAAGAGCAACTTGAGGATGGATGAGTCTGAGGAGATGTGCAGTTATCAGCATGGAGATGAGGTCCTTGGCAATTCTATTTTACTTTATTTCCTCTGTGTAGGAATTGCCAGCAGGTTGTGGATCAGCAATCTCATTATTGCAAAGTCATGAATGTTCCTTCTCTTCTCATCTGTTGTTAGGGTGGATATATCACAGGTGCAATGTACCACAACATTTCTTTGCAGCACAGCAAACCTGGGTGTCAAAGCACAGAAACAGTTGAGCAAAGGTTTCTTGTTACTTCTCTTAAATATAGTCAAAAAATATCATCAGTTAGAAGTTTTTATGCATCTATGATTTTTTTCCCAGGAATACTACTTGAAAAAAAATTTAAAAATTAGTCATTATCTCTCCCAAATACCAAAATATCCATCTTGCCACACTGACTCAATATTTCATTCCAGAAACCACATGAATTTTCCATTTTAGGGCCTGTGCTTTATTGGTAGATTGTAAAAATTTATCATCTTTTATCCAGATGAAAATACTGCATTATATATATTGTGCATATTTTGTCCTCTTACATGCAACACTGCCTTTGGTAAAGGAAGCAAATTCTTCTCTACACCTTTCTACCATCATTTTTCCTGGAGCCGTCAGCGTTGATGTGCTGACTGAACACTCACATCTCTTTTAATATTCCTGTTTCCTCGCCTCACCCCACTTGGTAAGCAGATTTCTTCAGGAATATCATATTCATGCAGGTGGTGTCTGGGAGAGCAAAGCATTTGAAGGGCAGGATGAAGTATGTTTCTTGTCACTGGAGTGATTAAGGAGCAAGCTAAAAAAAAATAAAGGAGAAAGTCACTGTTACATTTTTATTCCCCATGGCATTTTATTTGCTTTTTAATCAGTTTTAGCCTATGATATATTCAACGCCAGGGTTAAATAACAGGCACCTTCAAAGGCTGTCTGACAGCTGGCATGGCCACAATCTATCTTACTGGACCCTACAGCACTTTCCTATTTCCAGATTTCACTGTACAGTCCAAAGGCAGGCAACCTGGACAGAGAAAAGGGTTAATTTCATGCACCGACCTCATCTCTTCAGTCCCTTCCTTGGTTTCTGTGCAGGTCCATGTGTCCCTTGACACATCAATCAGAAGGCCACTGTGGACAAAGATCACACAGGCAGGTGTGTGGGAAGTTCCTCAGTGCTTCGCCAGCGAGAAAACTGCTGGGACCCATGTTCTCCAAAGAGAAGAGAAATATGGTGAGTCACATCTGCTGAGAATTCATAGGATATTAAAATAACAATCAATGTCCATTAGGCTGACAGATAAGAAAAAGAGAAAGAATAAATATAATGATGTAAGACTAATAGAAGGGTTGCCCCCTAAAATGATCAGGAGTGACAAGGAAGCAGTGTGCTTTAGCAAGATCATAGCTGAGAGGTTGTGAATAGTTGTACTTCAATATACCCAGACTCTAAATCTCACCTGATTCTTTCATATCTCCAACCCCAAGTGTGGTGTCTTACTCTTCCCAGCATCACAAATTCCAAAGTCTCCTAGTAGGCAGCCATGTCTGTATTTTAGGTTTTCCGTGATACTTCCTGCCTGAGGAGACAAGGCAAGTCAAAAAAATGCATTGAGGTGATTAGAGAGGCAGAGGAAGGAAGCTGGTTCAGGGCCTGAAAATGAATTCTTAAATTCAAAGCTTTAGGTAGCTTCTATCAAATAACTTTTTTCTTCTTTTCTTCAAATAGTGGTTTACTTAAGCCTATGTACACAAACAGCTGGTTTAGCACCTCAGCAAATTATACCAGCTGAAGATCTGGACAAGCTACATTTCAAATGATTCCCAAACTACTTAGTTTCACTGCAGATTACTTAAATAGCCACACTTATTTTGGGAGCACTAAGTAGTTATTTCTGCTACTTTATTTAGGTAAAAAGTTTTAACAGTTCCAAATATATCTTGAGTCTCCCAAGAGTCCTAGACTTTAATAGCAAAATATGGTAGAAACCAAAGATTTTAGTATTAACATAAAGAGCAAATAACAGAACTAAATCTCATATCTTTTTTCAACTCAAGCATTTAATGCTCTGTCATGGACAAAATGAAAACTTGAGGTTACTCTGTCATACATAACCCGATGGCCTGGTTCTCCACTACTTTATTCTTCATGGAGTCCTGAATTAAAGCAGGATTTAAGACTGTTTATGATGTGTCCCTTGATTCAGATTTTAGGTGGCAATGATTAAACATACTGAGATGTTGGTATGCAGCATTCACAATGTTGCGAACTGCATTTTTGAACCATAAGATGGACATATGAAGCTGCATCTGCCTACCTTCTGTTCCACGTGTGGGAAGGAAGTAGCTACAGATTTCTTTAACAAAAACTAAGGAGAAAAATGTTTGCAGATTCAGTACTTGTAAAGAAGTGATAAGAAATTTGCCAGTTAGGAGAATCCACCCTATGAAGTTGCTGCATTTTGGACAACTGACAGATTCTCTACACTGTCTTAAGTTCAAGGAATTTCCAAAGACTGATAAAGACTTATGCCAAAACCTGACATTTTTCAAGAGAGGATATACACATTGAGTCATGTTTCTTGATGCTTTTTTAGAAGAAAAATATTGAATTCCATTGCATGTGAAGACAATCCAATATTGTTTTAAGGTGTTCCTCTAAGCTTTGAAGTGACTTTCTCAGGGGTCTGTATTTCATAGCAGGTGGGTGTACATAACTGAAATCTTATCAGTGGGAAGTGTTGGATCTTAAATTATTGTGTGTTTTTAACCTTTTTGAAGTCTGTTTCAGTGTTCAGTGTGCATACAGGAAGAACTCACTGTATGTCTGTCCTTGATGACTCTTGAAGCAGTACAGGTAAGCTGACAACCATCTTCCAAGAAAGAAGAACATTGGAATGGGTTACCCAGGGAGGTGGTGGAGTCACCATCCCTAGAAGTACTTAAGAAATGACTGGACATGGCTCTTAGTGTTATAGTTTAGTTGGCATGGTGGTGTGTGGTCAAATGTTGGACTCAATGATCTTGGATGTGTTTTCCAACCTTAATGATTCTATAATTTCCAGGGATGATGTTTCCACCATTTCCCTGGGCAGCCCATTCCAATATGGCCATCTTTTCAATGAAGAAATTTTTTCTACTATCCAATCCAACCTTCCCCTAATGCCAGTTAAGACCATTTCCTCTAGTTATGTTAATTGGCAGAAGAGACTGACCCTGCCTTGCTACAGCTTCTTTTCAGGGGGATGATAACTGCCCTGGTTTCCTTCTACTTAATACCATAGCACCATGACAGATAAAATGTTGACATATTTTGATGCTTTGCTAGATTGTTCCTGGAATGTGCTCGAAGGCGAGGATTACAGGCCATAAAAACTTGCTTGTATCCATGATGTAGCACCAAGGGCTAATACAAAACACTTCATTTAGGAGTAGGTAACAACATACAAAACATCCTGAAAGAGGAACTCTATCTGTGTGTCTGCAAACACTTTCCTCCACCCTATTTTCTCTCATCATTTTATGTGTGTTCAGTGGCCCCTTTATTTAATGCCACCCTATCATGGCATCATTCTATCACCCAATCTCAATGCATCAATATCTTCTAGCATGCACACTGATATGATATGATATGATATGATATGATATATGATATATCCCCACATAATTTTCCAAAAGTTAGGCATTTAGTTTGGAAGCCGTCATAAGGAAACCTTTACAGAGGTATTCATCATTAGGTTAAGCACCACAACTCTCCTGTCTCAGTTCCTGGATTTACATAATTTCCTTACAGCAGAAGGAAAAGCTGTGAAAGAAACTATTGCAAGAGAGACTTTGAAGTACACTTCTAGCAGTCCTTTTCCTATTAACAGATACACAGAATAAAAACAAAGGACTTTTATTTCTGTTTCATACAAATCCTAAGGTTGCAAATTTGTTAGATTCCTAGTTCTTCTGAGAGAGAGAGAATGAAGGAAGAATAAAGGAAGCAGAAAATACCCCCAAGTTAAAACAAGAAAAACAACCCAAAAACCAACCAACAAAAACAAACGCAAAAACCCACCCCAACTTTGTAATATTTTCTTCCATCCATAACAATATTTGCAAAATATTTGCCTCCACAGATCTGCTCGAGGGAATTTGTCCTTATGTGAAAAGTAACTATATTAGCAATTGATAGCATTTGCTATTCAGAATATAAAAAAAAATCCTTTCATTAAAAATAATTTCTCCAGACCCAGTGCTGTCCTATGATCAGATAAACGATAATGTATGCATGATCTCACTAATATTTACCCCACCCTCCTAATTAACGTTGGGGTTCCCAAGCCCAGTCCTGCTTCTGACCTTCATGTGTCCTTGGCTCAACCTCAGCTTGCAAAAGCAGAATATCATTGGTAAATATTTTAAAGTTTTTTCCAGTTTGGGGGTTGGGCAAATTTGATGGTATATTGCCAGTCATTCGTCTTCTGTCTCAGATAAGCAGTGATAGAAGGATGTTGACATTTAAAACATTATCAATGGGTAGCTAAGTTGATGCTCACTGAGAAGGATGAGAGAAATTGTTCCTCCGAATGTTTTTAGTTAAGGTTCCAAAAGTGCAAGCAGATGCTACTACATCTGTTACATCCTCTTCCCGTGTCTGAGTGCATGTCTCCCACCATGTTAGCTGGAGATTTCATTCTGAAGCAAACAACAACAAACACAGATATTTCCCCTCACCTCCCAAGTCTTTATGATCTGGAGAACAAAGAAATAACATTTAAGAGACGCCAATGTATTTTACAGCTTACTTGCCAAATCTGAACTGTACATATAATAACTATCAATATTTATGAATATGATGCAGAAGAAACTTATTTTTATAAATTTTGGGTGAATAGCTAAAAATGTGTGTGTTAAAAGTGATATGAGACTAGAATCTAAGGAAATATATCTCTCCTATGTGAGAAATATACAGAACCAAATGCATTATGTGGTCTATATGGCTGGTTTCACAAAGAGAATAGCAAAGAAAACAAGCTGTAAGTGACTGTCAGAAGCAGCATATCTTCATGATACTGCTTGTAATTATGGAATAGTTATAGATAATTCATTACAAAAAATGTCATGCATGTTTTATTCATTTTGTAGAAGTAATTCAATCATTTACAGATATATATTTTTTAACATGTTGAATGAGTTTTATTGACTTTGAAATGTTTTTATGTATCTATTAGTAACATTGTTCTCAATATCACATGTTTAGAACATACAGAATTAGGGTCTAAGGGCTGTGAATCATAATTTAAAATAATATTATAGTTTGGTTGCTGATTTTGGTTTATCAAGGCAAAAATTTTCAATGACTGCACAAGTTATCTCTTTTTATTTTTGTAGCATTTATACTACAGTAAATCCCAAAGGAATTAATTCTGTGTTGAAGCCAATGGAATAAAATGAGCACAACATTTACAGGCAGTTATTTAAGTGTCAAATATCAGGGAATCTGTCATAAAAGTCCCAAATAAGCTCTGTTAGGAGTCAGTAGGACAGACATGTTAAGGGAAAGCCTGAGGAAAGGAACACTTATTTCATAATTATACACTGAACAATTTACCTGTTAAACTATCATACAGATGAAGAAAAGCAGCTCCAGACATGCCTTAAAGGAAAGGTTCAGGAGAAACTGCAGTCAGCGCCAGCTTTCAGGAGCAGGCTGTGGGTTCCAACCAGACAGAGCACCTATCTAGGGGATCATTCTGAGCTTTTTTATTAGCTGGCTGTAGGTGGCTTTCCATTGAACTGCATTCCTGCAGACAGTCCCCATTTATCATACAACCTGATATATACCAAAAAATCACTGAAGAGGGTGGCTGTCTCAAATCTGAGACATAAAAGTTTTCTTAAGCAAGACAGTTATACAGGTTCCAAAAATTAAAGCAGATGCATGGATCAGAATTGAGTATGATTATGGATAATTTCCAATAGGCAGTTTGGATGTGGCCATCTGGTTTGGAAGGGTAAGGTAATTTTATGTTATGAACATGTGCAACATGTGCTGTACTCTTCCAGTTGACTTCAATGTCACAGAGCTGTCCTGAGCTTGATTAAATTACTAGCAGAGACATAGAAAAAGAATTGATTGTATTTAGGGCTTATTGTGTTAATGCATAATGTTTGGTATTTTTTCTTATTTTGGACAGAATCAGGCCTAAATAAAGGTCCCCTGTGCATAAAGTCTGTCTCTTTGCAGGTTTTGCTTCAGAAAAGTTGCACTGAGTTTACTGTGTTTCTTCCCCATCCATTATAAGGGACATTTTTTAATTGACTTGACAACACAATTATGCAAAAAATTCATGCCAGTGGGGCACACACTGATGTATTTTGCTTGGTTGGGTTTTTTTTAAAAGCAATTCAAACCAGAAAATCTTCAAGTTCTCCTTTCTTTTTCATTAGGAGGAAGGAACATCCTTCTTTTTTTTTATTTTTAATTTTTAAATTTTTTTATTTTTTAATATTTTTTTATTCTCTTTGTTGTCCTTAGTGTCAATTCTGTCCTTAAGTCAATGTCTTCCATAAGATTTTGCTAGTGACTTTTTTTTCTTAGACCATACAACCACTTCTTTAGACTGTACTTCTTTTTAATCAACTTGCTAAACTTTCCTCCAAAAGCTTTTTTTCTTTTCTTCTCCATTTCTTTTGAAATTCAGAGAGGGCAATTTGGACTGATTTCAGTCTGTTATAGATTTTGGAAATATTCCAGAGGCAAGGATAAGGCTAAAAGAAACTGGCAAAATCGATTATTTTAGAGTTTAACTTTCAGTTTAGACAATTTTGACAATAATGCTGAAAGGATGCTGCAAAATGTCACAGTCTGGTCAGGAAACTGCTATATAATGCATGGTGAATAAATAACACACCAAGTGACACTGATAAAAGAATTCTGGGGAAAATGACACTGTCAAAATATTTTCAAATTATTATACTCCTATTTCTGGTCCCACTTACATTGAAATAAGTTGCAGCAATTTCACTGACATCAAGACTGGATTCTTTATTCCCATAAACAACTTTTTCATGAAAGGTGAACCTCATTGGAGTTATTTCAGTAAGAAATAGAGATGGCTCAAGCTTTTAGTGAAGGAAAGAAGCACAGGGATAATTATGTCTGCATTTCACCTAAACAGTGGGTGCATGGGAGAGACTGCTGGCCCATTTTCCTTTGCAGCAGCCAGCATCATTCCCAGATCTGGGTGTCTGGGCTTCCTCCTTGTGAGAGCTATACAGAGAGGAATGGGGCCAAGAAAGTGGGCTGAGATATTTTGACATCCTCTGATACTGACATATATACTAGTACATATATTTACTAGTGCTTTAAAATACATAAAAATAATTAATGAGTTCAGACGAAACACTTTTCATACATCACGAAAAGAAAAGGACTGGTGGATGAGAAGCTCAACATGACACAGCAATGTGCAGTTGCAGCCCAGAAAGTCAACTGTGTCCTGGGCTGCATGAAAAGAAACACGGCCAGCAGGGCAAGGGAGATGATTCTGTCTCTCTACTCTACTCTCCTGAGACCCCACCTGGAGTGCTGCATCCAGCTCTGGAGCCCTCAACACAAGTAGGTGGACCTGCAGGTGCTAAAGACCACAAAGATGATCAGAGGGGTGGAGCCCCTCTTCTATTAAGGCAGGCTTGGACAGCTGGGGTTGTTTACCTAAATGGACCTTACAAGAGAGCTGGAGAGGGACTTTTTATGGGGGCATATTGTGATAAGACAAGGCTGAAAGGCTTCAAGCTGAAATACATCTGTTTAAATTAGATATTACAAAGAAATTCTTTATTATGGGGGGGTGAGGCACTGGAGCAGGCTGGCCAGAGATGAGGTGGATAACCCCATCCCTGGAAGTATTCAGGACCAGGTTGGATGATGGGGCTTTTAGCAACCTGGTCTAATGGAAGGTGTCCTTGCCCATGCAGGGAGCTTGGAACTAGATGATCTTTAATGTCCCTTCCAACCCAAATTTTTTATGATTCTATGACTCTGTGATTCAAGTATGATCCTTAATTCTGAGGATATAGCACTAATCACTACATTTTCTGTAACTTATATCATTGAAGTTGTCTGACAGTGTAACACCTTTCAGCTTCATGAGCTGCTGCTGTGCAGCTGTAAAGCAGGTGCAATGCTCTCCATCACCTAGCTGTTCACTGACATAACACGTGTGTACAGACAGTCCCATGTCAGTCCTTTGTGAAGGGAGGCCAACTACCCTTGAAAAACAATGATGATCAAAGACTATGTTATCAAGTAGTATTTGGGAGAAATTACATAAAATGATGTTTGAACAGACTTTCTGTGAAGGAAGGTGGGGTAGCATTCCAGTTTACCTGCATGCTTCCCAGGAGATGTTGTTTCTCCTTACCTGTGTCTTTGCTGTGAATTTCTTCATGCACCGCCACCCAATGAAACAAAAATAAAACCCTAGGCCTCAAGAATTCTATGTTCCTTAATGCATGAATGTGCTCAAATATATAGCTGGACATTTGTAAAGCCAGGAAAATAGAAATAAACTGGTTTGCATTAATCCCAGGTGGAATGTTCTTTGTCATGAGAACTGAGTTTTGTCCAACAAGATAAATTACTTAATATCCATAAGCAGCCAATTCCACAGAAGAAATATGTCATTACTTTGTAATAAACCTAATGTGATCATAGTTTAATCCCTTTCTTAAGGTGCACATAAAATACTCAGTCTGAGCTGGTGAGTTGCTTACATATGCTTTGCAATAATAAATACAGCTGCTTTTTTTTGGTGTTAGCCTCCTAAAAGCATCCCTGTCACTACCCACTTTTCTTTATTCTCAGAAAATGAAGCAAGTATTTGATTCATACTGGCTGCAGAAGCAATCTTAAGCCTAATATGTTTCACCATATAGGATAAACCTGCCTTTATATTACTAAGGAACAAAAAACTCCAATAGCATAAAGTACAGACAGCAAAATATAATAAAGGCAAAAATTTCTGGCTTTGAGGATGGCAGCGAGTGCTGTTTTTCTTACCTTGTCTCTTCATTGTTCATGAGCTCTGAGTTTGTAATCTGTCGTCTTTCACAGGGCATGAGCTTGGCAGAGTCCAAATGCCACACATCACTATTTTTGCCAGCAGGAGAACTCTTTGGTCTCTGGGTGGATCTCTAGAAAAATTGCTTTTTATTATATTTTGATTCAGCTGGCTCTGTGATGGAGTTCTGCTGCAATTGTTTGAACAGTTAGCAATGAAGATGGCATAAGGGATAAATGTTCACTGATGCCCTTGAGAATGAAAGGAATGCATCTGCCTGTTAAAGGTCTCAGAGTTTAATTCAAAAGAGTGAAGAGATCTACTCAATAGTATGCACCTTATCCTCAGAATTTAAAATACCTAATCCCTTAGGTTGCTCAAGTTATGTATTTAGTTTAGCTTGTTGTTCACTCCTGACTCTCCAGCATCCAAATTAACTCCTGAAGTACGTGCAATATAATAGCTCATTTTCTCTTCCTGGTAAGTGGTTTGGACAGCCTATGCATCAGTCTTCCAGCACCATTGGAATTCAGCTTGAGAAGACTGAGTTCTGCTACACACAGCTAAGGGAGCCTGTTGGATTATTTTGGGTGACTTCAGCTTTCACACGGCCATTTGATTAGTGCAAGCAGCACCAATACTTTCCTACTTGATTCATGGTTTGGCATTTGAATAGAGCAATGAGGCAAATCCTTGACTTATCCTTAACTAGCACAGCCCTTTTAATTTTAGTAAAATAATAGTAAAGTGAAAAATTTTCCAATACTTACCCTATCTTGAAACTGCCAAATTGCATTTTCTCATTCTAACAATATTCCAGTCTAATGGATTTGAAAGAAGTAAGGACTATTCTAGTGTTAAGTGTTACAACTACATCTTTTCAACTTCTTGCTGGAATGGACACAATTAATAGGCTTGCCAGACATTTAGACCTAGAAAAAATACAGTTCTGTATTCAAAATAAAACACTGTTACCAGTGGCAACCTCATTGCCTGTTTTAGCAGACAGACCAAGTGCTGAAGGAGCACTGGGAGAAATCCATTCTCTTCAACATGGGAGAGGACTCTGTCAGGATAATGTAGGAAGGATGCTCAAGCTATACTTGCTTTGTGTAAAATTTCAGAGCCACAGCTTCTAACAGGGGTTATTCTATAGCAAATTACTTTTAGAGCAAGCCAGAAATAATCAGAGCAAAGCAGGATAATAGCTGCTGTCATCTGCTTTCATGTCTCCAATGGGAACTAAATTCACTAAAATGAACTGTAAGAAATAGCGGGGGTGGCTCTGTTCCTTTTCACCTGAGGCTGAATATCTGGCTTCATCCTTCAACTAGGTTCAGGCAAATTAGCTCATTGAGTACAACAGCCATCTTGTCTTCAGACTACTGAGAAAAACTTTAAATTATTTTTCTTAGTAAAAATTGCAGAGGCCATTCACTGCCAAAACAATTCAGTGGGGACTAAAGGACTGGGAAATAGCTGTGACTTAATAAGAGGTAGTCATTGACCACTAGAGATTTTTTCATACCCAAATTGACTCTGACATCAGAAGAAGAAAATGCAAGATATCCTGAGTGCAGCCCTCTGTGTTCACTCAGATGTTAGCACAGGAGACAAAACACACTGGATGGAGATGCCTGTGTTTGTCCCATGTAGGTTAGTACAAGAAATGGAAGCATGGAAAACAACCAAACTGTGAGCTGGGAGCCAGACTGAGGCATTCAAAGGGACAGGACAGCAACACTAGGCTGGGGGTCCACAACACCAACAGCGCCCTCTGAAGTGGCCAGTAGCTAAACACTTGAGCGGGAGGCTTTAGGTGTCCAGTACTGAGTATCACCTGAAGCCAAGGAGAAACTAGGCACTGCAGCTACAGCAGGGATCATAGGGACAGGATCTGGAACAGCATGGCAACGAGCCTTGAGAAGTCAGTGTCACCATAGCCATCACACATTTGCCCAGCCCCATCTGTCATGGACTTGGACTTTGCTGTCAGCACAGACTGCAGTGGGGAGTTGTACTGAGGGTCAAGAAACCAACAGCTCCTGGAGACATGTAGTTGCTGGAGCTGCTTCTCCCTCAACATCCACCACAGGCACAGTAATCCTGAGTAGCCCCTGGTGTACACGGGGCTTCAGCACCTGCTCATGCTACATGTATCTAGGCAAAATTGCTTGACCATTACTGCCATTATGTTCTTTCCATCTTGGTTTGACATGTGAGCCAAAATCTAGGCACACTTCCTGCTGCACACCATTCCATATATATTTTTTTCCTTTGTTCTTTGCCACTGGAAAGAATAGCAAGTCTCTCTTCAACAGAATTTTGCATTATTGTTGCACTCTACTTACAATTGTCTGTATTTATTGCTTGAGTTTAATCTTTCCTCTGCTGTGTCTTAGAAACACATGCCTGAGAGGTCATCATTTACTCAAGACAATGACAAAATATTTTATTATGTTTTAGTTTAGATTATAGTGAGGAAATGGTGTCTCAGTCTGCAGGATTTAGAAGCTCATAAACCAACCATTATTTAGTGCAGTAGCTGACATGGGAACTTATTTAACTGAAGACTCCAGAATGGATGAGGGATTGTTTTTATCAGTTTATAGTAAGATGGAATCAACCAATGGAATAAAACTCACTTCATTGATGAGAAATACTTAGCAGGTCTTTTAGTAAAAGGCAAAAATTACAAGATGAGTGACAAAAAAATAGGAAGGTTCTTCTCAGGAAGAACCTTATTCATATTACAAACATTTCAAGCAAAATAAAGCATAGGTAAGATGCTGATCTAGACTCACCTGTCATGGGAATAGCTACCCTTATCCAAGACAGCTGACTGTCAAGTACTGAACCACATGCTAATCAAATCCAAAGTCTATTTTAAGTATTCTGTACTTGCTCTAACCACAGGTTGTTCAGGATTTATACAAAAGAAGGACATTCACACAAACGGTTTGCAAGCGTTACATATTCCTGTGGTTGCATGTCATTATTGAGACAGACACAACACGTAAAGACTCAGGACAACATCTTCCTGTCAAAGAAAGGAACTCCATTTTATTTTACAAGACCTCTTTTATACTATTTTCTAACATTCATGTCACACATCCATTGGGCCTCAAATCACCACCCCACAATGTCATTGGCTACCTATATTTAGAACAATAACTCACAACACCACCAGCTGGAAATACCTTCAATATTTTAAAATTCCTGCCTATTTTGAGCTTGTTTTAGGTTAGAATCGGTGCATGACAATTGAGGCAAGCCAACCGTTCCCACTGCAAGTTAGGTCTCACTACAGGACAGCAGTTCCCACAGTTACAGGCATTGCTCACTCTGGAAACTTGATTTTGAATAAATTATTTTGCCGTGATCAATGACATCCAGTCAAGAATAAATCACTGGCTACATATTTATTTTCCTGTCATAATTCATCTTGGATTATAGATAATCCAAAAATGGAGATAAGGTCACATTTCCACCTCAGCAGATGCAAAGACCACTTCACTGCCTATAATGCAAGGGAGAAAAATCCTCTTGCTTTTGTGGAAATTTCACTCATAGGGTGAAAAAAGACTCATGACACTTCTCACCACAGGCCTCTACTACACAGGAAAATCTCTGAAACTAGGAGATCATTTTAAAACAAATGAAAGAAGTAGTTTTTACACAGTGGATAGAAAAAATATAAGAGAAAGGCTTACAAACTGCAACAAGGAAAGGGAAGTAAGAGAAATTCCAATTAGGGAAATATTTTTCACAAAGACCATGGTTAAATACAGGAAAACATTGGCCAGAGATGTTGTGGAATCTCCATCCTTGGAGATTTTCAAAGCTGAGGTGGACAGGGGCCTGAGCAACCTAGTCTAACATTGAAGTTAACGGTAAAATGCACAGGATGTTGGACTAGCGACTTCTGGAAACCTGACCAACCTGCAACAATTGATGATACTACTGGATTTTGTTGCTGAAGGGGTTTGAAAAATACAGACCATATCAGGAAATTCAAACAGGGATTAGACAAATCCATTAACAATATGTCCATAAACAGATAGTAAAGAATGATGTGCCCTCCAACATCCCTGATGGTCATGGGTACTAGAGATGAACAAAATGAGCAGTGGATAACACTATGCTCATGGTGTCTCCCCAAGTAATGTCTCCTGTTGACACAGCTGAGGGGAAAATGGCAAAAGAACAGTTGGTCTGTTCCATAGGACATATAATTTTATCATTAACTATTCTTATTTAACTTATTGTTTGGACACAGCACTACTGCTGTTGTGTCTATGTTATATTTCCTGGATCCAGGTTTTGAATTACAAATGATTTTCAGTGCAGAAGATGTGATTATGGAGATACAGATCTTGTCATTCTGGTATTTACTGGGGGGCAACTGAGCTCTGTATTTCGAGATTAAGCTAGTGTCTACCTTGCTAAGAGAATAGTTTTTAATCACACTTAAGAAAAAGTCTGGGCAATACCTCAGAAAACAGGATCAAACCCAGTGTATGTTTTAAACTTTAAAAAAGATTTTTTGTGCTTTGATAGGCTGAAAAAAAATTAAATTAAAATCTTAGAAGATTATCAAAGAAATACATATAAGCATATCTCAGCATATATTTACTAAGCAAAGCCTGTAATCAAATGCTTGTATTTAAACTGGAAGTGTTAGTCAAGCTGACCTAACTATTCATTAGGCCTGAAAAGCTCTCCCTAAGAAGCACTCTTTCTTGAGTTGGGGTCTAAAGCCTTCACTCTGTAAAAGAGTTTGGTCATACTCAGATTCCTCCTGCCCTGCTGGAGACATGGTGGTTATCCAAGCTACAAATGCCTCCTGGATATTCTGCTAGGCTAGAAGGCAATCTCAGTCTTTCTGGAGTCATCCCATCTGTCTGTAGCATAATGATTCACACCTTATTCCTTACTAAAGGGTAGAGAAAATCAACGCTCTGGGAATCTGTAATCCCCTTTGGTCGTCCACTATGCCAGAACCTTAACAACATCTTTCGTTATTGTGCTCTAGTTTTAATGGATTATCCTTTTTTATTGCCGGCTGTAGTTGCTGTTCACAGAAATAAACCAAAAATTACTCATTATATTAAAAAATTCTCCAATCTTCATTAATGTTGATCTCTTTAGTGCTATTTATTGAACGATAAAATTACCATTAGCAGCTGGTAGCTGAAGTATATAAAATGCAAATGCCTACAATATCAAGCAAGCATATTTTACTGACAAAATTTAATATAAATGCACATCATGATTGGTCTTTTTTTGTGCAGAGAATGTAAGATAATGGGAAGCCTCTCTCAGATTAATTAATCTATTTATTCAACTAAACAAGCTGATGCCACTAGTTAGGTTAACAGTATGGAAAGTTAGGTGATATTGGAGCATATGGACTGCAGTTAAAACGAACTTTGTTGCTCTGTAATAGAACTTTTTCCTTGTGATTTTAAATTGTAATCATACAACACCCAAAACTTCAGGCATATTAGGAAATAAGGTTGTAAATTTTTTCTCAGTCTTATTCAGAAGCCTCAATAATCCTATTTTATAGACAAGACTCAGAGAACTGAGATACAGACTCTAAATACCTGAATAATATAGAAAATATTATTTTTCAGGTTGCTAGGGTCCTCCACATTCCACATGCCATTCTTTTGAACTTGTACAACAAATTCCCACTGATTTCAGTAGGACTTAGACAAGTGTCAAATATTCAGAGCTGTAGCCTTTGCAGACTATAATATAAAGTTAATGGGAATCATACGGGGTATCCCTATTGTCTCATTTCCTGATTCAGCAGGATTAGTTCTTCCTTTATGCATCTAATTCAGCAGAAGCCATCTGAAAAGTCCTGAAAACATCAGGATAACTGCACAGTGGGGACCCCCCCATGCACACATTCTTTCTTAATGTACCTGTGAGTGGAAAAGCTCTCTCATTACAGAGACAAATCAAAAGTGCCTTCTTTGGTGGGAGTAGCAGTAGAAAAACCAATTGCATTCTTCATTTCCTTTGTAATCAGCCCATGATACTACAGCCTTTGTAAACCACAAAGCCAGATGACACAGGGCCCAGAATTATTTCTTCTTGCATGACTAGAAATTTGTGATGCAGCCTGGATGTTACAAGCTTGCATTTACCTAGTTTCACGTTGTTTGCGACAAATGAGAGGCCATCAGTAGTGAGGATATAGGGTATAAATGTAGAGCAACTGAACTGTTTGCAACATCTGTATGTTGCACGTCCATGGAAAGGAAGGTGTAGATGAGGAAGGAAAGCGTTTAGTCAGCTAACAGGACAGTAAGAAAAATCAAAACAAATCATCTCTAGAAAAAAAGATGTAGAGAGTGTTGCTGTATATGGGGTATTTCTACAGTTCTAAGGTCAGAGAGTTATAAGACCAGACAGGGATCCCTTTACTTGAGGGCTTTAATTTACATTTAAAAATAAGAAATCCTACTGCAATTGCCCTGTTTTCAGAGTATAAACTGAGGCTTCATGTGGCTGTGAGTATAGATATACCTGGCTGCTGACCATTTCCCTCCAGCTCTTCTCCTGCAGATTGAAATATTTGGAGTTCTCAGGTCATAGCCCAGAGCATATAGAAAAAACAGAAAACATTGATTTTTTTTTTTTTCTTCAGTAAATGTGTATGGGCAGGATGAACTATCAGCTGTGGAGCAGTATAATTTCTGTTTTTCCCCTCAAAGTCATTGTCTTGGTTTTAAGACGGTGTCTGCTAAGGAAGGTTGGAACCTCCCTTAGAACCAGCAAATATGAACCCACTTCCCTCCGAATTATTATAACTTTGGAATCAAGGGCTTTCAGGCAAAGATACGGGGAAAGNCGTGGGGGCAGCGGCCACTGGGCCCCTTCTGTAGAAGTTGCTAGCACAGCCAGGGAGATGTGCACCCTAGGAGGGCACCCTGCTCCCAGAAGAATGCTCACTCACCATGGAGAAGAAAACAGTGCAGATCAAAAAAACCTTTCTGCAGCTGCAGCAGAGGAGCCCACAGTTCCCCCCTGCTGCCTGTCCCATTGCCAGTGGTCCAGAGAGTGTTATCAGGATGACCAAATCTCTCCTTCCCTCCCCACGCCCAAGCCTGCTCTTTGTCTTTTACAAAAAAAGTTAATAGTCCTTAATGCTGCCGTTTATGGTGTGGTGACCTGGTTCAGGAACAGCATGGCAGCCAACCCTGGGCCGCTCGGGCCATAGCNTGCTGCCGTTTATGGTGTGGTGACCTGGTTCAGGAACAGCATGGCAGCCAACCCTGGGCCGCTCGGGCCATAGCTCACAAGCACCAATGTGGTGGACGGCAAATGGCGTTTATTGGTGATTAGCACCGCATTTTATGACTTTGGTTTACAACGTCACGTCCGTCCGCTTACATCGTAATCTAAACACTATTGGCTATCTGGGGAGGGGTTGCTATCTTTCTGTACAGCACGACATCTTCCGACCGCCAGACCCTGCCTACCCACAACCCACACCTTAAGTATCCAGCGATTAGTAACCTAGCGACAGGAATGGAGAAAAATTCCATACCCCTCAACCTCCAACAGTCATATATTTGTGACTTGAGCTACTGGAGTATCAGGGAGGAGGTTTTTGTGCTACTTGATTATAGAAAAGGGGTGCCATTATAGCTGAAAAGTAGACTGAGGCTTGGTTCTGATGGAGAGTCATGCTAACACTAAGGTAATTCTTGAGAGAGTAAGGAATTATAAGTGTTTACTTAAAGTTCTACAGATTTTGTTGTATAGCATAGAAGACTAGCTTCGTTTACACCAGCTGAACAATAATTAACTAAATTTGACATAATTTAGTCAATTAAATCCCTTCTGTCCATTTAGCTGCAACTTATTTCGATTTCAAACAGTTGTTACTCATGTTATTTTTTTTAAATTGAACAAAACCCACTCTCTCAGCAGATTCTACAGCTAGCTGTATGATACTTCCAGGTAGGTAGGTACAGCAAGTTTCAGGAAAACCTCTGGTCTCACTGGTTTCACTGGCTGTGTCTGCCTTGCAGTTTCTGTTGAATAAATATGCATAATTTACAAAGATTTGCCATTAGATCTCTGGCAACTGGGCTCCTGAATGACTGAGCAATCAGTCCGGCTGCTTAGGAGGAATAAGGGGCAGTTCCCAACTCCAAAGTTTCAGGATTGAGCAACCAGCGCAGGGCAAGGCTGCATGTGCACAGTCTACTGCAAAACTCTGAGGGCCTGCAAAATACAAAATCTAATTACTGTGCCAAGGAAAATAGCATGAAACTGTAGCTTTTAAGGGCTTTGGTGGAGTGACATTACTGGGGCAAATTTTGCTCTCTATCTACTGTACAACACATTAAAAAGAAAACTAAGTGATAGATACCCTGTCAGGTAAAGCTTTGTGAGTTCATTCACTTCCTGAAAGAAGTTAATTTAAAACCAGATCCTAGCAGCTAATCATACAATGCTGAACTGTACCATGGTGTGCCAGGTCCCTGAAGAACCTTAAAAATGGTGTTTCTGAGGTTGCTGTCATAGATCTAGGGTACTATAATAGTACACAGGTCAGACATAAGCTTTATTAACTATGATCATAGTGAGAAAACATTAAGCCAGCATCTTCCCCTCTGCTCCCCTATTCTCTGCCAAGTGATTGCAGAGACCCAGCCTATGTACCGCTTAAGAAAAAACAATTAAAAACCAATTTTTAAAAAGTCAAGGAAAAACAATCATTTCAATGTTAACAAAACCAGGTACCCATCCTTGGGAGGGTTGGACTCATTAAGTATCTTACTAACTGCCACAATTTGAAGAATTAATCAAAGAGTAAATTATGTGAAAATATGGAGAGACAGCTATATGTGGAGCCTATAAGAATGGCACAGCCGGTATTGTCTTGACTCAATGTGAGGAGGTGGAAATAGTCACAGACTGCTAGCATTTAGTCAACAGGGATGTTCTTTTAGTTAGCATAAGCTTCTTAACCAGATCTCTCAAATTTTATATAAAAATATTTATACTGTCTCAGTGTGACTGAATGTGGACAGGCAGAGAAAACTTTAATGCCACCAAAACTGTTGCAGAGGGTGTCTCAAGTAAATCCGAAGTCATGGATGTCTTCTCCTGTTTAGGATAATTTTATAGGTATGTGACTTGTCCTATGACAAGTCAAGGTAAAGGGCAATGAGAAGGAGACAAAGTAAAGTCTCATTCCTGAAGATGATGCTCTCAGTCCTGCTCTCCTACTTAGTGACAACTGTTTGGTACTGGGTATTCACTCCTTTCCCTCAGCCCTCCCTGTCTGGATATCATTACACTATTAATGATGCTGTAGTATGAATTCAGCCAGGTGACTGACATTTGTCATATATGACTCATTCTTCTCCACCCCAAAATTGTGATGTGCTGAGTTTGGTTTGATATATTCTGTTATTTTTATTGGATTTGGATTCTTCATCTATACTGAAAAATGTCTATATCAGAGAAGAAATGCAAAATTTAAGGCTGAGGGCCTTCATGTCTTGGAAGAGTTCCTTTCACTGTTTTTGAGCACCATAGCCTAGACCTCCATAAATAAGGTGTGGGTGACTTTTCCTCCTGTGTCCTTCCTTTTTGACACTGGCTATTTTCTAGCCCATCATCTCTCCTGAGTGTGCTGCCTTGGCTGACATTAGGCAGTGGAGTTGCTGGAGAGGTGCTCTGCTAAGAACTCCATTGAGTGATCCATCTAGCAGGTCTCATTTAAGTTGTGATGACGTGTGAGGGACAGGGCTGAGCCAAAACATTGGCTTTTTTGTACTACTGTGGAGTGTGCATATCAGACATTTTATGATACAAGAATTTTAGCTTGAATAAAATCATACTTAAATCCCCAAAGTCATTCAAATCAATTTTATAATCTTTTCTGGCCTATGCTTCTTTATTTAAGAACAGTCTCACTTCTGCATGAAATTGCTTTGCAAACTATATCAGCAGTAAGTGAGGGAATATGCTGAGGAAAATCTCTAAGATTTTGTAGGCTAGCATATAAGGATTGTTTTAGTCAAAATGAGAAATCTGTATCTTATATTGCAAAACTAGTTTCCCATTGTACTCCTTGAGGGGGAGCTCCAGTTAATGAAAACGACTCAAGGTGAAATCCACTGAAAAAACCCCAAGCCTACAAAGTAAAGAAATATTTTCTGAAGATATTAATAAGCCAATTGAAGGAATGAATCTCTCACTCATTTGTAACTGCCTGAATTTTCTAGATGATACACTGCTTTTCCAGCTGTCCCCCTTCAATTAGTACATAGTAAAGGTTTTCAATCAAGATTTCTGTGCCATCTTCAGGGGAACACAATATTCTTCTGTGCTCACAGCTCATGCTCTTTGTGTGCACAGAATTTCTCAGTGTCTTTCAGCCCAGAGTAAATGTACTACTTTTCAGTGGGTTCCCGCTGCTCTCTGGGGAATACAAGTTTCCATAAAGTTAAATGTAAAAAAAAAAAATCATTATTTTATGACACACAAAGAGAAATTAATAAAATCTTTTATATTTTAAGGTATGTTCTTCCTCCCAACCTTTAAAAAAAAGGTACAAAAGTGCTACAAATTCTGTATGGAGTGCTAACCCCAGTCATTTTGAATGTAGAATGAACTGCATTTTAAACTACAAGTTCAGAGGTTCGCGTAGTTAAGTAGAATCTTCCAGCTGTAATTTTTCTTCCTGGAGCAAATTTCTCCTTTACTGAAACAGATCATCTCCTTCCCCTTCATTCCCATCTCTTTTTTTTTTCTTTTTTCTTTTTTTTTTTTTTTAAAAAAAAATACTTCTTCCCTCTCTTTCTCTTTCTCTTTTTTTTTTTTTTAAAAAAAAATACTTCTTCCCTCTCTTTCTCTTTCTCTTTTTTTTTTTTTTAAAAAAAAATACTTCTTCCCTCTCTTTCTCTTTCTCTTTTTTTTTTTTTTAAATTTTTTCTACTTAGAGGTTCATTTTAACATGGAATTATAACTGCACTCTATGAGTGAACTGCTACAAGATTAAAACCTTACTTCCTTTGAAATGCAAATAGATGACCCTCTCAAGTGTGCCTGAGCATCAATTTTGCCTATTATGCTTAGGAACAGACTAAGTTGTTAAACACTGAGACCTCAAAGATTCCCATTCTTGTTATCCTGTATTTCAAAATACCAAAAAATCCTAGTATTTGGAAAGCCATGAACCAACATACCATTGACTTGCCTCTACATCCTCTGCAATATGATAAAACCAGCCAGTATTTTAACAATTTTATGGCCTTTGTTTGCCACATGGTTTCTGTACCGGTGTTTTAGGCAGGCATTAGGCATCAATGAGCTTCAGTACAGCTGGAAAGACTGGAATCTATATTTGTATAAGATATAACTATTTCTACATGAATAAAAGCAAGATTAACTTACCTTATAGTAATCTGAATATGCTGTATCTTACCCCTTTCCACTTGCTTCCCATATAAAAACATGAGGGAGTTGTGCAGTGATGAGACAGCCATTAGCCTAAAGATGGACTTTACCACCATTCTTCCATTGTGCAGCACGTAGAAAACACAGTTCACTGTGACTGGGGGAAGCTTTCTCTCAAAGGGCATAGGGAGGGTGTAGGGTTGAAACAGGCCAGGCTTACAGTTTGACTTAGCATTGTAAATCCTGCCTCTTAGGTAAGTGTGCACAAAATGAGGAGCAAAAGAAAAGGAAAATGCACGTTGGTCCATTCACAAATCAAGTCACCGCATATAGCTGGGATGGTTGTTTCCAGCTCCTACTGGATTAACGGAGTTCATCATGGAGCAAGCTGCCCCCTACTATAAGAATTTCATCTCTGGGCACTGCTGCAGTTCACTCCCTCCTGCCGACCACTGCTCCACAGGAGCAGAAGCTACTGCCTGAGGAACAGCTTCTCATCTGCTGATTGCTGCAGAGGCACCAATGGTTGCTGTTGAGGTCCTGCAAGTGCTTTGAATACAGCCATTTCCTTTCAAAAAGTGACTTCTGGTGGCAGTCAATGCAGTCAGCCAAACCATGCAGCTAAGGCTCAGCATACACTAGGTGTGATGGATACTGGCAGTGTTAACAAGAAGAGGGGCAGCATAACTTTAATTGAAATTAAAACCTTGTAGACAGATTTCTGTAGATTTTATAGGTCCAGCCTGTTCTGGAACTGTCTCACCTTGATGTTTTGTGTTGAGTAATAAACAGAAGAATGTTTCTAGGCCTTATTTGTGACTCAGTAAAGTGTTGATGCTCATGATCTGGGACAAATGTGAATATGCCTTGTGCTGAACAAAGGCACCCTTATTGCTGCTTTTCTCAGTTTTTCAGCACAGGATGGCTCCCCCAAGGGATTCTTGGTTTTCCATCTCCAAAGCATCTCCCTTCATTAGCTCTGCCATCTGTTTTATATTAAGCTACTCTTAATTATGATGGTGTCTCTGGTGTTACCTGTGGTCATAGCCAAGAGACACTTTCATTCTTGGAGTGTGGGAGAAGACTGAGACCTCCCTACTTCATCTGTTAGGGAATGTAAAGTAGCCAAGTTACAGCTAGCAATAGGGAAGGAGGAATACATTTGGCTTTGACTTGAAAAAAAAAAGGCTGAGTGTTTTTATTTATACATATTACATTGTCTTGGGGTGATGTTATGATACTTGTATTCCCTATCGTTTGCCTATGTGCTTAGAAATGTGGTCCTGTAGCTTTAATTGCATCCAGCAGCCGAGAGGAACTGCCGGGTGCGGGTTGTTTTGAAACTCCCCCAGGCTTCTCAGCCGAGGAGCGAAGGGGAGGAAGGGACATTGCTTAGTCTGGCTATTGCTGCTGTTCGTGGTTGCTGCTAGGTTTTTTTCCTTCCCTGGGATTTTTTTTTTTCCTTTTTTGTCCCCGTTCTGGATTTTTGCTATTCTGGACTGTTTTCTCTCTCTCGCCTGAGAAACCAAAAAGCCCCCAGAAGACAGTAGACAAGAATTCCCCAGGGAGCCACCGGAGCAACTTCACCTGGCTCTCCGGGGACCCCCGGAGTGGGGGAAGCTGCACCTGAGGAAAAGGACACTAAAGTTCTTCAGTTGTTTACCCAGGTTTAATAATATGTGTTTGTTTTTTTTTCCCTCTTTCTCCCTTTCCCCTTCCCTTGTGCCTTACAGGGCACCCTGCGTGTGTTATTAAATAAACAGTTGGTTTCGTTTTTTTTTCCACTTTCATCCAAGAAATTCTGTTGTGGTGGGGGAGGGGGTGTCAGAGGCCTTTGCTGGGGGAAGCTTTTATTCAGAGTGCTTCCCACCTAGAAAATTTGTCTCTAACCCGAGACATACATACATCTTAACTCAAGCATATTGTAGGTTTTCTGTATGCTTCATACCCTGGTATTATAGGCTATATATACCAATAAAGAAGATGTCTGGAGACTGCTTGTTGCCACAAATTACTTCCTTGCGGTAAGCAGTGCTAGCAGATGGACCAAGGTAAGATAGTGCTCTAGACTAAGACCTGCCCCTGATTAGATAGATAGAGTGGCCATAGTGCTAAACAGGTTGTTTTCCTTGTAACAAATTCTTGATACACCTATTATTGTATTAATACCCTTGTTTAAATGAGGTATTCTAGTTCTTCAGTCTTCTTCTTTAGACTTATAGAATCAAAATAAAATTCAATATAAATATATAATGGTTTATTATTTCCTTAAACTGCATTTCAAAAGTACTTAGACTGTATTGGCTGCTTTTCACCTTTTCTGATATTAATTTTTCTGTTTTCTGCCCTCTATGTCCCACAAGGATAGGCTGTTGCCTATAAAGAATGTATTCTGCTGAACCTGGTGCTCTTCTATCTTCGCCAGTATTTTCTGGCATCAGTTATTTCCCTGACAAACAACTCAGAAATGATGAATTGCATGCCCAGCTTCCTCTGTAACTAACATCTTAAGTAGGTGTGTGATCCATCTCTTGAAGACTTCATTATCTGTAACCTAAATTTTTTTGTGTTCCTCATTCATGAACTAATGAGAATTTCATTTGACTACTAGGCTACAAAAAATGGCAAGTTAGTCCTCTCTGGCATCAAAATCCTTAATGTCTTTTGTGCAGATTATTGGAAAATTAACATGAGCTCAACTGGAAGTATTCGGCTTTAATGAAATATCTTGACAACCATGCTCTTGAGAGTAGTTATACAGGGCCTACCCTAGGACATTTCTTTCCACAACGGTATCAGAAGGAAAAAGTTTACCTACTCTCCATAAGTAAAAACATGAAATGGTTCTGTGATGGCAGATTTACATGCAGTTCTTGCAATGCAAAGCCAGTTCTAGTCTGGTCCTGGCTGTCTGCAGTGAAGGCTGGAGGACAGAATAGTGTGTTATTGCCAAGTGCTTACACTGGTAGGGCTGGCTACAGCATTCAGAAAGCTGTGAGATTTTGTCCTACAGTACATATGTAACATGGACAAGATTTTGGCTTCATTTCCTTGGTTCCTTTGGCTTAATTTCCTTGGTTCCTTTGGTTTTATTTCCTTGGTATAATTGCTCCTTTATAAGCTCACCTGTGAGACCTTTGAACACCTTCAGTCCCAAAATGCTAGATGTACCTAGGATCTGGCCCTGCCTCCTTGCTTTTCACTGACTTTGATGGAAAAGGTCCCTATGAACCATTTCACAGTTAGTAAAAATCTCTGGACCACAAATTCCTGTATATATGTAAAATCCAATAATTGTAATTATTGATAAACAATGAACCTGGAAATCAGGAATCTAGAAGAATTTGCAAACAAACATAAATCAAACAGAAACAAAAGGCAACAGACACAGCTGAATTGTTCCTTATCTCTGCAGATTTATGGTTCATTAGGCATACTGTCCAAATTAAATGTGCAAATATGAAAAATGTAATTTTTTCTTTAAATTTTGAATATAAATTTATATTGTTTCTGTGGATTAGTACTTTCTTAATGAAAGTACACTCTGGTCGCATCTCAAAAGACTTAAAAAAAATATTTGTGCTGTTTCTTCCTTGTCTTATGGCTACTGCCAAGGTTCAGATTTATCTATTAGCATGATGGTTAAAGATCTCAGAATCACATAATCAGTTACGTTGGAAAATGCCTCCGAGATAATTGAGCCCAATCTATTACCAAGCACTGCCATATCAACCAGACCATGGCACTAAGTGCCACATCCAATCTTAGACACCTCCAGGGACAGTGACTCCACCACCTCCCTGGCAGGCTATTCCAATATCTACTCCCCATTTCTGTGAAGAAAACCTTCCTAATGTCCAACCTAAACCTTTCCTGATGCACCTTGAGGCAATGTCCTCTTGTCCTGTCACTTGTTACCTGGGAGAAGAAACCCATCTCCAGCTGGGTGCAACCTCCATTCAGGCAATATTAGGAAGTACTAAGGTCACCCCTGAATCTCCTTTCCTCCAGGCTAAACAATTCCCGTTCTCTCAGCTTCTCCTCGTATGACTTGTGCTCCAGACACTTCACCAGGTCTTTTGACCTTATCTGAACACAATTCAGAACCTCAATGTCCTTCCTGTAGTGAGGGGCCCAGAACTGAACCCAGGATTTGAGGTGTGGCCTCACCCGTTCTGAGTACAAGGGTGAAATCAC
This sequence comes from Pardalotus punctatus, assembly GCA_013400915.1. Classification (NCBI taxonomy): domain Eukaryota; kingdom Metazoa; phylum Chordata; class Aves; order Passeriformes; family Pardalotidae; genus Pardalotus; species Pardalotus punctatus. The sequence goes on from VZTX01006746.1 coordinate 28,834, forward strand.
TTCCCTAGTCCTGCTGACCACGTTATTCTTGACACAAGCGTGGATGTCATTGGCCTTCTTGGCCATCTGGGCACACTGCTGGCTTGTGTTCAGCCAGATATTGACCACCACTCCCAGGTCCTTTTCCACTGAGCAGTTTTCCAGCTGCTCTTCTCCCATCATGTAGAACTGCCTGTGGTTGTACAGAACCAGCGCTTGGTCTTGTTGAACTTCATGCTGTTGGTCTTGGCCCATCAATCCAGCCTGTCTGCATCTCTCTGCACAGCCTTCCTTCCATCTGGAATCCTAACTCAAGTTGGTGTTGTCTGGGAATTTGCTGATGACTCAATCCCTGTCACGATCCGCTAAGCAT
>VZTX01006749.1:4677-314619 GCA_013400915.1 Pardalotus punctatus
GGCCCGGGAGGAGGCAGAGCCCGGCGCGGTCAGCTGATGCCCGCCACGTCGGCGGGGCTGCCCGCACCCCCCCGGCCCGGTTAAAGCAGCCGCAGCCGCGGATCTGAGAGGGGAACAGCGGGCGGGGGTTGCCGCAGAGCGGGTCCCCTGATCCCAGGAGGCTCCGTCAAGCGTCACTTAGGTTTCTCCGAGCTGCTCTTCTCCAGGTGCCCCGGACTGTCCCTCCTCGCCTGACAGGTGCATCCATCCACAACACCCAGAGCTGGTGCTGCAGCCGGACATCCCTCTGCCCCGGCACAAGGGAGAGCCTCAGGCCTTGCTTGGAGAGAGTGTGCTTGCCCAGGGTGGAGGAGCCCTGGGAACCCCTCCACCTCTGCCTGGGCAAGTTCAGACCCTCTCAGAAAGGTGCTGTCACTGCCAGGACTGTGGCTGTGACCGCCCTGTGTCAAGAGAATGCATGCTTGATGGCTCTTATCCTGACAGCATTTACATTAAACACACTGGAGAAATAACAGAAACTGTCCCATCCACAGAGCCTGGAGTTAAAGTCACACCTCACTCCCCACGCTGGCAGATGAAATTGTTCCTGCTCCTCTGCTTGTGGAGTCACTCTATGCCAGCAAACCTGGATGCCTTGTGCACGGTGGCACAGCCTGGAGAGGAAGAGGTATGCATCTTTACCTCTCCTGTTCCTCCTCTGCCCACAGTAAACCTTGTTAAAGTACCTGAACCCTGTCCTGGGGACAAGGCTGAAACCCCCAGTTTTGGTGCTGAAACTGTGATGTTAGAAGAAGCTGAAGCAGATATAGTCTACACATTAGACTATGACAAATAAAGGAGAGGGGTTTTCTTTGTGTTCCAAAAGACAATAATGATGCCTGCTGAGCCCTTTGAGAAAAACATGCAGCTGCCTTCTGACAGCAGCAAGGATGTGTGTGGACAGAGGCACCGCCTGGAAGGGAGTTGTCCTACCCCACTAGAAGCTCTGGCTTCTTGAGAATTGGGGTGCTTAAACATGGCTTGTGATGTTCAAGTGATGCTTGACTTCCAGTGGGCCTGAGCCTTCATGAACGCCCCTCCAGCTGTCACTGTTTAATTCACCTTTTCTTATTATTATTGTCAGGAAGACATGGACATTTAGGAAAGGTTTCAGTGATTGTTTCTGTGTTTGCACTACAATAGACTTGAGAACTCCAGCCAAGTCAGTGTCCCATGTGTGAGGCAGGTTTTGTACAGATGTAAGCAGAGGAAATTCTTGTTCTTGGGAGCCCAGATAAGGAAAGAGTGGTGTTTTTGTAAACAGGGATTGGTCTTTCCCGTGGTTCAGCATGACCCTGCTAACTTGGAAAGGGTTAAAATTAGTTTCACAATAGTAATAGAGACACATATCCTTGCTCCTAGATAAATCCCATGGAAATTGTAGCGTTATTTCAAGATGAAAATGGTACTGTAAGTGTAGAAATCTTATACAAAGGCTTATATATTTCTTTTATAAAAGTAATTATAATTGGTACTGCTATTACCTCAGAACACAGAAAGAAAACATCTTTCTCATTCAGATTGCTTGACATAAATAATGATAAATCAAAGGAAAAGGAAACAAATATGTAATGAACATTAAGGAGACACCCATTCAAAAGAGATAAGATGAAACCAAGATAGGGACATCCCAGATCTCTAATGTTACTGTATGCACTGAATCACAGTGCTGGCAGGGTCCTTTGCCTCATGGCAGAGTGAGCTCTACTCTCATAATTTTTCCTGTAGTAGAGGCTCTGTACCTCCCGAGGCAGTCTATTTTTATGCTTCTCCATCCTTATCATTTTCATATTTAACCTGAACATTCCTTGCAGCATTCACTAAGCACATCACTTCTTGTCCTGTCCACCATGAACAGGGAGAACAGATTATCCTGGCAGTAGTCTATACATATTTAATGAATGTCTCTTCCATCCATTCCCTCTTCCACTTTTCATTGCTTAGACTAAATAACATAATTTCTGTCATTTTTCCCCTCATGGGTCACATTTTCTGGGTCTCTGGTCATTTTTGTTTGTTTTAGATTACATACCCTTATTTCATGATTTTATTTTCTTTCTTTCTTTCCCCTCTGTCTTATTCATACAACTCAACTTGGTTCTACAGTGGAAAGTTGTCTTATATCTAAGAATATGTTTTATGGTCTGCACTCCTATTTATACATCCTGGGACATATCTGTTGTCCTCCCATCACAGGCTTATCCAGAACTGATGACCTACTGAAACTTTGCTGTCCTCAAGGCCTGGGCAGGTGTCACTTGCTCCATATGTGCATAACAGCCTACATGAATTATCTTGCATTTGCCCTCACTGGAATGCATTGTTTTTTCCACCCTGTATGCCAAATTTGAAATAGAACATGTTGAAAACTAAACCTGTCCTCCTCCATGCCAGCAGCCCTCCCCAGCTCTGTGCCATCTGTGTGTTTGGTGAGCCTACTCTCTCTTCAGTGGTGATGGCAAAGCAGTGCAGAGCATTTAGGTAACAGTCGGTGTGCTCATTTCTTGCACTTATTTCTGAGTCAGCCTCAGGAGTACTGGACACCTTTGTGGAGGGTTACCAAGAGGGGGAAAGATCTGAGCATTGGCACCCACAGCAGCAATGCTCTTGACTCTGCAGAGCATGGAGGATGCCTGATGATCCTGGGGAGTGGGAGAGGGGTGATCCTGCCAAAACCCTGATTGCCAGTGAAGGCTGGATGAGCTGGGGGTCCAACAAGGTAAATTCACACACACACATGAAGTCCTGTAAGTCCCAAACTCAGCTGGCACTAGATTAATAATTTGCATTATTCAGTTTTTGCTGCTACTGGATTTATCTTTTTTTTTTTTCTTTTTTAATAGAGCTAAATGACTTGGCAGTGTCACAAAATCACTAAAAGCCATTTAAAAATAATACTGTCACTAGAAGGCTTTTGAAGGATGAAATCAGGAAGAATTCATTCCTCTTCTGTCACCTGAAAGTTTATGTCACACTCTTCTCCTCCTTCCCCCTCTCTACCCACAGCAATAGCATTTATGTACAGTTTAATGTTATGATATTTAATCATGCAAATAATGATCTCATTCACGTTAGTGGGACTATTTATGTTCTCAGGATTGCAAACCTGGCACCGTGCTCTGCAAGGCTCGCTAGGGCTCTCCAATAAAGATGGCTTCATATCCAACACATTATGAAGGAACTTGTCTTATTATATAACTTTTTTTTTAAATACAGATTTGACAAAACAATTCAAGAAAGAAAAAATGAACAATAGATAGAAAGCCACTGTATCTCTTCATGCACACATGAAATGTGAAACTTCAGTAATGATGGAAAAGAGAGAATATGAGCAAATTAGCTTGGAATTGTTTCCTTACCTGTTTAGTGGTTTGGTTTTTTTGTTCCTATTACTCCCTCTTTCTTTTTTTTTTTTTTCCCCTTTTCTCCTTGGCAACAATTCAACAATTTAGACATTCTAATACTACAAACAAACAAACAAACAAACCCCAAACAAACAAAAGAAAACAAACAAAACACCCCCCACAAACAAAAACAAAAACAAAACAAAACAAAACAAAACAAAACAAAACAAAACAACAAGCAAACAATAAAAACCACTTCTGGCATTGACTGAGTCTTCTTTTAAAAACCCTGTCTATCACTTTCCTCAGATGAATGTGTATCCCAATATGATGTCTGTACAAAAGCAAATATAAGGCATAAGGAAATGGATTGAAAGTTGTAACACTGGTTAGTAAAAGCATTTAGACTAATTAATGAAAGACATGGTAAAAGAAATACAAGGCTTCATGGACTGAAACATCGGAGAGAAGGAGGACGAGGACACACAGCTTATTGCATGATGGAAACAATCAACATTTGCTATGCTCTGCAGATAACTTTTTTTAGTACAGTAAAATATCAATTAAATACTTTAAAGTTTGCTAGCAATGAAGCTAAATTATTGCATAGCCCAATGATACCACAAGGCAGGGGGAAATAAATAAAAGGACCAAAAAAAAGAAAAATAATTAGGTCAGAGTATAAAGAGGCAGCAAGAAATGTCAATTTTATTGCTTCTCCATGTTGTGAAGCAGCAGCTCCTTCACATGCAAATAAATTTCTTATCTCTCCCTCACTTCACAGGTACACATAATCACATAAAAAGGTCAGAAGATGGTCTAAGCATGTGGATTATATAGAGGGAAATAAGAGTGAATAATGAACCTTTTAACAGTGCTTGGAGCTGTGTTTTCCCCCTCTCTCTTCCAGGTCCACTCCTTCTTCACCCACCCAGCTATTGCTCTGGTTTTGGAAATGGATTAGCAGCTGTGACCACTGCAAATCTTTTACTGAAGACGTTGTGGGTACTGTTGCTGACCAGGAATAGCTGTTTCATACTAGAAAAAGAGGTCTGTCTATACAAGCAATTGCAAAAGCAAGGGATATTTTTAGAATGTAGAAAAAATCCACACATTTTTAAGACAGTAAATTTAAGCTTTTCATTTTCAAATTATTCTTTCCATTTTTTGCTGTGGATGATAGTATTGTTGAGTTTTTCTCTTTTTGGTTGGTTGGGTTTTGGTTTGGTTGGGTTTTTTTTCAGAACCAGAGATGAAACATGATGGAGCAAATAAAAAAATAAAGACCAGAAAGGACTGTTCTTCCTCGTTAGGAAAGGAGGGTCTTTATCTGAACTCAGAATCAAGTGCAGTTTCAAGAATTTGAAAAGAAAACCCTTTCCCAAAACAGAATTGCTGTCCTTCACATTGCCCTCTGGACCACCCAGAAGTTTCCCTCTGTCCCAGGCAGGTTTTAGAGAGAGCTGTCTCTTGGCTCATTTCTCTCTCCTATGCACCCAATCACTCTCCAATAATGCTGTTAAATCCCTGGAGTACCTGCACTGCTATGTGAATCATACTTTTTACAAAGCAGTAGATGGTTCTTGATACTTTATGGGATTCCTTTGAAGAAGAGATTTTTACCTTTTTTCTTTTAATACAAAAAGTCTTTTACTTATATGTTAATTGGAACTGAATTTAAAAGGAAATTAATATTAAATTCACCTCTAAAGTGTAGTCTTTATAATCCACAGCAGAAAATCCATTTACAAACATTCTATTCTTGATTTTCTTGAAGCAGCAAGTGCTAGAAGTGATAGCTTCATTGGTGAAGCTACAATTGAAATTAATACTAGAAAGGAGACTTGAATTTGAGACATTCAAAAGAAACAAAAACCATAAAAAAGCCCATATAAGGCTATTCTGTGTAACTTTTTCACTTGGAATAATAATTATTAGCTTGATTTAGAGGTTTTGAGAATGAGATCTCAAAGTGTTTTTCTTGTTACAGGATGAAGATGTTTCCTGTGGATGTATACAATAAATCTAATTAGGCTTTAAATAGGGAAATGTTATATTGTGAGATTTTAAATCCATCCAGATCAGTATCCTGCAGTTACTGCAGTATAAGATATATCCTAAGAGGAAATCCCTCTGTCAGCCACATCAAAGGGGGGAAAGTCTGCTAGGGTTGTGTATGCATGTGCTAATGTGCATGTATTAAAACCTTGGAACAGGAACAAAACCTAGAAACCTTCATATTTCCAAAGGAAAGGAAATTCCTTTTGTTTCTCCCCCTCCTTCTTCTGTTTGGAGGAAAAGAACTTTGTTCAGTTTTTAAATAAAATATGAATCCAGTTATTAGGCTTTTGAGAACTCCTTTCTTTACATCCCTGTTTCATCAACCAGGGAAGCTGGAAGCCCTGGGACTGTCACTTGGGTTTCCAGGCATATTTGGGTTCAAGGATGGTAAAATTTAAAAAATGCTGGGAGTCTGGTCCAAAAAACTGTGTCATCTTAGAATCAGACCCCTGAGCTGAGTTCTCAAGCAGCTCTTTAATGAGTTGACAGGGTGCCAGGCAGGTTTCTGAAAGACTCTGACTTATGTTTTTGAAACATTGCTTCATCACGTGCTTTGCATACATGAATGTGTAGGACTCCAATTTGCTGGCCTGCAGATAAACCCAGGCTGTAGTTCAGCTGAGTTCCTCAGCAGTTCTTGCCCCTCACTCTCTTATCTTCTTTATAAAGGTTTCTTGCATTAGGAAATGGAGAGTATGCAAAATAACCCTTTAGGTGACTGGCTGTATGACAGAGAGAGCACTGATGCCTGGTGTGCTGCTGTTAATAGTGATTTATTTCAAACTGAGCTGCCATCATAACTGAAGCATGTTAATCTGCTCGTTGCCAGTCAAGCTGGGATGGTAGGTGTGCTTAGACAAAATGTTTAGGAGGAATCGTTGACTCATGGCAATCTTTAGTCATTCTCTGAAATGATACTATTAATGTGTATGGGCTCAACAGAGTACTTGTTTCTCCATTCTATTATCTTGTTTTTACATTCAGTAACATTTTCCTTGGCATAGGGGGAGGATAATGGATTCATGATTGAGCTATCTATTTGATATTGAATTTCTCTAAATCACCAAAACCTGTCATTTTCTAGTGTTGCAGAATTTGCTGTAGGAGATTAAATCTGGTTTCCTTTTGATAGCAATGGCAGTTTTATGGTGCTTTAGACAAAGATTTAAGAATGGCCTGTAGGTGGTCTACCCTACACATGAGACTAATTTGATCTTTTCTTACATGACAAGAAAAGGCAATGGCAATCTTAAAGCCTGCATCTACTCTGCTTTCAGCATTGTGACGTTCCTTAGAGCCAAGGAGAACATAATCTCATTGCCAGCTAATACAGGGACCTAGAAAACATCCAAATATCTTTCAAGGAAACAAGCATGGAGAATGCTTAAGACATATATAGGGTGTTAAATCCAAGTTAAACAGCTCCATATGAGAATCAAGTTATAGGCAAGATTATTGTGATTATTTACAATGGCACCATCAATAACTTCTCAGGGGATAGTTGTGGCTGCTCTCAGTTATATGAGGAAGCACACAAAATTATTTGTTCTTGAATCATAATATGACACAAGATATCTTAAATTCCAGTGCTTTGCAAGGAGGAAATTCCACATTGCACCACACTTTGCTGTAAGTTTTATGGCATCTCTTTAAACAAGACATTTCCAGTGGATGTTTTCAGCATGCAGCAACTCAGACATTTTGTTTCAGCAGTAAAGGAACACTTGGGTACTGCTGCCTGTTGATCCCAAGTGCTATTCCAATAAAATTTGCATCATAAAGAGAGAAATGACTCTGAAATGAAATCCCAGTGTATTTTTGATTGCTCTAATCTTTTGCATATGATTTTTTTCTTTGAATTCAACTTATGATTACAACCTCATTTCATAACTCTCTCAATAAATGTATATTAACAGAACATATCCAGTTCCAATGGATTTGCAGCTCAGGATGGGATGCACCACTTAGACATAGTGAAGAACCAGTGACCACTGTGTTTAGCAGTGGCCTTTGTATAGCACTTGACCCCTTCTGAGATTTCTTCTGGAGTTATGGTAAGGAAATATTTAAATATTTAGGGAGAAAGACAGTATATTTCATCATTTTTACAGATGGTGATGGTATGTTAGCAGGAGGCTGGCAATGTGGTAAATCTTTAGTGCAACAAATTCAAGACAGAAAATGAAGTCTTTTTTCAGGTTTGAACTGAGTTGTCCAAAACCACTCCAACAGCACATGTACTCCTGGTCATTGAGCTTCTATATTTTAGCCAGCTATATTCAGAAACTCTTAACAAACATCCTGGTGGACCGTTTTGTCTGTGTTCATAGATCATTGACTTTTTTTAACTTCAGTAGCATTATATTATTAACACTTTAAAATGTCTACCAGAGTTTAAAGCCTGTGTGACAGAATATGTGCTGTACTTACTAAGTACCAGGACAAACAGTAGGACCTGTAGGTGAAGGGCATAACCAGATTTAAAAATAATATTGGCTAACTCAAGATATCAGCAAGAAAAACAAAAGAACAGAAGATGCAATTCACTAGGGGCAAGTGGAAGGTATACATAAGCAGAAATAATCGGTTACACTGGCACATGATGTGGAACAGCTGCTTAAATAGCAGTTCTGCAAGAAATGATCTGGGGGCTACTGAAATTGAGCCAACAATGTCATGTTGTTGCAGGGAAAACAAACATTGTGGTGCATAAGCAGAAAGGTGTTCTTGCAGAATAATCTTTTCCACTCTGTTCAATAGCAGTAAGGTCGTAGCTGAGCACAGCAAGGGACAGAGACTCTCTGGGGAATGGGGACGGGGACACTCCCCTGGTGGGGCTGTGCAGCCCCATCCCAGGTCACAGGCACTGCTGTGGGAACAAAGATGGGCTGAGGCTGAGACATCAGCCTGTGGACTGGCACCTTGTGGCCTTGCTGGCAAAGGGACTGATGTCCCTGAGATGGGCTGGGATCAGGTCCTGGGCCTTGGGCAGAGGTTAGAAAGGCTCTGGGAGAAGAGCATCAGAGCCAGGAAAGAGCTGATGATGGCTTTGGGGGATGGGCACCAGTTTTGGGGTGTACATATCAAGAAATACTGGATCTTCCAGAAACAGTTACAAGAGGCATTGATCTGAGATGCAGGGAATGTAAACAGCAGGAAAGTTTGCAAGAAACACTTGTTTGGCTGTGTTAAGGTGCTGCCTTTAAATGTCATCTACTAAAAAAATATTAAAGAACAGTATTATAAAAATAGTAAAGAAGAGAAGCAACACAAAGCAAGTATTAATGTTTTATAACTGTAGACGATATGGCTATTTAGGTATTTCTATCTGACTGATGTATATTTCACTAAAGAAAGAAGGCATTCAAACTGCATTAGTGATTTTCTGAACAGTGTGGTGGATGTTACTTAGATGTGATGACACTTGTCATCACCATATGTAAACTTTATTTATAATGTATCTTGACTCATTTTCACATTTGCATTTCAAAACTTCATTTATTCTGTGTTAATTTAAATTGTACATATAGCACGTAGGGGGGGACAAGTTAATTTCCTTCTAAAGAAACATCAGCTTCTAGCAGCTCAATTTCAACAATTTTTGCAGCACACAAATGATTTTTTTTTAATTCTTGATGGGCTCTTAACCATTGAAATGTAGCTCTTCATCTTTCTTTATTTCAATAGCTCAGAGGCATAGGTGGTGCACATTTTCTCTCACAATGCTTTATATGAACTGAACATACAAGGCCACATTCTCATCTCATTGAGTCTCTCTTGACTCAGCAAAGAGGGAAGCTGGCAGAAGTTCAAGCACTTCCCTCCAGTTCTGCTTGGCATAAAGCCAGACCCAACACAGTTACCCATCCCTGCCTGGAAAGAGCCGAATACCCAGCAGGCAGGATTCAGCCTTAAGGGTGCAGTGTGTGTCTCAACATGTTTTATTTCTTGCTGTATCTTAGAGCAGAAAGAATGACCATGGAGCCAGACCTCTTTTCACTGCTTCTCATTTGCTGTAGTAGTTCCCCAGGAATGGCAGAACAAAGGCTGCTGAATGGCAGTGTTGAATCCTTTTGCGCTTGTGGACTCACTTATTCCCGAGTGAGCTCCACTGACTCCTCTTCTGGTTTTCTCGGTATAGAAAAGCTAGCAAACACCTTACTTTGCTGTATTCTCCTGGGAAGCACTATTTTCACCCAAATAGTCAATATATTCCACCTTACCAGCTTGTCTCCCAATTTATTTTTATATAGCCATAGGGTATCATTGCTATACCGAACTCCAGGTGCCTGAAATTATAAAGTCCTGACATTGATATTCTTGAATGATTAATGCCATTACTGTCACTCTATGCTCTGAAACTCATTTCCTTGGACACTGTGGAATGGGTCTCCCATGCAGGCAGTGCCTATTATCAAACAACAGGATACTTCAAAGGTAAAAGAGCTTTTTCTGTCTCTTTGCAAAGTAAGAAGCAAAGTCCATTTTCCCAAATATTTTAAAGTGCGACATCAGGCAATTCCTGTGACTTGTGCATCTGTGTTTCCGCCTGGATTCTTGCTGTACTCTGGCTGAGGACACTTAGGGAATGACCCACGGGGGTAAATCTTAATCTAGGAGGGAACTTCCATTTTGCCTCCTGCTTTTTAATTTGAAATGGCATTTCCCACAGAGGTGTACTAAGGAGGTGCATTCACAGTTAACTTCTAATTGGCACCAGGATTGTGGGGTGGCTGTTACTTCCTTTTCATGGCTTTTTCAGTAGCTGATGTCATGGTAGGACCAAAGCACAGAGGGAAATTCTCACTCCAAGAGTCTCCCGAGTCATGCACTGATTCTGGTGTAAGTCCAGAAAAGGAGAGAAAGAGAATATCAGTGATAGGAAGATGCAGACATTGCCAGATTGGGAATATCTTTGTGTTTTGGGAGAAGTCAGTGTTAAGAGCTTCACAAGAGAAGGAAGTCAGCCATTTGTAGTTGTGTTGCACTACAGGAAGTGAAGAAAAAAACCCAAAGGAAAAACTCCAGAATCAAATGTCCTTTTTCTAGGAGAGGAATTTGAGGAATGTGTGGTTCAAACCACTGAAAGAGGTAGATCATAAGTGAGGAAATATCAGAAAAGTATGAAAAGCATTGCCCAAGACAGGAACTGGAGATAGCACCAAAGAACAGTGCAAGTCACATTTGACCAAAGATTATTTTTCCCATAAAACTCTACCAAGAAAAGGTTTATTGACATTTCTTGTCAAAATGAGAAATCCTTTTGAACCTATTCCTAGCAGGGATCTAGTGGTTCAGTTACTCCTCTGAAATAAGAAAAATGAATCTCCTAATTTGTATTCTGATGCAGAGCAGGATTTGAAGCTACATCTTCAGATGTGTACTGGGCCCCTCATAACACAGGTGCTGGAACAATCTTTGTCTGACCCAGTAAGTGTGGAACCATTTATACAAAGCATTTATACAAATATCTGAGTGTGAAACAGACCCACACAGGGTGATCCACTCTTTCCCAGCTATGGGTGACTGTGTCACACTGAAGTAGGGAGTACCAGGAGCTGCAGATGAACATCTCAGTGTCATTCACTCTGGCCCTTGGAATGCAGGCTTCATTTATTTACGCTCTTGATTCATGTCATACAGATAGTCAGGATTACCAAGATGATTTTGGTAATGTCTTATTGGAAACCACTTCCCTCTCCGAGTCCTTTGGATGTAGGAAAACCTGCTGTGCGTCCTCACAAATTTTCCATTTATATTAGAGAAGCTGCCTCAGAAAAACAGAATGACCTTTATGTTTTTTCCCCCCTAAAAGTACAGTGCAGCCAGAGGAATGCTGGATGGGCTGGAGATAGAAGAATTTATATGGTTAGTGCCATTAAGTTTGGTAAAAACAACAGGAATTATGTATGCTTGCAATGTCATTCCTAAAATACAGCTTTGACATCAGAGGTGTTTGCTGTCTTCATAACAATTGGAAAGGATGGAGCTGTATTGTATTAAGCCTTTGATTTCACTGCAATGACAAGAGTGAAATGTAAATGCTTAATTCTAATGCAGAGTAATAATAACTTTAGTTGGATGAGCAGTAAATGTGTAAAATGCTCTAGTAGGTGGATTCAGCAGAGCTGTGGAATCCTAAAAACACCAGAGTTTCAAGTCAGCAGATAAGAAAAAAGAAGATACCATTATCTATGTCACAGTTACATTTTCATGTTTATTTGAGGACGTCTGGTTCTTAGGATCTGAACTGCCAAGGCAGGGACACACTCAAGAGACCTTTCAGTTAAATGAGGCCTGGACCTATAGTTCCTCCACAGCTTGATGAGTTGTAGGTAAAAGATGCACTTAAGTACTGAGAAGTGGTCTGTGAGGATTAACTGGGTGTTAACTGGGTGAATTTCTTGCATTTTTGGCTCATACTTTTAAGGAAGAAAAGTGTGATGTTTCTTTATTCAGGAAAAAAAGATTGCCAACTGAGACCCCTCTGTATTAAGAGGAGCTATTAAAGAAGGGATGTTGTCAGCTCTCATGAAAGCCTGGGAGCACAGAAGAAGGGAAGAAGAGTTTGGCTGAAGAAGTGCTGCACAAAGAAGGCATGAGCAAGAGGATATTCTGGTTTGAATGCTCCACGACATATAGCTAGGATAAATTTGTTCTCAGGAATGATTTCTTGCTTTTCTCTCTCCTGGGATCTGTCAGAGCTGCTTGGAGCTGTGCAGGGAATGGGCTGTTTGGTCAGAAATATATTTTATTTGATTCTGCCTCTTTCCAGGTGTCTTGCTGATGGCAGCTGATGTGTGGTGACATGCTGGCATGTCACCCACCATGGAGCGAACAACATCAGGGACTCCCTACACATGGCTTCCAACTCCTTCTGCAAGGCTGAAGCAAACCAAGAAATTGGACTTGTAGGTTCCTTCCAAATCAGGATATTCTATGAGTCTATGATCTTTGCCATCTACCCCAATCAGGCCATCTAGTGAGCAGAAGAACCTAGACAAAACAAGAAGCAGATCTGCTACCACAAAGTTCACTACTGCATGGGATTAAGGATACCATGATTAAGGATACTATGAATTTTAAGAGGCAGAAACACTAGCTCAGTTCAAACTATCCAAATATTTCTTTTCAGCTGCTTATTGAAAGTTTTTCTTCTTTATTCAGTAATGATGTGCAGCCTGACCTCACAGTTATCAGTCTCCTTGCCTGAACTGGGAAACACAATCCTACAAGGACATCTGAGGCTGAACCTCAGACTGGCAGAGAGATGGGCTGAATATGTCTTCAAGCTTATACCACTTTGGCATCAGCTCTTGCAGTGCCTTTAACAGGTCTGTTTTGACTGAGATCTGGAAACTTTTCTGACTCAGCTACAATCAAAAAGTCATCCATGCTCTTTATTTCCTCTCTTTGAATGAAAGAGTTTCTGTCTCCAGTTGGCAAATACAAACCCAATCCCACACGCATCCTCCTGAAGACAATGAAACTTAGCATGTATTGTTCTCCATCTTCATCCTGACTGCCTGTCAGATTTTCAAGTCAGAGACAAGATTGAAGGGAAAGCTTTATAATTGAGTAACCTCCTCCATCTCTCTACTTATTCCTGATTGACTTCTTGTTCCATTTTGCCCAGTTTTTAATGACTATAATGAAGTGCTGCCTATGTGGGCATGTTTCTCTCTAAAAGATATTACCATGAGTCTATTTCTTAGAGGCCAATCTACAGGTATTTTTGCTCTGTGTCGGTCTATACCTTATGTTTCTCTTTCCCCATATAAAATAACTCTTTTTTTATCTCCAGAAAAAAATAACGCATATTCCAACAGCTGTGTATGTCAGTAACAACTTAACTTTCCATTTCTCCTCCTGCCAGGTAGTCTCCTAAAGCATTTCCTTTTTTCCATACTGGAATATTTAAGTTAACTTTGACATGCTGTTTTGTAATGGAAAATTTTTTTCTCTTCTCGTGTCATGTAAACAGAATGGGACGTCAGCACTGAGTATTTGTAAAGATATACTGGCTCACAGGTGCTAAATAATTTTTTTTTTTCCCTTCAGTTATGTTGTTCCTGGCTTTCTGTAATCTCAGACATATTGAGTATTTTCTGTTGAAGGACCTGGGAGTCATCCTTGTGCCATCTCTAATAGGGCAGAACCCCAGAAGGTTTTGACAAGATAGACAGAGTTGGGCACTGGCAACAGGGTCTGCTTGCAGTCCAAGACATGGCAAATGATGAACTGGAGCCAGGGTCCCTGGAGGGGTTTCAGCTGTGAGCAGAAGGTGATGGAGCAAGACATGGAACTGGAGACTGGGCTACAAAAATACTGGGCAAAAACAAGATCGAGCCCCTAAATTCATCCAATAGAGAGCTGTAAAACCAGGGCTAGGGACAAGTTCAGCCTACACATGAGGGGTTGGATCCATCCAGGACAGAAGTTACCTACAGTGTAGGTTAAAGGTCCATCCAAGAGTCAGACCTGGAGACTTGTGCTCCTATGACAGCACATGAGCAGGGACTGAAACCCCAGGACTGAGCTGAAAACCTGGGCCCACGGGCAGAGGACATAGGTCAGGTCCCCAGCTGATGCTTGTCATTGATGTTTATACCTAATAGTTGTCCCAGGGCTCTGACACTCAGTCACTCAGGGTGACAACTGATTGAAGGTTATGGCACCTAAACCTTATCCATGTTCATGTGTGAGAGTTGTTTGAGCTCCATCAGAGTTGTTAAGTACTAAAAGCTAACAAAATCTCCCTGAACACAGGCCATAGGTTATTGGCCACACATAGACATATCTGAGACATCCACCTGAAGCTGGCTGGACACCACATGCACATCCCTGAAGCACTGGAGGCCAGGTGGAAGTCCCTAGGACAACTCACCTGGCCCCAGGCATCCCTGTCAGACTGTCATGTTGTCAATGGCTGTTGCAGACATAGACAGCTGGATACTTCATAGCATTCAAGTCAGGGGCATATTTCACTGTTTGAGTCCATTTTAGATACCACAGAGAACCTGTCTGAAAAATTCAACATGGAGATGAGAACTTTCCAGGCTGATATGATACCTTTTATTTTTGTTTGTTTTTGTTTGTTTGTTTGTTATGCTCAGCTCTGGAAGACTCTATCTCATAATGATTTTGTGAAATAACTCATTACGTTCTTCCTTTTACCTCTTCTTTCACTGCATGGAAGAACCAAACCCTGAACTCAGGGAAGGACAACGATTTTATAGGAACATGGACAGTGGGTGGGAAAGAAGACAATGTTTATCCTGAAAACTCTTTGATCCAATCTTCATTCCTTGTCAGTTATGTGCTCCAGTCTCATGATTGTTTCTGGTCTGTAGTCCTAATCCTCATTTTCTGAAACAGCTGTGTTACATTGTCAGCACCTTCTTGACTATGGAAACCAGGATGCTGATAGATAAACTTGTCTAGAAAGAAGAGCAGTGCACTTAAACTATAATCATCATGAGTCACTACAGCAGCTCTTTAGAACTAAGGGAAGTGTTTTGACTTGTGCTCCATTTTCAGTAAAAAGCCAGAATGTTCTGCAGAAATCAGGCACTATAAAAAAATAATTATTTCAGTAGATCAAATTTGCTTCTACTACATTGTTTTGATATAAGCTTCTCATCTAACACCTGGAATAATCTTGTTTAAGACATGATTCTTTGAAAATTTTAACATCAGGAAAGGTAAAATGGAATTAATAACCCAGTCTAATCCATGGTACCACAATTATGCCAAAGTTAAACACTTCCAAAAAAGTGCAAAGCTTTCAATTGGTCTTCCCTTAATGAAAGTTTTTGTGGACCATGACTGGTTTTGGGCTCTCTTTGTGAAAGCTCATTTGAGACACAGGGAAAAAGAGCAAAGTCCTGCTAAGAACTGTAATAAGATGCCATAAGATGTTCTATTGAGGAGACAAATACATTAGTGTAGCCTGTAATTTTAGAATCTCTACCAGATAAACCTTGAAAGATGACCATGAATGTCTGCAATAATATATTGAAAGCATGTAATGTAAGTGGACCAAGACTGGAAAATGTCAAAACCCACATTTTAGACAGTTTAGCACACTGGAGCAGGGGTAAAAATTTATTACAGATGGTAGGACTTGCTTTTGATGAAGCTCTTCCCCCAGACCATCATGTCTGACGCCACATGCTCAGTGCATGAGTATGCAAGCAAACTGCCCTTGTACTGGGCAGTGGTAGTGGGTTGGCCTGGTGGGATGCCAGGCACCCACCAAAGCCTCTCTCTCACTCCCCTCTGCAGCTGGACAGGGGACAGAAAATATAAAAAAAGGTTCATGAGTTCAGATAAGGACAGATAAGGGATCACTCACCAGATACCATGGGCTGCACCAAGGGCTGCAGTGGAATCAGAGCTCCAGTGCCTGGAGCATCTCCTCCCTGTCCTTCCTCACTGACCGTGGTCTCTGCAGAGTTGTTCCTCTCACATGTTCTCACCCCACTCTTCTCCAGCTACAGCTACAACTGCACAATAACTTTCTGTTTATCTTCTTCAATTTTTTGTCACAGAGGTCTTATCACCCTTTTTACTTGTCTCAGCCTTGACCAACAGCACATCCATTTTTGGAGCTGCTAGGACTTGTCTCTGCTGGACATTAAGGAATCTTATGGCAGCTTCTCACAGAAGCCACCCTTGTGGCCCCCCACTACCAAAGTTTGGCTGTGCAAACCCAGTATGGCAATCTGTAAGCTGCACACGGGCATAGTCAACAAGGTTTCACCAAAATGCTTGCAAAAGGGCATGGAAAACCCTTTGTACCTTCTGCATTGAACATCTAATAAGATATAGGAGCAGCTGTAGTCCAGATTTTAGATCATTAGTTTTAATGGTCCATTCAGTTTAGATCCTGAAAGATAAAAATAAATCCAGAAGAACCTCAGATACTCTCCTAGGAAATGCAAGGCACAGCAGACTAATTGGACTGAAACAGGTGCATGGCAGGACCCAGCAGCTTTGATGTGAGATAACCCCTTCCCATCACAGACCTAATGTTCACAGTTGCCCCTCCAAACTCCTTGCACCAGAGCTGGCTGCTCAGACCCTCCTGCACAGCCAACATCTGCAGCAAAGCAGGAAACCTGTGAACTGTTAGCATGGAAATGAGCTAATTTGGGAGTGGGGATTTAGTGCTTTTTCATTATTTTTCCTGCCTTCACTTCTACCTATTTGTGGCAAAATTGGTGGATTTTTCCCCCCATTCTTAGAAAAGGACAGTAAAGCTTATTAGGTTTGTACATGTCAGTTTCTCTTTTTTCAGGATTTCTATTCTTAACCTCTTCAATTGTAGAATGACAAAATTGTCATGTTCCTACTCACCTTTTACCAGTCAGAAGCATATGTCTAGTTGTTTTGTATCATTAGTGTTTTAAAGCAGTCTGAAAGTTGGAAACATTGCAGTAGAAGTTGTGACTTTTCTCTCAGAAGAGTTTAAAGGGAGTGCTAACGTATTTGAACCAGATTTAATTCCTCTCATTTGAATTGCTACCTGAGGCTGTAAAACCAGTGAACAAATGAATCACAGAATCATAGACTACCCTGAGTTGGAAGGACCCACAAAGACCATTGAGTCCAGCTCCTGGTCTTGCACAGGACACCTCAAGAATCACCCCATGGGCCTGAAAGCATTGTCCAAAGGCTTCTTGAACTCTGTCAGGCTTGGTGCTGGGAGCCTGTTCCAGTGCCTAAACACCCTCTGGGTGAAGAGCCTTTTCCTAATATCCAAACTAAACCTCTCCTGACACAGCTTCAGGCCATTCCCTTGGGTCCTGTCACTGGTCACCAGAGAGAAGAGATCAGTGCCTGCCCTTCCTCTTCCCCTCATGGGGAAGTTGTCGCTGCAATGAGGTCTTCCCTCAGTCTCTTCTCCCAGATGAACAATCCAAGTGACCTCAGCTGCAGCTCCTATGACTTCCCCTCCAGACCCTTCACCATCTTTGCAGCCCTTCTTTGAATGCTCTCTTTGTATCTTTCTTATATCATGAGTTAGGCTTGTTCCTGAGAAAATTTTCTCCTGCCTCCATAGGAGAATGAACCTGCCTCTTTGCAATCCTTCAGATGACTTCTAGCTGTTTTGAAGACAAAAACTCTTCCATATGGCACTCTAATTGCACAATAAAAGTGATTTAATTGGAAATAATTATTTTGTTTTCAAAGTACTATAATTATTTCAGCCCAGAGCCAGCTTTTGGAATAGTGTTTTGTGAAAGAGTTCACAGATGATGGAACTGTTTAACTATTGTCTATATCCTTCAATTTACCTATTTGATATTGTTTATATAGCTACAAGGAACAAAGACAAAGGGTTGTTGGTAAAAGCAGTCAGAAATGAAATGAGGGCAGATAAAAAATATCTTCAAAGAAATATCAGAAGGCCTTGAAAGAACAAAGAGGGCTTAGGGGAAGTGCCTATTTATCTGTCTGCAGCCAAGTACACAGACATGTTGTGTTTTTTTACAATTTGTGGGTCTAAGATCAAAAAATAAAAGAACACTTACAAACCATTTCTACGGTTTGTTTGGGGGGAGGCTGAAGCTGGCATAGGGGAGTAAGTAAGCCAGCAGAAGAGCTATTTCAGGAAGATATTTCAGGAGTGAACCCAAGAAAAGCAGAGGATGAGGAAGCTTCAAGCAATGAACCTGCTCTTTGAGTCAAGCAGAAGCATCTAAAATTGTGAGGAGATTGTGAACTTCAGTTAGACTTGATGATGCTTCTCTCTTGGGCTGACTCTCTCCTTTGGCAGCTGTTTGAGTAAATAAATAATCCTTCACTTTGACAAAGCTCACTTTCCTCAGCAGCTGATCACTTCCCGGAGGAGTCTCTTGGAGGTAGATGTGGCTGAGAGAGTGAGACCAAGTTACCAAGCAGCTGGACCTTGACAGAAATGAGAAAGAAATGTTGCTTGCCTGACAGAGGTGTTTAAAAGGGACTTAAGGGTGTCATGCAGAGCATGGTTTATATCATGATGGAGATTTTTATTTTGGGATAGCTTTGGTGCAAGATCTATTCCAAAATTATACCTTTTAGAGCCAGTCATAAGATAGCCTAAAGTAAGCAATTCTGTTACTGAAATGCATACTCACACAGCCTTTGGGATTACTTTAATGATCCAGGTGTGACTCCATGTTAGCAGCTGTACTGATGCAACTTTCACCCACAGATCATTTTGTGGTGATGTCTTTGCATTTCTGCTGTCACTCAGTACATCCAAGCTGTGCTTTAATACCCCTTCAGAGGCATGACCTCTTGGATTCAATTATCCTGGTGTGATGTGAATTGCTAAGGTCATTCTGCTGTTAATTAATTGGTCATGCCACATTAAAATAGTCTCCCTAAAGTTCTCTGCATTACAGATTAATGTGAGCTTCTCCACAGACCTAGCAGTTTGAAGTGTCTCACCAGCAATCTAAATAACACTGATGCGCTGGGTTGATAGTTATTCTCTGTATTGCAGGAGGGAAAGATTTCAATAACATTTCAGCTGTGTTTGGATGTCTATTGGAAATGCTCTCCCTGAAATACCAAAAGAAATCCATGTGCCATAAAGAGACTATGTAGAACAGTGGAAATCATTTGGCTCTGTTTGAAGAGCTCACGTGAGCCCACAGGGTTAGACAGATGATGAGAAGCAATGAAATGACTGCTTTTTAAAAACACAGATGAGAGTCTGGGAAGCCAACCTCTAAATGCTTGACCCCACTAAGCAACTGATCATATTGTTTCTAATAATCTTCAAATGTAAACTTAGGGAAGTTTTTTTTCCACAAACATCATTGCAATTTCCATGGACAACTAATCATTGCTATTATAATCATGCCCAGCTGCAGCTGCCTGCAGCTAAAAATGGAATGCTGAATTTTTTTTTCCCCTGTAGTTTGTTTTGGTAATTAAGATTCTGATAATTGGAGCATTATTGTGAGAGTGAGAAATATGAAAGCTTTGCAAAACTCACCTTGTGATCAAGCTTTTCATCTGAAAAAATTGGCTCAGAGCCTACTGATAGGCAGGACTGTTCCCTGAATCCTCCACTGCTCTCATTCTTGTTTTGGCATTTCTTTTAGGATCCCAGAGTGCTGACACAAATAGCTGTTTCCATTATCAAGCAGCACTTCAAGCCTTCTCTCTGCACTCCGTTTATCTAATTTCTCTAATCAGCCCCTCCTCATGAACCCCACTTGTCTTCCTGATCATTGGAGATGCCTTGTTCTTCAGTTAGGCTATAATGAACATAAAAAACCAAAAATCACTATGAGTGTAGTTTAACACTGGAAGAAAGGTTCACAGAGATGGTGGAAGCGCCAGCCTTTGGGATGTTCAGACCTTGACTGAACCCTAAATCGGGCTCTGAGCTGCCTCACCCAAATTGGAAGCTAGCTTTGATTTGAGCAGAGGAGTGGCATTAGACCTTTCCAGGAGTCCTTTCTGACCTAAGGTTTTCTATGATTTGTGTTCTTATCCGAGGGTATTTTTTCCATTCAGTGCTGAAATGCAGAAAGGGTCATTCACTCATTTAATCTGAACCCTTGCAAAGCCTTTGCTATGGAAGCTAGGAAGTCCTGAACTGAGTTAGAGAAGGAATTCAGGTCTCAAACAGCTCTTTGTTCATTCAGATGTTGTCTTTTGAAACCTACATCCCTGTACATATATAAAAATATTTTCTAAAACAAGTGGAAAATATTGCCAAACCAGATGGGGACACATCTTAACCCCATGTTCCCAAGAAGTATAGGCAGCTCTAGAGCATGGACTGAGCTGGTGCATCCTCAGCACAGCAAAACTTAAACTGCACATCCCTGGGAAAGGGAAAAAACTTTTCCTTTCCTTGGGAGACACCGAAGGCCAGCGCTCTGTGAGGTTTGGCACACATGCCCTTGCAGCAACAGTGAGGCACTCAGTTGAATCAGACAAAACTGATAGATAAAAAAAAAGGATGGTTTTGTCTAAAAGTGCATGTTCCCAGGCACAGAAGCTGTAATATTCACTGGCACATTTAGAAATGCCTAAGCGTGTTTTACAAGACAGTGAAATAGTGGTGGAGTTTAAGGTTGTGAAGTGCTGCAGCCCATGGAACAAAGCCTGCAGGTTCCTGAACTCTACAGACACCGTTCCAAGCAGCAAAAGCCTCAAACCACCTGGGACTCTCAGAAGAGGAGGTTTCTCTGGTTTTGTTTCCCAGGGGATTATGGTGTCCATCATGGTCGTCTTTGGCTCCCTTTAGGTACAAGTTGAATGATTAGAGAGTTCGGCACAGAACCAGGGAGGTTCAGATTGCATTTTCTCCTCCATCTTAAAGGTTTTGAAGTTATTTGTCAGTCAGCTTTTCATGCTCTCCATCCTTCCAAAGAAAGATCTCAGGTCCTAGAAAAAAACAAATGATGACATAATTGTGGAGTTGTGGTTACAGCACAGAACTTGGGAAGGGAAAAAACTTGGTTGTCTCCTGATTGTCAAAAACTACTTCTATGTTATATAACGTCCTTTTCTGTAGTAGCAATAGTTAGGCAAAAAATAGGAAAATGTTACTACAGTAGTATGAATACTATGTAATTCAGAATGCAAATCAAACACGTGCTTATACTTTGCTTGGTTCGTAGGCTGCTTGAAAGACATAAATTAAAAGCTATGTGATGCCTAGAGATGAGACATTAAGATTCAGTTTCAGTTCTTCCCAAGATTTTTATTAAAAATTACTTGGAATAAATGAAGATCAGACAAATTAATTTACATATGAAATGAGGTCTGCTTGGAATGTTCTGATATTTGAGCTGCTGTTGAGATAGTTCTTCACAAAAACAAAAAAAAAGAAAGATTTACAGAAAAAAGTAGTATCTTTATTATTTCAATTGATATTCAAAAAACAATAAACAAGTTCTAAAGAAAACAAAGCCTTCTGCAGAACTGTATACAGTTATGGCTACAAGAACATTATTCAAAATAAAACAATAATAATGAAGCTTTAATTCTAATTGCCTGAAAAGGTCAACTGATAATTTTGCAGAAAAATAAATGAAAGAACTAAAAAATTTGCTACATTTGTCAATATCAAAAAAGTAATTTTTTTTAAGTGTCAGAGAAATTTATGCTGTTTCAGAAATTAGAGGAGGCTTTCTATGTTTGTTTGGTTTTAAGTGATGATGCTAATGAATATTATTGAATAATCTTGAGAGAAAGAGAAAAAAAAATCCAGAAATCTGAGTATGAGATAGAGCTACTGAAGGCAATGTGGGTGAAGAAATGGGATCTACATATCTGAGTAATAGAGCAGGAAGTTGCTAACTTTCATCCTAATTTTACATGGGAAAATTGGATGAGGTAAAGCCATTATTTTAAAAAAACAATCAGTAATTTTAGATGCATATGTTTCAGGTTATTCTTAATTAAGATACAATTTTCAGAGTTAAAAATCTACCTGATGTTAGGGTTTGAGTGGTCGTGGAATTTGATTTTCCATTTATAAACTGTAGACCAACCACATTGTGACATCAGATATAATTTCAAAACACAAGTTTTTAATGTTTGACCCCGATCTTTTTCAGAGTTCTTAAACATCCAGAATGTTCATAGCTATATTTCCATTGACCTCATTAGCAGTACTTGTTTTGGTTTGCATTCATGGACTGACTTTCATGGAGACATGGTGGAATTTAATTTCTATCTTTATAGTAATGCAGAAAAAAGATTTCTTTCTGTAAATATATTCAGTGGTGACGGATTGGTAATCCTATTCCCTGAAGAATAATCCAGGGCATTCTTTTATTATTTTTCCTTCTAATTTAGACATTCGATTAAGCATCAAGATCTGTTTTCTAGTGCAGACTTCCATTTGATTAAAATCAAACAATTCTCTAAGTCAGGTTTGTCTGTTTGAGAGCTATTTCCTATGGCCATGCAAGCAGGTCTGTCAAAGTGTGACCCTTCCTCTTCCCTGACATGTTTACTTTGGCAAGGTCACAAAGAGAGATGTAAATTGTTTGGTTTAAATAAAAACAATCAGAACATTTAAATCACAAGCAGATCATAACCCAGTGACATGGCAATGGAAATCTCTCAAAGCGCTGCCCATGTTTTCTAAACGAGATGCTGTTATTGTACTGATTTATCTGCAATTAGATTTTAACAAAAGAGAAGCTTGAAAATATCTGCATCTGGCATTGGGTAGGGGTTGTCTGGAGGCAGCTGGGGCTAATCCAAACCTGTTACATCAACTCGAGTGAAATACCTGTGTCTAAAATTGTCCTTTAGTACTGTAGCTGACTGGCACAGAACAACCCATGTCCATACTGTTAACTTAGCTTGCTCTCTAAAGGATCAGTGTGCACAGACTAATTATTGAGAGTTTCTGCCCTCTGCTAGGTCCTAGGGGAAGTTCTAGATGTCCCTGAAAAAAATTATGCTGGTCTGATGAATACTGCCATACATACAGTCTGGATCTGGTAGCCATTGGTGTTCCCTCATCATCTTTATTAGGAAAGTAGCTATAGCCCGTGACTGTTTCTTGCTGTGTCCAACAAATTCCACTTTCCTTGGCCCAGATTAATTACATCCAGTAGACACTTAAATGAATTATTTAATGTAAGGCAGGAGCTGAGAGGACTCCATTTTCCCTGAAGGAATCAGGTGAAATCCACCGTGTATAAGGTGGACACACAACAATGTTTTCATAGAGATAACTGTGTGTTACTAGAATACATGGGAGATTTGGACTGACAGCTCCCTGATGTTGCGCATACCTGCAGTAAGCCAGGATGAATCTGGGGCTTTTTGTTTCCATTCTTTTGAGAGAGAGTGGAAATGCATGAACTCAGTGAAGTTTGAAGCTCAGGAAGTTGTGGTCCAATATATTTTAGGTGCTTAAAAATAGTTCTTCTATCAGACTCAATTTTAAGCTACACAATTTTAATCTAATAATAAGACACAAACCCTGACACCATCCAGACTGGAGGGAAGATCAAAGTAGTCTCATACAGACTAAGAAAATGGAGGTGTTCATAAAAACTGATGATTAATAACTGGTGTTTACTATCACCATTGCATGAAATACATGAAAAGAAAGCCAAGAAGATTTGTATTTACATGAATGTGTATCACACACACCATCTAGCAAGTCTCCAGATTTGTATTATTATCCCCCATTTTCTGGTGGATAACACAGTGGTTTAGTGCAATTGGAAATGCTCAGCTAGTCTCTGCATGTCGTCAGCATCAGGGAAGGGTTGAACACTTTCCCTGGCCCATAAAGTTCAGGAATATCTTAATGCCACAGGACACACTCAGGCAAATTATCTTTGTCCTGTACTTCTAATGAACAAAAAGGAGCAGGACTGTAATACCACAAAGTTGAGTCAAAGCTAGCAAGAACCCCTTGATTTTTAGTTTTCATTCCCTTGTTTTAGCAATCTTTTTGGTTCTTCTAATTTAAGTGTCCTACGTGTTTCAGGACCAAAAGTAATGGGAGAAGAGACATCTGACAGTAAAATACTATTAATAGCAATACCAATACAATCACTGCTCACACTGGAGTCCACTGACTTATCTTCTAGATGGGTAAAGAGTCACAGAGCAAGGCTAAGTGCCCTTTCCAACAAGAAAACTGTCTGGACTGTCAGAGCTCACAGTTAGCTGCAGGGAGGGAAGAAGATTAAGTATCTTCAACCCTCTACTCCAAGAGTGCCTTTGTTTTAGAGAAGAAGGTTTGTCGAAGCAGAAATAAGTGGTCCCTGATACTTTGTCTGGGAGGAAAGAAATGTAGAGTAGGAGTGGGGCAAGCTCTGGATTAACCTACTCCTATTTTAGTGCTCTGTAGCTTCCTTGCATGATAAATCCTTTTCTTATCCTTCTGCCTGGTCTTCAGGAGTCAGAAGACTGACAGTGGGAAAATACAAGACTAATTTAAGCAGCAAAGAATTTTAAAACTGAAGGAAAAGTAATAGTATTGAGATTTTAATTCTTCTTCTGATCTTAGAAATATACAACAATCTTCTATGTTCACAAGTTCCCTTTTATGACAAAAAGAAAAGAAAAACATAATCCTAAGAATTAGGGCTTTAGGAAATACAAAAATATTTTGAGACTGGGAGTCAAAGACTGCAGTTGCTAATCTTGCATCCACATTGCAGATGTGTCACATACCCTGCATGAAGAGAAAGACAAAGCCTATGAAATTGTACCTCTCTGATTTGTGGAGGTTAAGACCCTGGTGCTTCTGCAGTGAAATCTGGGGATGGAGTCTCTGTACCCATTAATCCTACTATTGAATTTAAAATCTTCCTGGATTTCAGTCCTCAATTTTCTGCAGTGAGCAATCAAACAGCATATGCCTTTGTAAAGCCCTGCTGACATGGCTCTCGATCTTTTGAACCCTCCAAACTGAGATTCTCCACTTACAGTATCCTTTTGTAATTTTCTGTGAGGCTTTTGGCAAATCTCATTCTCTAATAATAGGACAAGATGAAAACTCCAAGCAGCGATTTTGGTTATTGTGAAATTATTGATACAAAGACAAGGTTTTATTCTTATACCGCTGGCTAGAAGAGAAATTGCTGCTAGAGGGAATCCAGCACTACCTGTACTTTCCAAACACACTGTGAGTAGACATAATTTCCATTTCATATCAATATCAAATTCAGCCTTGTCCTTGTTTTAGCTCTTTAGAGGGTTCAGAAAAAAATAATTTCTTAGTCTCAAAGCCTTCTTTTCTCTCTCTTCCACTCAGGATCTTCTTTGTGCAAGAACTTTTCTCATGCTTGGAAAAAACTCTTCATTTCTCTTGGTGACACATTGCCTTAAACCTCCCTGACAGTTGCTTTGCATCTTGGTTTTTTATGCTATTTCCTTTCAGTACATGATTTGCTGCCAAAAGGACCGGGGTTCTCAGCCATCCTCTACAATAACAAAACAATACAGAAGAAAGCAAAACAAAAACAAACTCACAATTTACAAATAGCTGAGCTTTCTGTCTGGTTTCATTCAGTGTCCCCATCTGTTAATTTAAGGAGAGATCTCTGAGAGAAGAAGGAATCCTGTAGGGACAGCTGCTTCCACAGCCCTGACAACCTCAGGAGGTCACTAAAGAAATCATCCCAAATGAGGAACTGTCCATTGCAAAGAGCTGATAAAACATCTCATTTCTAGGGTCCTCACTCCTCCTGGGCCTGAGTCTTTGCTGCTGACTGCAGTGAAATAAGGGTCAGATTGTCTGGCATTTACCCAGATGACCACTGGGCTTCACTCAAAACACACCCCACACAAAGGACTGAGGGAGCTGGGGGCTTTAACCCAATGTGTTTGCTTCCCTGGAGTTGCACATTATGATAAAAAACCAACCAACCAACCAACCAACCAACCAACAAACCAACTAAAAAACACTGGCGAGGGAAAGATAAAAATTATAACAATATGCAAGAGATTTCATCCTTGATTCACTCATCAAGTCAACATAATAATAGTCATTAAAAAGATTGCCTCATGGGTTTTTTTTTATTTTCCCCCAGATAAAGGTAGGTCCATTGTGTGTTGAAATGCCACTGTCAACTGCAAAATATCAAATGCAATGAAAAATATTCAGACCCAGAAAGAGCAACAGTTTAATTTTTGTTTTCATTGACTTTTCCAGTTAATGTTAGTTGGCAGAATTTAGGTTAAATTTACAAATAATTAAATGATTTACACTAAGGTCTGCTGTTTGGGGGTGATTTTTATAGGTTTTTTTTGGTTTTGTGTTGGTTTTTTTTCTTGGTTTTTTTTTCAGATAAGATACCCAGCTAAGCCGTTTTTCCTGTCTCTGAGAAGCAGGAATATGATTTTCACCTCCATCACACAGCCAAGCTGTTGATGGATGGGTTGATCTGACATGACTCAGGAAAACTGAAAATTTTGACCTCCTGGCTACACAAATGTGCCAAAGGAAGCTTTTTTAGATAGAAGCACCAGGTCACCTTTCAAGCAGAAG
This sequence comes from Pardalotus punctatus, assembly GCA_013400915.1. Classification (NCBI taxonomy): domain Eukaryota; kingdom Metazoa; phylum Chordata; class Aves; order Passeriformes; family Pardalotidae; genus Pardalotus; species Pardalotus punctatus. The sequence goes on from VZTX01006749.1 coordinate 31,111, forward strand.
TTGGCACTGGACAGCCATTACAGTTTTAAGTCAGTTTCTCAGCTGTGCTGGACCCAGGTTAAATTGACTCCCCTCTTGCTGTTGCTATGGGGCTGAGAATCTCCTGTATTTTAAAACCACCTTGTGTGCTCCATGAGCAACTTTTTCAGTAAATTACTAACAGTCCTGGAAAGAGCCTCTGGGCAGAGATGACACCTTTCTATGTGCCAGCAAAAGGCCACCTTCATCTGTCTTGCATTGTTCTACTCCAGGCCAAATTCTGGTTTCAGAACATTTCGATGTTGTTTGATATCATTCTTGATTGCAAAGCATACTTACACGAGGCCAGATCTTAGTGTCTGGAGTGTTTATCCACTCTCCTGACAGCCCAATTGCTTGTTAGTCACCTCCTAATTGATTGCTATGGAATAGTGATTAGGGAGGCTCAGACAGGGGATAATGACTTCAGGTGGGATGTACGCTGGAAAGCCTGAGTAATATCAGGCATTCATGTAAATTACTCTCTTAATAAACAGGAGTTAGGTCAGGGCCAGCCTGAGGAAGGCATGGTGGGGCATGGTGGGGTGGAGTGAAGTGGAGTGAAGTGGAGTGAAGTGGAGTGAAGTGAAGTGAAGTGAAGTGAAGTGAAGTGAAGTGAAGTGAAGGACCTTTCACTGATTATTTAGCCTGTGAGCTGAATGACAGCTCCAGGAGCAATGGGACCCTCAGTGACACCTGTCTGTGTGGACACCTGCTTTCAACACCTCTTTTTAACTGATTTTGGTTTTGTTTTTTTTTTTTTATCACTTCCTGTAGCACTCTCTATGTTTGTTTGCAGCCTTGCCCAAGGCATAAAACCAAAGGAACATGCCTTGCTCCCCATGGAATTCTTTGTTGAGTTTCAAGCCAAGATGGGCAGAAAACTCCTGCTGACACCAGTACAGAGAGAGATGTCATTTCAGGCACTGAGGCAGCTCAAACTGTTTGTCTTCAGCAAATGGAGGAGCTCTAGGCATGAAGGACCATGTGGATACAGCAGGCATCAATGCTCACAGGGAGCTCTTCCCTGGTGAGCTGCTCACCCTTCCTGCTGAAAATTTCCATGGATGGGCTGGGGGCAGCGGGCAGGTGTCCTGAGGAGCAGGAGTCAAGGGCTGTCTCCACACAGCTGTCACCATCCCCACCCCCTGTACCCTTTGGGGGAGACTGATCAGGAGTGGAAAGGGGAACATAGGCCTGGGAACAAGGGCTGGGGGACAATGTTTTAATTTTGCCTTTTTTCTCACTAATTGTATCTATTGAAAGTGACAATGAAATTACTTTTTCCCCAAGTCTGTTCTGCCCATAATGGTAATCAGCAAGTGAATCTCTCTGTACATATCTTAAACCATGAGCCTTTCCAGTTTATTTTGTCACCTGTCCTGCTGAGGAAGGATGATGGAGCAGCTGGGTGGGAATCCAAGGTCAACCCATCACAGTCACAGCCCCTGTCTGACAACCAGAAGCTCACCGTAATTTGAAACAAGAGACCTGTCCTGTATGAGCCCTTGTTTAGCTAGGGCTAAACTATTCTAAATTCATAGTGCAGACATTATGGTGTATCAACACAACCATGAGAAAGAAAAATATTTTATTAAAATAACTGCAAAAACAGGAAAATAAACCAAAAAAGAACCTTGACAAGTGTGTGGCCTCTCTTCAGCTTGAGTGTCTCTGTGTCAATAAGCTTGTTCCCTTTTTGTAAAAGAATCTGATGCTTGAATAAAAGACAACTGAGATCTAAGAAGCCTGACTCACTGTCTGAGATCATCATCTTGCCTCCCCCTTACTCACTGGAGACAAGTAACTATTCCTGGTGGGTGACCCAGGCCACCTAAAGAGTGAAGTATTATAGCAGGGATCAATTGCTTTTCTGAATTATATTTTTTTCTATCACTTCAGAGGAAAGTTAGACAAACTTAAAAGGGCTATTTAGCTTTAAGCAGGCTGAAGTTAGGTGTGATGTATCATGCACTTAGCTCTTGCCACAGTCAATAACAAGGTAGATATTTTGGCTGGGATAGAGGACAACACTCACATCATCTGGCTATTTTAGATACAATGCAGTATGAGATGCTGCATGTACCACAGGTACCTGCAAGGAGCACTTTCAAAGCCCTAAATGACCTGCAAGCTTCACACAGGGATCCACAGAAATATGCCCACAGGCGTCAGCACTCCTGAAAGAAGTGACTTGCTGTAGTGCACAGGCCTGGGCACTGCAGCTGGTTTTAGACTGGGACCCTCCTTCAGGACTGGGTAGTCTTAAAGATGTCTGGAAGATTTGCAGAAATTATCCATTCAGGTAAGACAGTAAATCTTACAGAAGGTAAAGGGGAAACTCATTTGAATGCTTTAACAGCTCTCCCTCGACACCTCTTTATCTTTAGAGGTCTAGACACAAATGCAGATCTTGTCTGATAGGCTTACAGCCACACAGGGAGCTAGGTGTGATAGTGCTTCAGCAGCAGCTAAAATTAGAGTGCATCTTTGTTTTCTCAGCCTTCTCTGAATTTCTGTTTGTCTATCCATCTGAATTTGAAGAGAAAACTGCCATTTGCCTTGTCCTTGCACTAGTTTGTCAGTGCTAAAGCTTGATACCTCCATGGCAAATGGTAGCCTGAGCCTCAGTGGCCAGGGAGTCCAAGCAGATAGAAAGTGTGTCATTTCCTGCATGGAGGAGAGAACAGTGGTATCAGTCTCCCAGGCTGAATGAACAGATGCCCATTTACAGATGAGAAAATCCAGGATAAATGAGCACATATGCTGTGGCCAATAGCCATTGCTTTGTTCCCAGCCTGTGAATGTGCCAAGCCTATCAACAGCACCATCGAGGAGTTAATTCATGGCTACAGACAGCAGATGCTGAGGCATCCTACACTCCCTGAAACCTGTTTATTTCTCACCAAATGTAAAGCCTGTGCTGTGCAAAAATCGAGATTCCTGAGACAGAAGGTCTCAGCAGGTATGGCTTAAGCAAAGGCTCCTGGTCCAGAGAGCACTTGGCTTCTGGGAATGCAGGATAGCTTCTTCTAAACTTTTTTCTTTTTATTTGTAGACATAATTTTAACACCTGCCTGCTCAGAATCAGAAAGAATTTTGGTAGAATAATGAATATAGCTTCGTGATAATCCATCAAGATAAGCAGCAGTTCCTTTTTCAGAGGCAGAAGAAGAGATTTAGAGTGAGAGCACAAGGGAAGACAGTCACCTCCAGGGTGAGCACATGTCACGTGCCACCATGGGAGGCACAGGAGGGAGACAGACACACATCCTAGCAGTGACCAGCTTAACTTGGTCTCTGTTTCCGAGTCTTGGGGTAGGGAGAACGACTTTTTCATCTGGGCAAGGCTGTTCTAGGTTCTTTGTGGCAGAGCGAAACTGAAACCTGCACTTCTTCCCTTACCCGCAGAGATTTGTACTTTCCCATAGATGCCTGCCTCCAGGTTCCTCCTCCATGAGGAAACTGCTGTGCTGTGGGATGCAGTCAGTGCAGCACAGGGATCACTGTCCTCTGCCCACACCGCCAAAAGGACATCCTGGGCACCCTGGCTGAAGGCGTGTGGCTGTGTGTGCTGCCACCTCACCCTTGACAGCTTCTAGACACTTTCTATTTTTGGCCACGTGCTCCAGCTGTTCCCCTTCCAGCTCCCCTGCACCTTTAACCCAGCACTGAGCTAAAGGATAGAAAAAGATTATCAAGATCTGCTGGTCATAAAGGCTGCACTCTGATACCTGCAGCTGCTTTTAAAAAGGAATATGTAAGTGCTCAGTGACACTGCCTGTGCATCTCTTAACAGGAATTTTCTTAGTCCTTACTTCTTCTCAGTTTAAATAGCTTGGATTTTATATTTTTTCCCTTTGGTCTTTCTCTTCTGTGTGTCAGCACTGAGTTTACAGCTTCTGTTTGTGTCATCATGGTCTATTACAGTAGGAAAGTGGGACCGGTAGGTTGGCATTTGCTCACTTATCTGACCATTGTTTCATGAAATTCACCCACATTTATTCTTTAAGAAATCAGTCAGTACCAATACCTTATTAATTTTTAAATCATAGAATGGTGTGAATTGGGAGGGACCTTGAAGATCATCTAGTTCCAATCACCTCTGCTGTGAGCAGGGACACCTCCCACAGGACCTGGTTTAGAGCTTCTTCCAACCTGGCCCTGAACACTGCCAGGGATGGGGCATCCACAGCTTCTCTGCCCAACCTGTTCCAGGGCCGTGCCACCCTCACAGTCAATAATTTCTTCCCAATATCAAATCTAAACCTGACCGCTTTCAATTTGAAGCCATTCCCCCTTGTCCTGTCACTACACCCTCTTGTAGTCTCTATCTTTCTCGCAGGCTCCCTTCAGGTACTGGAAGGCTGCAATTAGGTCACCCCGAAGCCTTCTCTTCTCCAGGCTGAACAACCCCAATTCTCTCAGCCTCTCCTTATAACAGAGGTGTTCCATTGCTAATCATCCTGGTGGCCTCCTCTGAATTCATTCCTCATTCTCAGGTGGTATCTTTCTAACATTTGGTTACTGGTCCTGTGTGAATTTTCTCAGATCCAGAGGCATGGGATTCATTTGTTGTACAGTTATTCACTTATTTATGAATCAAAGAAGAGAGCAGATGTGGACCATGTCCTACCCCCAGCTGGCACAAGGCAGTGAGTGCAGCTGAAATCAACTCAGTTAATGGATAAAATAACAGCTGAGGACCAAGCTGAGCAAACCTCTGTGAGTGCTCACTGGAACAATGTTCTTTTCTCTCACATCCAAATTTCTACTTCAGTTTTCTACTAAAGCAGCCAAACTTTTCTGAAGCAGTGGAGATGAGGTGGGAGGTTAAGATATTAACCATTACAGCGTTTTCACAACCACTGTGCTTTGCTTCTGCACTTCATCTGGACTTTTCCCTGACCTGAATTTTGAACTAATTGAGAGCTAGTCAGAAACAGATATTAGGGCTGGCTTTATTGTAAGTACTCATATCCTCAGGGCTAGAGAGGTCTGCTGCAGTCTGGAGAAGTGGGGGGCCAGATAAGGGGAGAAATATTATCTGAAAATCAGGTGTAGCTGTAGTCTCTGATGTTTGACCTATGATGTGGGGAGGGGCTGGTTGTTCATTTTCCTTTGGTAGAAGAGGAAAGTAGAACTTCTAATGCCAAGGCTGATTAGGCAGCTGTGAGTAATCAAAGGAAGTGTTCTGGTGTTTAAGATCCTGGGAATATAAATACAAAAAAAAGGGCAGACAAAATCATCCTCAGCTGTAAGGAAGGTGGGTTATTCATGTTGGACCTCAGCAATGTGCTAAGATAAGTGCCAAGGAGGGTTCAGCTGCTTTTTCCATTGCATCCTTGTGGGGACGCTGGACAGGGATGGGGTGGTCAGCAGGGCTGTGTACGAGAGGCTCTCCTGGCCATGACACTGCAGGAGCCTGCACACACGGATTCACTCTCACACTCTTTAACCCACGTATGGCATCAGATCCGTATCTCCCCACCCAAGAATTCTACGTTAAAGTTCCTTGTCTGTTCTTTGTTACTACTTGGTTTTGGGGTACCAGCTGCATTTCCCAGTTACTAATCATGTTTTGTCCTACAGGAATCCTTTCTATTCACAAATTCAGGATTTTCTTTCATTTGTGTCTCATAGCCTAGAAAATCCATTAATTATATGAACTTCATTTGAACTTTTTTTTTAGGAGCCGTGGCTAACTGGATCTTTTGTCAAATTCTTTTGTGAGAATTGCCACCCTTGAGCTCTGTTCTGTGGGGAGAAAGACAAGATAGTGAAATGAAATCCTATGTCCCATATGAGCAACAACTCTTTGGCACATTAGCAATTCAGGGATGCAGTAAGGGATTTTAGAAACTGCAAAACTTTCTCATGAGACCTTTCACTGTAGCTGTTGGAGTGATATCATAGAATTCTTAGGATAGGGTATACTTTTCATTATTAACAAGGTAAAAACAGTATAGTTTCAGTAATTTCTGGAGAGAGCAACTTGATTTTTACATTTGAATGAGAGAGGTGAATAAAACTCAGGAAGAAGCAAATATAAAACAGCAAAGATAAAGCTAAAAATCAAAATTCCATAAGTTATTGTCTGACAACCCCCATAAAGTCAGAGAGGACAGAAATGCGTAAGTGCTTGCTGAGATTTTAATGGTTATTTTATAATTAACCAGTCAGATGAGACTGTTAAATTCCAAACTGATCATGCATTATTATGAAAATCGGAAAGTGGGTTAAAAAAGAGATAAAATATAGAAATTACCATTTATTTTTATGCCAACAAGGCTTTAAACAGAATCCTACTGGAGAGACACTTTTTCAGTAGAAAGATAAGATTTTATATACTTCTAGGCATTTATTCTAACCCTGAGCACTCTCTTGCTCACACTGCTTTAAATCTACCCACAGAAAAGCCAAGTGCACTAGAGTGGTTTGAAGCTCTGGAGTTCAACTTCCTCTCTCCAGTCTTAAACTCCTCTTTCTGGAGGCAACACCACAGTAGGAGCTCAGATGACCTCAGAGCAGTGTGGTAGCCCTCTTGAAGATTTCTTTCCTAGTCCTGATGCAGGACTATCTATCTGCACATCTGATGACCAGCTTGGCCTTGGTCTGATAGCAAGTGGTCATTCGTATGAGCAGAGGCAAAGGGTAAAACTCAATTGTTATAATACAAAAGAAAGTTGTTGTGGAAACAGGAGGGACACACACAAGAGTTCTTGCTTCTCTGTTGAGGCTCTTCTGCAGATCAGAGGTTATCTCAGATGCCTGGCTCCAAGACACCTCTGCTGTGCTCTGGACAGGTATTTATAGCTCAGAGGGACTGGCACAGCAGGGACCCAGCCCCAGTGTTGGTGTTGCAGATACTCTTGACTCATCTGCCTTCTGACTAGCAGTCCAAGGGAGACATTTAATGCCTCCCTTGTCTGAGGTTTTTAGATTTTCTTTGTTTCTCTGTTAAAAATGAATTTGGTAGCAGCTGTGAGCACTCAACATTTGAGTAAATTAGACCCTGGGGTTTGCTGTTTGACTCCTTCCCAGTAAAAGAGGATGTCATAGAACAATGCTTTCTGAAGTGTTTTTTCCAGCATCACATGAAATCTATGGCAGAGGGAAGCAGAAAATCCAGTTCCACCTGTCATCCTACCAAAACTGCCTCTCTGTTGCAGGAAGCCAAGGAGGTTCTTGCAATAAGCCCAAGAAATTCCCCTCCTGAATGAGTTTGGCTGAATTCAAGGACAAGGAAGAAAAATAATTCATGATCAGGTATTTAAATATGGTGTTGTAATGCTTATACACAAATCACCCTTCCCAGGGCTATATTGACTGTGATGTTTCCTTATTTCTAAGTGCTTTGATTTGTACCCTCAAGCATTCATCAGTCTGCATTAAAGTTATTTCTGTACAGGCAAGAAAGGGAGAAAGTTATTCTAGTTTAATTGCTTCTACTGTAAGGACTATTATGTATAAACTATATCATGGGAAAATTTATGTCTGCCAGAAGTCTATAGGCAGTTCAGGGCATAGATTTTTTGAGCTTAGGACTCCACTGGTCCACATAATGTATAGACATTAATGCCTGAGGAGAATGAACATCAGCTCAGCAGAAGATTCTGTTGAGATATAAGAAATTATTGTGTGTTTATTCTTAATTTAGAAACATGAATTGCTGAGGGCCTTTGGGCCTGGTTTACAGTTTACTTTTTCTGTCTGCTTGTCCCACCATCATCACTTTCTGTTAATACACGTTATGCACTTTTGAGAGGATTCTACTGTATGAAAATAGATCTATAAAAATGTACATAGAGGTGCAACTCAATATAGGAAAGAGTAAAAATAGCCCTGTTTTACCCTTCTGTGAGGCCAAATGTCAGGAAGTGTAAGAAAGATGATTTAGCTGCACTACTTTCCATAGAAAATGCCAATAAATACTGCAACAGCTCTGTGAAAGCAACACTTCATCCTGACTCAAAGATAGGCACAATTAAGTGATGTCTTCCTGATCTCATGGGTGTGATGCCAAAGAAGACACTGAAGAGCTTTTAGAGCCAGCAACATGCCATATGTCAGTACTTCTGGTTAGGCTGCCTCAGGTGTAACCTCGGTGCAAGAGCACATTGCAGATTCTCAGGTCAGCATCAGCTGAATGCTCCTGCCCAAGTTTCTGAATTTCCCAAAAGAGGGAGAGGTGGAACACTCACAGCTCTGCTGCACTCATGGCCAGAAATACGAATGAGAAATGAACAAGTCATGGCAGGTATATTTGCCATGTTGAACTATGTACCTCCTTTGTGGGAATAATCTCCTTACAGGGCATTTAGGTTTCTTCTTCTCACATGGTCTTTATTCCTTTCCACTTGCTTCCCTCTTTTTGTTTTTACTTTTGGGTTGCTTTTTTGGTTGGCTTTATAATTTTTGTTGGTTGGTTGGTTGGTTTGTTGGTTTGTTTTTTGTTTTTTTGGGGTTTTTTTGGGTTTTTTGTTTGTTTTGTTTGTTTTTGTTTGTTTGGGTTTTTTTGGGGGGGGTTTTGTTTGGGGCTTTTTGGTGGTTTTGTTTTGTTTGTTTTTGTTTTGTTGGGATTTTTTAGGGGTTTTTTTTGTTTCTGAGGAAGAATTATTGTGAAAATAAAGCTTTCAGTTGTTTACAGCAACAAAAAAGAGAAATGTCATTTGCAGGTTACTTAGAATAGTAGAATAACAGAATACCTGAGGCTGGAAAGGACTATACCCCATCCTCATGTCTGGTGCTCCAGCCTCCTGACCATCTTGATGGCCTTCTGCTCAACTTGCTGCTCTTTGTCAGTGTCTGGGGAGCCCAAACAGGGTTCCTTCCATTTAGTGTCTTCTACCAGCTTGCAATGAATACATTCCATCTCCCCAGCTCAGCTCCTTTAGAAGAGGCAAAACCACATTGGCCCCAGTATTACACCCTAGAAACGCTGCTATAAACTTCACAGTTTTACTGAGCTCATCTCCTGGTGTGTTCCCAGTGTTGATGCCCTGTCTGGCATCACTGATTATCCAAGCTCCCTTTTCAGGGAAACAAATTACACCTCCCAGAGTGAAATTTCCAAAGTCACAATCACCCCCTGGAGACTCCAGTAAGCTGATCATCTGAATCCTTCACATTTTCATTATTGCGTGTTCCTTAATGAAAACTTTAGTAAAATCTGTTAAATCTAATAGCAGTGTACAAAAAGGATGAAATTTCCAATTTGGGAGAAAGAAGCCTCATTTTAATCCTGACAGCAAATATTCAAAATGGAATTAAATACAAAAGAAAAAAAGTAGGAAAATGTGATTATATATGTACTCAACAGAGCTAGAATCCATATAATATTTCTAACTACTTTTTGTTATACTTCTCTAGTGAAGGGCACATGAGGTTGGCAGTGTACTTTGCAAATAGTTTGGCCAAAGGGCATCTGTTATTTATTTCTACCAAAATACTACTTGCAGCGTAAGAATTTAAGTAATGACAAACACAGCAACAAAAATATTGTAAATCAATGTATATAGTGACTAATTGCAGACATAAACTCTGTCTTTGGAGAGAAAAATTAATTCAGTAGACCATTGACCTATGTCAGAGCCTTTAAAAAATAAAACTGTTGAGAGATTATTTATTTTGTTTTATTCAAAACTTGTTATTTGATATCAAATAAGATCTTGGACTTCAGCCACACTCATTTATTCCCTGAACCTTCTCACATATATACCTGCTGCTTAGACCTTTACTGTAGGCAGGAACTCTCCACTTCAATGTTTTAAATGAATTTTTCCAGCACAGGCAATACCAGACAACATTCAGATTTGTGTTCCAATGATTTAACAAGGACATGAACAATGGCCAGTGGCACTGTGCAACCTAAGCAGATGAGATTGTCAGAACCAAATAAATGAGATTTGTAGTGGTTTGTTTGGGCTTTTTTTCTAAATGACTATTTATTTTCCTACTGCAGGTAAGAAAATTGTAAGACAGGAGATGTACTTTGGAAAACAATGGCTGCTGCAGGCAAGAAAATATCAGTGCAATGCGCATGTACTGCAGATTTCTTTCCCAAAGTCCTGTTCTGTTTCCAGTGATAGTTTCATGGTCTTTCAGATCACACATTAGAAAAGAGAGAGAAAAAGAAGTTTGTAAAAACGGTACAACCACAAACATAACACCACTTAAATAAAGATCCATTCATATATTATTGTAAGTTCTACTTTATTATTTCATAATGCCTAACCCAAATAGGCTAAAATATTTTTTAAATATCTATCAAATATCCCAGGAAAATTTCAGCTAGTAATTAAAAAAAATCAGGTGACATCTATGGGGTTAAAAATAAGGAAAACATGGCCTTTGTTTTTAAATTTCCACCTCTGGAAGAAGTCCCACCATCTTTCCCTGGAGGTGAAAAGGTCTATAAAATGAATGGACTCCTTGGCGCTGGACAATACATACATTTTTTAATTTAGTTCTGCATGACCTGTGGGAATAGATGACTCTTCTTTCTTTGTGTAGAAAGCCTGAAGACAGGAGGATTTGCTGCCTAGAGTGGACCACTGCGTTTGGTGTCTAATGTGAGGTGCTGTGAATGGACTTCTTTGTATGGATGAGGCTCAGCTGACCTAGTGCAAACTTCTACACGTGACCTGGTCATCTCTAGTGCAGTGAGAGGAACATGGTGCCACACAGCTCACACGAAAAGGAGGAGTCTGAAAGTGAACACATGAATTCTGCTCAAAAAATAGTGTCTCTCCAGTGATAGAATCATGAATTTTAGTTATTTTTGTATCAGATATATTGAATAATGACTGAGATAATCCACAGATTCTGTTAAAGCAAAATTTTCAAATTTGGATATTGCTGCATTCGGGCATTGGTGGGGTGGAATAGGTCCCTGCGTATTCCGGGCGGGTCTCTGATATCTGACCACTCCAGCCAGTACAGTCTGGTACTGTGCAAGGACACCTTTTTTTTCACCTGTGCTGGTGGAAAGCACAAACACACACACCTGAGAGCCAGATCGCTCACACATCCTCAGGATAATGAACCACAGAGGGCTCAATCGCAAAGAATTCCAACGGTTCTATTCTCGAACAGGTCCAGAGGCGAAAGAGGAAGGGGGGGTCTGGGGGCACAGGGCTATAGCCTTTTGGGCCAATAGGGTTGGAGAGAGGGTGGGGAGATACAACAATCCCATGGGGAGAAGGGAGGGGAGGAGCAAGGGATCATGTTGAAACCAACCAACCTAGGGGGATTAACATACAAAAGTTACCATGGTTTTGGGGCAAACCATGCAAGAAGCATCCAGGGGGTTTTAACTGTCCCACCAGTGTGCTTCTGCTGGCTTGGGACTTCTCAGATTCTCTGAGATGGCAGAAACCACTCCAACAGGACATCTAAAGGAGGTAGAACATCCAGATTCTGATAACTAAATGACTTATTGAAGTGCTTTACAAATTCAGCTTATTAAACAAGATCCAGCTGCCTAAATGCAGGCATAGTGCTATTTGAGACATCCTCTCAAGGCCTCAGAGTGGCCCTAACTCCTATGTCACAAGGTTTATGAGAAAACCTGCTGTCCCAGCTGGATACTTGAAACTAAACACCACAGTCCCAGGTTGGGAACTGACCCTGGTCTATGAAAGCAGAACAGAACAGAGGGTTTTCTTCTAGGACCTGGAAATCATGTCCCTCTCTGTAGATGCCATTCTGCAAGCAAACAAATCAGAAAAGTTTAACCTCAGCTCTTGGAGCAATGCCCTTAATGGTGTAATGCCTTAATGTAAGGCACTTTGGAGCTCTGTGTGGTCTCTTATACTAATGGAGATTGCTGGTCATATTTAATGTCTTTAGTAAAACATCCAGTCTCTGTGGGATTGCAATTATGCATAAAGAGGACAGAGAATGAACAAACAGAGCACACTGCAGGTGAGCAAGATCAACTCAAGTTTGTTAGAGGTAATGGGGAAAAAAGGCTGCAGGTACAACAATGTGCTGTATTTTTTTACCAGGGATATCTCACTCAGGTGTTATCTCCCACCACACAGGGTTCCCAGACCTCACAGGTCCCAATATCTATCAGCCAGAGTAGTGTCTTTTTTGGTTCCCAGGGATATTTGGACTCTTGAAGGAAAATCCTGAATAAGCCCAGAGAGTTCAGTGTGCTCTGGACACAGCTGGCAATGTCCTTGCAGCAGTCCTACTGCAGGTATGACATTCCTGTGCACAAAGCATGTGCAGCCTCACCTGTCCTCACTGTGTCAGACCCACTGGTCACAAACTGCAGCAAATTACATCAACAGAAAAGAGGGAACTCTAATATTCACCCTGAATTAGTCTTTTAAAACCATGGCACAGGGTAGCTAGCACTCAGCCTTGTTCTTCCCCTGTGGATCCTGGTTTTCTTCCCCTATGGATCCTGCCCTCAAAATATTTATCAAAGACCTTTCAAAATGTTAAGTGATGAGTCTTAATATAGTATTTCCTTTTTCCACTACACTAATGACATATAGACTACTCCAAGGCATGGGGTGATGTAACTTTCTTCTGCAAGGGTCAGGCTGGCTGGTCCCTCTCTTGAGATACCTTCCAGATATTTGTTATTCTGGATGCAGTTGTTTGCATATGACATTTACTACCTTCTGTTTTGGAGAATAGGTATTTTGAAGACAGACTGCATATTTTTGTAGATTATTTTTTCGTACATACCCTCCCTTATAATTTTCAGGTATGTCTATTTGAGTCTGATTAATTTTATCACTCTATAAGTTGTTTTCCTGACATTTCAATATCTAAAAATGTTTCCTTCGCCATGCCAGGAAATAACAAGTTCAAGGTAAGTATTTGCCCAGCAGTCTCCTTAATGAAACTTCTACATAAAAAACTGTTAAGCCTCTCATCAGTATGGTTATATTCCTTCATAGAACTCTTCAGCCGCTGATGATTCAATGGAATTTTTGATCTCTTTCAGCCACCCTGATTTTCATTTGTTTTCACATCATTAGCTATTTTTTTCTTTGAAATCCATCTTGGCCTTCCTAATTTTCTTCTTACTTAACAGCTGTTTACTTATCTTTCTGTTTATTGGCTTCATTAGTATCACATAATAAAGGGTTTTTGTTTGACTCATTTTGCTATTTGGAAGTTTCCATTTAATCATGTCAGATAAGTTCTGGCCTCCCTTCTGTTCCTCCTTTCCCCTTTTGTTTGTGCATCCTAATTCCATTCCAAATTTGATTTGTAGAATGGGGTGGGTTTTTTCATAATTGACTTTGCTAGTTGCTTTATTTTTAACTATGGAATAATTTGACTGATTTTCCAGATTTTTCTCAATCTTCCCTATAAAGTTTTGTGTCATGTTGCTCTTTTTGTGATTCTTCCCATGTCCTTGAGTGGAAAGGAATTAAGCTGTGTTAGCACCTAGTTTAGAGGCTCAGGACTCTGACTTGTGCTGTCTGAGAAAGGGGTCTCCATAAGAGACTCCCCTCAGTCCCAGATGCCCCTCTGAGGAAGGAAACCATCCAACCCCAAAACTGGAGCAGCTGAGAGACTGCCCTAGTTCCAGCCACTGCAGCTCACTCTCTGAGGCCTCAGTAAAAATTTACCTTCTTTGGTGTCTTAAGCTGCATCTTTTGACTGCAGTGAACTGAAACGATTTACTAAACATTATCCTTCTATAAAGATGAGGAAGGAAGGTTAGAAATAGCATCCTAAATAAATTACGGATGTCACTTCTCAAAGTCTTTTCATGCTGGCAATTCTTGAATTATTTCATTATGCTGCCTCAGATGAAGACAAAAACCTGGAAGAATGAAGATGTCATTAGCATCTGCATATTCCACATCCCCTTCTGTCACGCACATTTTAAAGAGATTATCTACTTGCTGCCTCAGCAGTTTCTGACGTGGACATGATGCACACCCAGATTTTTGGGATGCAGTCTGTGAATTTCACTGAGCAAGTCTCTCTTTCCGTTTCCAGCCACAGTTAGGTTTGGTGGAAACTAGAAGGTGTTATATCCAATCAGAAATTAAAAAAATAAGCCCTGACCTCATGGGTCATTAAGGCAATACATTGCCCACTACTCACATAATCTAAATAAGACATTGTTGCTGTTTCCATCCACTGGATTCTTAAAACTGTATTTCTTCTTTCTCGTGCTTGAAAAAGTTAATGGTCTTTTTCCCTTCTGTTTTGAAATGAGAAAATATGTGGTGATAGAGTCTCCTAATGGTCATTCAGAATGACATGTTTGCTTACAGTAATTTGTGCAAATTGGAAATCCACTTTTCTCCTCAGGAAATGAAATCATCCCCAGTGTTGACACACGTTCCCGGACAGCTGAAATAAATGGACAGTTCACATTTCTTGGAACCATGCTGCAGGCTGCCGGCAAACTTATCTGTTATTACTTACAGGTAGTCAATCAGCTGTGAACCAGTGTCACACGAGGTGAATGGAGGCTTTCGTGTGGCTGTGTGTCTGCTGGTGCCCTTGCAAAGCTGGCACGAATCACTGCAGAGAAGGCTGAGTTTAAGGCAGTGGAGCAATCCCCTTCACTCAGGCAGAGAAGGAGCACACGCCTCTGCTCACCTCCATCACTGTGTATTTGCCCTACACAGTAATTTTGCCTGGTGCATGCAGAACATTGGTTCATATCACCATTACAAATTTCCTGACCCATTCACTCCTCACATTCAGCTTAATTTTGTTTTTTCAGTCTCAAATAATTTATCTCCAAAGGTGTGTTTCATTACCATAAGTGGAAAATCATCTTAGTTGATTATGTCATATGTGAAACAGAAGACAAAAGTTAGTCATGCATGGAATCTTACTATTACAAACTCAACATGTGTCTGGAAAGTTGTTCATTTTCAGTATTACATTTCTTTATTTTCACAGAGACTATGTGGAGAATTTCCAGATGCAGGTGGTTAATGTAATTTGCCAGGTACTGGAAACAGTGAAGTTTTGGGTTTTTTTTCTTAGAAGAACATTAGTCTATTTCATACAGTTTTATCTACATATAGCCAATGTATCATGAGTTTGTAACTTCTTAATATATTTCAAATCCCATTTTTTCTGAACAGGAGTAATAAAATGAAAAAGCTGTAAAATCTGTAATTTTATATATTTTCAGTGAATGTACATAATAATTTTTATATTGTATATCATTAGCTTTTTAGTCTTGAATGACAGTCTCCTTGAATGTCAAAAAAACCCAACCCAGAAACAATTTTGTTGCATGCTATTTCTATTAATGAAATATGAGCATGATTATAATTTTATGCTTTCCGTGAGGAAGCAACAATAGTTCTGACTGAATATCTTCAGTATATTAGAAAAGCTATCATAAATTATGCACAGTATAAATATAATTAAACATTACCCAAAGGCTTCTTATTATTACTTTCAAACTCATCTCTCTCCTCACAGTCTCTGCCCCTCCCATATGGTTTCCTATCTCCCCACACAACAGATTATTGATAAACCTGGGCTTTGCTTGGATTGCAGCAGCCATTCAGCACTGCCTCCATCCTGCAGACTCTTCACCAAGTACCACAGGTGATTTGGCCTTGATGTGTGGATAGCTAAGATAAGGATATCTTGTTTTGCTTTCTATTTTTAAATAAGGTAGCAAAGATATCACACTTTGAAAGTTGAGTGCTAGCTCAGCCATTCTCAACAGCAATTCTCAGGCCACAGGGATGTGGTGTTTGCATCCATGGAGGTGTGAGCACAGCACGATGGGCTTGGTGCTGCTCCGCTTGTGGCCCACAAGAGCCAGGGCGTATTCTGGAAGCAGTGGGGAGAGGTGGATGGGTTTGATTCCCCCTACTTTTCTCATCCAGAAGCAGAAGGCTCAATGCAGGAGCCTCTGGGTCAAACTCTATGGCCTGGGCTATGCAGATGTTTGGTGTAAACTCATGGAACGGTCTTTTAAATGAGCAAAGAGACTGGTAACATTTCTATGCCTTGATACATAAAAGATAAAAGGTATTTGTACATATAAGCAAGAAATACATCTATCCTTTGAGAATTTATTACTCCCATACCTTGTGGACTGCTGCTTTCTATATTAAAAATTATATTTATTCTTAACGTACATAGAGGTACAGATAGGAAATGGAAATGAGGGAGAGCTTATGTGTCTGACCCAATAAAAACTACCCTTTTTACCTGCTGCAGCACAGGGATCCTGGTCTCCAGCACCTATAATTGGGAATAGAAACCACTGCAGATTGCAGCAAACACCATCACAGGCAGCTGCACTGTAGTGTGCTGAGCAGGATCATGGAACAGGACAGACTATACCAGGAAGATTTACCTCTGCTCACACCTCTGTCCGCAGCCAATCAGACTTCAAGGGGAAATTTGCTGCATCTTTAAAAGGGAATTGTAGCACCGTTTTATGCCCATAAAGGAACCAAAATCAGGATCTGTCATAAAGAGACCAATGTCTCTCCCAGGGCTGCTTTTAGAGGGGGTCAAGACCGTCTTTCTTTTTGCCTGGAGACTTGGATTAGTGCTAAGAAAATACTAATACTACTAATGAAAAAAAAACAAAAAACAAAAACATTTTGGAACTGTGTTTGTCTTTCCCACATTTTATTTTCACTAAGTTTAATTTCTACGTGATTTAAAAAAAAAAGAAACATAAGAATATTATTTATACTCTAGATTGAATTGAAAAAATTGAAATTGTTGCACAAGGAAAGGTATTCCACTTTTGCTGTTAGTCCGCTTTTGCCAGGATTTTTGATAAATGATAGAATCACTGTCATGCATAGATTGTAGAGAGAATTTTTATTTCAAAATGAGAAAAATGCAAACCAAAACAACAAAAAAAAACTTCAGAAATAAATAACAAGAAAAAAAACAAACAAAAAACCCACCAAAAAAACCCAACAGAAACCAAACCAAAAAAACAAACAAAAAGCAAACAAAAAACACCCTTGAAATCACAAATAGATTATTTTTCCCCGGTCTATTTATTTAGCCTTTGAGAAATTCTATTTCTTGTTTTAAAATGAATTTCATAAAGAAATAGTGCTGATATTATTCCAATATCAATAAAAAAAGAAAATAAAAATATATTAAACCCCTAAGAAATCCAAGATAATTTCAGTTTTTCTTTCCAACAGTTCAATATCAAGCTCAGTAACAATGTCAAATTTCCATAAGTATTTCCATAATATTTCACTTACTAATTGACATGGCTGTTTTAAAATCACCATCAAATTAGCAAATTTGCCCTTCACTAAGGGCAAATCATGTCTGACAGGCTTCGTGGCCTTCTACAATGAGATCACAGCATTGGTGGATGAGTGAAGAACAAGTGATGTCATTTACCTCAACGGCATCACTTGCTCTTCCCTCATCACATTTAATGCTGTTGCTCACTACATCCTTGTCCAGAAATCTGGAGAGGGACTTTTTACAAGGACATGCAGTGAGTGCTCATTACATGCTCTCCTCAAAGTGTTTTACCTTGAGTCATGTATGCAATTTTTGGAACCACAGTGCAAGAAAGGGATTAACTGTTAGAGCATCCAAAGGGGCACTATGAAGATGGTGAAGGGTCCAGGGGGGAAGTCTGGAGGTCACTTGGTTTGTCCAGCTGGGAGAAGAGGAGACTGAGGGGAGACCTCATTGCAGTTACAACTTCCTTTTGAGGGAAGGCAGAGGGGCAGGCACTGATCTCTTCTCTTTGGTGACCAACGACAGGACCCAAGGAATGGCCTGAAGTTGTGTCAGGGAGGTTTAAATTGGGCATTAGAAAAAGGTTCTTCCCCTCAGAAGTGTTTGGGCACTGGAAGAGGCTCCCCAGGAAGTGGTCACAGCACCAAGCCTGACAGAGCTCAAGAAATGTTTGAACAATGCTCTCAGTAACATGGTGTGACTCTTGGGGCTGGTGCTGTGCAGGGCCAGGAGTTGGACTTGATGATCCTTGTGGATCCCTTCCAACTCAGGATAATCCATGATTCAATGATTCTGTTATCCTAAGATAGGACAAGGGGAAATAGCTTTAAACTGAAAGAAGGAAGTTTTAGATTAGAGATGAGGAAGAAATTCTTTACAGTTAAAATGGTGAGGCACAGGCATACTTGCCCAGAGAAGCTGTGGATGCTTCATCTCTGGATGTGGTCAAGGCCAGGTTGGATGGGATTTTGAGCAAACTGTTCTAGTGGAAGGATTCAATGATGGAATCAGATGATGTTTAAGGTCGCTTCCAACCCAAACAATTCTACGACTATGAAAGAAATTTACTTTTCACAATGTTTTCCTATAACTGCAAATGCCTCCACAGAATGCCTTTTCCATAGTATCTCTTCAACATTTAAACAAGGAAATGGAGGAGAGTGAGCTAAAGCCAAATGTAGTAAATATTCATCAGCCAATTGTTCACCCAGGCAAAGTGCTCTCCATGTGCCCCTGCATGAGCAGTCATCCACGCCCTCAGCTCTCACTGTTTTTTTCTTGTAACCATCAGATCCAGTCCATGTGTGCTCAAATTTGTGTGCAAGCATCTGTGGAACTCCAGAAATGCTGCAGATGTGGAAGTGATCACTACTGTAATATAATTTCAGACACTGGAATTCACAGCCATGCTTTGATATAATGTGTTAGGAAGACTGTAAAGCAGAGAGGATAACTCCTCTATGATACAGCACTTGTCCCCTTACCCTGCCATCCTGCAAAGAGCCACACACATAAGGCACCTGAGCCTGTACCTAGTGCTGCTGGAATGAAAGAAAATGTACATATAAACTTCAGGTGTTTTGTAGAACTGAGCATGAGAAGCTGTTTCTTACTGTCAGTATTTTTTATTTAGTTTCTCACCTGCCTGCCTGCCTGCCTTCTTTCTTTCCTCCCTTTCCTGTTTCCTTCCCACCCTCCCTTTCTCCTTCTCTTCCTCCTTTCCATCCAGAATCAATCCATCACTGTGTATTCTTAAAGAACACCCAGTGCCTCAAAATTTATGTGGAAGTTGCTGATATATCAATAATGAGAACATTTTGTAGCTGAAGAAGAAAACAGAGATAACTTTGAAGATTAAATTGTAACAGGGCTGCAGAGTAACTTAACTGCTTGTAAATAATGTCTCCAAGTCCATTACATCATAGGAATAGAAGGTGGACAGGGACTACAACCACCCTAACTCACCCTTTCCCATTCCCACTCCTGGGAATATTGCAAACACTAAAACTTTCTGTATTGAATTCAGAGATTTCTTTGCAAGGTGTTCTGTGATGAAAATTCAGCTGACCTGAACTTGGATTAAAGAGGAGGACAATTTTTATTGGAAGTCTGGAGAATAATATTTAAATTCAACTGAGTTTTGTTTTAATTGTTCTAAAGCCCTTCCAACCCCAAACTGAAAGTGAGAGCTAAGAGTAATTAATAGAGCTTTAAGGACACATGCTGAATTTTAAGTGCGCTTTCCCGTTCTTTGATTTTACTTCAGGTCTATGTATTTTGTTGGAAAACAGCAATTAGGAACGAAAATCCAAGGCACAACAAGTTACTCAACTAGCCCAAGGCCACATGAGTCTGGGTGAAGGAAAAAGAAAAACAATCAAAAAAGCAGTGGAGATCTTATCTCCCTATCTCCTGCTGTAGCCACTAGAAGTTATAACACAACCTAAACTTTCTCTTGTGTGTCTACACTCTACACCAAAGCACTTAAACTTTAATTCTCTTAGAGTCATAAGATAGTTTGACTTGGAAGTTGAAAAGTCATAAAGTCCAACCTTCCTGTAATGAACAGGGGCATCTTCAACTCCATCATGTTGTTCAAAGCCCCATCCAACCTAATCTTGAATGTTCCCAGGCATGGGGCTTCTACCACCTCCCTGGGCAACATGTGCCAGGGATATTTGGTAAAAAAATGTCTTCCTCGTATCTAATAAAATTCACCCTCCTTCTCTTTAAAAGCATTACCCCTTGTTTTATTGCAACAGGCCTTGTAAAAAAAGTTTGTCCCCATCTTTTTCATAGGCCCTATTCAAGTCCTGGAAAGCTGCTGTAAGCGCTCTCCCTTCTCCAAACCTTCTCTCCTTCAGGCTGAATGGCCCAAATTCCCTCAGCCTGACTTCACAGGAGAGGTGCTCCAGCCCTCTGACCATCTTCATGGGCTTCCTCTGAACACACTCCAGGCAGGTCCATGGCCATCTTCCACTGCCGACCCCAGATGGGGTCTCCTCCGGCTATTTTCCAAATATTTTTTATTATGTCTTTTAAAATGCTTATTAATCTCTGTGTCGGTTTGAAATTATTTTGTACCATCGAAGAAGTCTTATTTGCATAGAGAGATTTGATAGCAGGAGGGAACATTCTTCAGGACACAAGCAGAGCTGACACGCTGACGTGTCCTTTGCTGCGATTGGTGCGGTGCTGCTGAGTAGAAGAGTATTTGTAATGCAGCCTTTCCTATTAGCAACTGACCTTTCTTCCTGATCAGTCCCTGTGCTTTTCTGGCTTTTCTATGGAATGTTGAAAAGAAAAGAAGAATCCTCAAATGTCTTTTTAACAGGGGATCAGAAACTAGCAAAGGACTCTGCTACAATGAGAAAAATCTAAAAATGTTTAACAGCAAAGAAAGCTGGCATAATATAAAGTAGATTTCAGGAGAAAAATACACTGTGGGAAGAATAGAGAAATGATAAAGAGACACACGTGTGCAAACACACACACACACACAAAAAGAAGTTTTAACAAAAAAAAAAATTAAACGTTTGGGGAACAAAATAAAGAAGAGGAAAAGCCGTGGTTGTGAAAAATATCATATATATATAAAGAATGTAAATGAATTAAATTAAGATTTTACAATACAATAAATTTTCTTTTTCCTGGCCAGAAAACTGCTCACAGTTTATCACAAGGTTACTCAGTGCAGGTGCTATTCTTTATCATGCATCTCACTTGCATCTTTGAAAGCCTGCCCCAGCAGCAAATGGATGCTGAGATTAAAGATTTGAATGAAGTATTCCACTGTGTTTTCGGTCAAGAAATCTGCCTTATAGACCAGAACATGCCCACATTCAGTTTAATCGAGATACATTGGAGTTCAGGATTCTGTTGTTTGAGGAAAAAAAGCAGTTCAAGAAGCTTGGCATAACAGTAGAGGCGTGATGTAGCAATACTTTATAGTACAGCCTCTTTGCAGTGATTTGTGTGAATAGAGTCTAATCCAGCAGACTGTCTCAAAACCTGCCAGCTGTCCTGGTTGTGGAACATGAGATTTACCACAATGTCAGAAATAACATTTGTCAACTCATTTATCCACTTATGGACTCGGGCCAGAGTCAAATGCTTCAGAATAAGATGAAATAGCTCTCACAGGAGACAGCTATATGATAATCTGCCTGAGTAATGCTTTTATCCTAGATCTTAACAGTTACTGTTTGTCTTGAGCTTTGTATCTTGAGGATTCATCTGTCTTTCCTCATCTTAACTGTTTTCTTTACCTCAGCTATTCTGTGTTATATTATTTATAGGTACATACACTTCCTCCTTTCTTCTCTCTGCATTCTTGGTCTCGAACACTTGCAGTGGAAATGTGTTCCATGTTGAAATGGTGTTCTCTGGGGGGAAAAACATAAATAGCTGCATTGGCTTTTGTCCCTTCAAAAAGAGATACTGGAGAATCTTCTGTTGATGTCCAGAATGTCACCTTTTCTCAGAGTCTAAAAGATGCTGCTGTGATTTTCTGTTATGTGCGGAATCTTGTGCCCGTGGCTGGCCCTATAAAGGTGAGTGGGAGCATGACTCCATGCTGTATTTATCCTAAGCAGCTAGTTTTTGATAAAGACTACTGAAACAAAGTACCAGCTAAACTTTGTAGCTTAGCAACTCCACTCATGTAAAAACCTGCATCTGTGGCTTAAAGCCAAATCCAGGTTTCTATGCAAACAGAAGAGAGCCTGTTTTACTGGTGGTTCGTTATCTGACTGGTCAAGATGGAAACAGAGCTGGTAATGCAGCAGGTAAGCATTATGATATGAGACAAGTTTGGCAAAACACCTTGTTTGCATCACAGATGACCTTTTATTTAATCATTTGACTGTCAGTTTTTAACATTTTAGGGCAGAGTTTTGCTGGAGCAGCAGTAAGCAGACAAAACCACAAAAATGTAGAAGTGGAGAAAGGCTGAGTAAAGGGAAAAGGTGTGAGGTAAACAACTGAACGTTACAGTCAGGTGGGCAGAAAGACGACAAAATGGTGTCCGCTGAGACACTGAGTCCTTCACTCTCATGTTGCCTCTGGCTTATCCCACTGATCTCTACATTCCCCAGTTTATCCAGCTGGTACAATAAGAGATCATTCCCTTCCTTGCAAATTCTTGTGGGTTTTCGTCCTGGGAACAGGTGAGGGTACACACAGGGAGAAAGAGGAGGCTATGACAAGGCTACATCATGATTCCTCTTTATCTCCCGTAGTCTGATATATTTTTCTTTGCCATCTCTGCTGTGTATGTGATTCTACAAGAGCTACTTTTATCAGTGTAAACTTTACACCTATTCTCCAAGGAGCATAAAGACCTGATAATTTTAATATTAATCTCTCTCTAGTGCTGTGAACAAAACATGTCACAATGGAGGTTTTATTTAACCTCCTCACTATGGCTTGCTGCCACAAACTCCTCTGACATTCTCTGCAAAGACAGCTGATCTCTGCTTCTCTCTCCCAAATGACTGCAGGCTCATAGAAGAAATCTCAGTTTATTATTTTCCACAAGCAAAATGCAAAGGTTGATCCATGTGTTTAAAGGTACAGTTGCCAATTACAAGTTGAGGGGTTTTTTTAATGAAGGAAAAGGGTTTAATTCCTATTATAACACACTTTGAAATTCCTTAATTTCAAAGGTTTCATAAAACTATTGAGCAGAGTGGAAAATAAGACCCAGTATCTTTAACTTGGTATAGCTGCACACATGGGAATTATTTAAGCATAGACTGATGATATGACTAATGTTCCATCCTGACAGCCTGCTCTGGTGCCTCCCTCTACTTTGTTTCTAGTCCTAGGGCTTGTGAAGCACAGCAATATCACAAGCAATGAAGAGTTCCTGAAAATAAACAAAATCTTGGGGTCAGATCCCTCCACCTTTTTGTACCTCTGTTTTCATTCTGTCCCTTTGCCTGTTACAACATCCGCTGTTAATTTTTCATGGTTTTTTAGTTGTTTGGTTGTTTGGATATTTTGGTTTGGTTTGGTTTGATTTTTAAACTATAAGAATAAACATCGTTTTGGAGAACAGAAATATTTCAGTTTAGAAATATTTCCAGGGTATTTAACAGTTAGAAATTTCACAGCATTGATAATGTATATCTCTTTGCTGTACATTAGCAGTCCGTTTTGAATCTTCACTGATGGATCACATGGTCTTCATCAGAGTATTCTGGATCTTCCCAGCTTCAGTGAATTTCGAGAGATGCAGTTTGTCAGAGAAAAGTGGAATGATGCAATTGGATCACAGTTATTGTAATGTACTCTGACAAAGGTACTCTGATAAAATTCTGAAACACAAAACTTTTAGTTATTGCATCTTTGGGAAAATTTTGTGCTCCAATGTTAAAGTTGTAGTGAAAAACAGACATGACTTCCCCCTCCAGAAAGGCTTGTTAAAAATTCAATTTTCCATCAACCCTTGCAATCAAAAAGCTTAAATACAACACTTTCAGCTGCCACTGCTTGCTATGCCTTTTCACAGTGAGTGGATCACCAGTCTCAGCCACTGCTCTATAAATAACCACACAGCCCTAATAAGAAAGACAGGCCCACAGAATTGCACAGCAAAATCTGGAGGCAGCCAGGCTTGCCACTGATTCTCTGTGGATAGAGGGATCCAGCTGCCCAGTCTGTGCACAAACCCTAACCAGGAGGCAGTGAAGTCACAAATTCGTTTGTACTTGACTCAAGATGTGCTTGTTTTACAGAAAAGGTTGGAACTTTAAAGCTCATTTCCACAGTCAGCTTGGTGGATTATTTCTTCAGAAATCAGGAGGAGACAGGCATTTGTATAAAACCTTTGGAATGCTTGTTTTGTATATTTAATTTTACATACCAAAAGATCTTGTCCATCTGGGTGAACCATATTCTCTAAAGGTAAGCAGCAAGTCACATACACAGGTCTGACCAGGAGCCCCTCTGATCATATCTGTTTCTCAGAACTTCTGAGGAAAGGGCACAAATGGCCAAATTTTCCTCCCACCTCCCCACTGTGTCTGTGTTCCATCCCCATTTCTCAGCACGTTTTGCCCTTTCTACAAATCATGCTAATATACCAAAATAATAAAATGAAATCTCCATGCAATGTGCAGGAAGCCTCCCCTGCTCACAAGAAGACTACCACTGCTATTCACAGGAATAGGAGACTTTAGTTAGTGTATCTCTAAGATCTTTACTTGTATTAATCCTCAATAATAAAAAAGTAAAAGTAAAATACATTCTTTCATCAGTCATTTAAATGTCATGATCTATTTCTTTAATAAAGAAAAGAAGAACTGAAAAGGCTTTATATTTGGAGCAGTGTCAAAACAAGAACTTTCTTCTTCTCATTGAAATTAAGTGCTTTTTTTATTCTTTGAATGAGCAGCCACTGAGTTTCAGTGTCATGCTGTCATTTGCATGAATGACTCTGAACCTAGGAAACTGAAATGTCTGTAAGTTAAGGATCAGCTCCTATGACAAGACTAATGATTTCATTAATAGTACAAGTTCTACAAGGTCATGCCTCTGGCTCTGAAACCATGGAAAGATTTCAAAGAAAGATGGACATTAGTGTCTGAAGGCACAGGCAGCCAGTGCACATATAGGAGAAAGTGGATAATCTGCTTGGATGAGTCCTACAGCTAATTCCAGAACTCATTATCTGCCCTGAGATGAGGTTTAGTGTGTAGGTGAGGGGACAGACACCTCTCCCAGGAAAGTGTCTGTTTGGTAGTATTGGTCAAAAAGTGAGGTGCCAGTAGAGGAATTCAAGTAAATGCAATGTTACTCCATAATTTTGTATTTCCAATAAAACTTCTTATTACTGATTTCTTGGCATCCTTTTTTCAGCTTTCTACTTGATGAATGCAATAAGGTGGGTTGTTAAAAAGATCTAACTGTGGTTTTTTTCACCAAACAGGAATTCTGTTTTCTCTGCACCATTATATTCTCACTTCTCAGCTCGGTCAGAGTGTACCGGGCAGAGGTGTTTTGACAGTCTAGTAATTAAAAAAAAAAACTACAACAATCAACCCAACACATAAGATGAATATGAGTTTGTCTTAAAAATACTGATATTTAGGATGCACAAGAACATTGAGGTGTTTGTGCTGTTGTGTATAGTCAAATTGTGGTTTTACTTTTTTTTTTCTTTTCAATCAGGGAGGCACACATGAACTATTGCATAGTTTAAATAAAAACCAAAGGTACACTTAGTATTAGGTTAAAAGGCATAAGTAGGGTAAACATATTTTATTCAATCATAATGTTTCATTTAGCTATCTCTACACTGAATCTGGTGTGTCTGGCAAAAAATGTTTCTTTCAAAAAGTCATCCAAACTTGATTTGAAGATAACAAAACATGATATCATTGCTGGATCTGTGCTACAAATGAAGACAGTCTGATGGTGAAGAAAGATAAAAGCAGCATTCATGGACATCTGCTCTGGCTTCTCTGTTATGCAATACATTTTAATGACCAACATGAAAGTACAGCTGAGAACAGAAAGGAGATTGTTTTATTAACTGGTATCTGGTAACCTTTAACTCTCTCTGTTGTGCCAGTCAGGGGCTCTGAGAGAATAATTTCTTGCAGAATTTCACAGATAATAGACTTGGCCTAGACTTTCTCTGGATGACAAACACAGAGAAGGTCAAACCTGGCTTTGGTTCCCCACCATGCAGTTGGCAAGGTTCTCTGCCCTTCCTTCCAAGCTGAGATCCTTCTCAACTGGAAGGCTTCACTCCATTGCCCTGCAAGGATCACAGGAATCACAGGACACTGGAGAGAGGTCTAGCCCAGCTGACACCAGCTGGCCTGGCTGAGTTCATGGAGCTGTGCCCTCCACAGCTGCTGCTCAGCTCCCGCCGTGCCAAGGAACCTGAGTGTGCCTGATGCTTGGTGACCAGTGGAGCTGCAGTGCCACCCTGAATACTTGGCATTTCCTCCTGCCACGACCTGCTGTCTTGGCTCATGCTGCTGTGGCTTGTTCAGGGGCCACCTCATGCCTCATTAGACCCTCTCAAGATCTTGACACAGCAGGTGTGGCTGGGGGATAGGGATAGAGTCATTACTGCCAGAGTCAAATCCAAGCCCAGCTTTACTGCATTCACATTTATTATGTTGCTGTTTGCTCAATAATTGCAAAATGAAAGGGGAGCAGATGACAACAGGATGAGGCCAGGAAAACTCACTGGAAAGGCCTGCACCTCCTCACCAGCTGCTGTTCATTCACTTACCCACAGGAACTGTGTGGATACTAGTGAAGGAATCCCTGGACATTATCTTTTTTCTGGGAATTCTTCATAGATGTGGTCTGTAACTTGAAATTGTGCATATGCAGGATGCAATAAATAAAGTTTATTTTTGTTTTACATAATTCAGTGTTTTCCTCTGGCCTGGACCTGCATCTCAGCTCTTTGAAATTCCATCCGCCAAAATTGTGACACTTCTAGTGACACCTTTATCATTTCATAGGTGAGTCTACTTGTTGCTGATTTCACAACACTGTAAACCATTTTCTCTCCTGAATTTTGTTTTATAAAGGGAAACTTAGTAAATATACACTGTCACAGTCACAGGAAATCCATGCATTTATAAGAAATGCTGAATTTTTGGACATGAAAGCATCTGTAGGAGAATCAGCATAAAATCCGACCATTTTCACAGAATTACAGAATAATTCAGGTTGGAAGTGGGTCATCTGGTCCAACTTCCCTGCTCAGGCAGGATCATCCCAGAACACATGGCACATGATTGTATCCAGATGGTTCTTGAATATCTCCAGAAACAGAGATCCCACAGCCTTTCTGCGCAATCTGTTTTGGGACCTGCCTGGCAATGCAGCATTGCTATCTGGTACCTTATTCAGTTTAATTACCCCTGCCGTACCAGTCAAGGATGACAAAGCACATAGGATCTGTCTGAATAACTAGAAATGTGTAAGAGATGACAAAAGGTTGAAAAAAAACCCCACCAAAATTAAAAAAAACTCAGGAATCATCCATCCTAATCATTCCTCTCTGATCCTCACTGGTGATAAATCATGTGATTTTTTGGTAGCCATCTTTTCCATGGAGATCTAGGTGATATTAATTTCTCGTAAGAAATAACTGACCTTAGAAAAAGGATTGGGATGCTCAGCTTCAATATGGTTTTTTCCATTTGGGATGTCCTTACTGTAGTGACAGTTGGCCATGGTTTAACACCAGACAGAAACCAAGTGCCACAAGCTGCTTGCTCATTCCTCACCTACCCCGTGCTGCTGGTGGGATGGTGGGATGGGGAGAAGATGTGAAAAATGGTAAAAGCCCTGAAGCAAGATAAGTTAATTAATTGAAATAGAATGCTATTATTATTATTATTATTATTATTATTATTATTATTAACAAGGAAAAGGAGAGAGAAGAATAAAACCCAAGAGAATCAAGTGATGCATGATCAAATTGCTGACCACCCACTTACCAACAGCCAGCCCATCCCTGAGCAGTGATCAGCATCTCCTGGCTGACTCCTCCCATTTTATACACTGACCATGACATTCTGTGGTGTGGAATGTCCCTTTGGTCAGTTCAGGTCACCTGTCCTGACCACTCTCCTTTTTGGCTTCCTGCGCACCTGCTCACTGGCAGAACATGAGACACTGGAAGTCCTTGACTCAGGGTAAGCTCTGCTCAGCACCTAGCAAGACATCATGATTTTGTCAACATTATTCTCCTTCTCAATGGGAAACAGCACTGCACCAGCTATTAGGAAGAAGATGAACTCTATCCCAGCTGAAAGCAGGACAAAAACTCTGTCATTAATAAACTTGTCTTTCTCACAGACTCTCTTTGCAGCAGCAGTTGTAGATATGATCTCTTTCTAGTCCTTTTGGTGTTTACAACATAGATGGTTTTGCATATGCTGTTAAAATGAGTCCAGTCTGTGGAATAATACCTGACGTACAGGTCACATACTGCAGAGCAGTCACAACTCACAGCTGAGGGCTGCCTCTCTACAGTGAAATTGCCCTATCATCATTCCATAATTCTTGGAAAATTCCCATATGCCTCCATGGTCCTATGACCCTATTTTCAGTGTCTGGCATGCCTAGAGTGTGGCATGAGAACATATAATGATGCAGGAGGATGGAAAATCTGCTGGGATAGTGTTAGAGGGCTACATGTTCAGAATGGCAAGTCCCAATCTCATCCTTAGGAGAGGTTTCTTTGGAGCAATCTGCACCACAAAAGTGTGGTTTTTTTCAGAGGGATTTTGTTGGTTCACTCTAAAGGAGAGTCTACCACCAGCTGATGCTCAAGGAAACAGGACTTGGCATTGAACCTGGTTATATGACAGTGAAATTCAAAACCCCTGACATAGCAGAGCCCACCACTGATCACGTCACCAGTGGAGAGCTTGCACAGCAGCTTCCCTCTGTTGCCTGAGGACAACTGTTTCATTCTTTGTCTTGTTAGGTTGTCAATGGGTACAAGTAGAATTGAGGTAACAAAGGAAGTGTCCATGGCACTGGCCTGCAGCTTGACAGGGGTGATTAGCCCAAGCCATGGCCTTTTTGTCACATCAAACCCAAAGTTTGAATCAAAGGTTTAATGCAAACCCCCATGTTTTATGGAAAAAACCATAAAACATGGTATTATGCCACATAACTGCAAGGCGAAGAAGGACCAAGGTTTAACCAAACTTTTTAACCAAAGTGTGCAGCTTCTTCTTTAGGAATTTTAAACTATTGGCTAATAAACTTAATTTTTCAAAATATTTACCAAATTCCTATTTCAATTTGTGTGGCTGAACTTGTAGTCATTAATTCTTGTTACGCATTTCTCCACTAGATGAAAGAGTTCTATTTTCTCCTCATTAACGCAAACATTTTGTAATCAATTCATCTCTTGATCATCTTTAGAAAAGCAGAGCAGATTCAGTTCTTTAAGTCTCTCACAGGAAGGCAAGTACTTCAGTCCTCTAATTATTTTTGTGACAACTTAACAACTTTTTGTATCTGTTCCAGTTTTCCCCAGTCTAACAGCCATGTCAGAAAGCTCCCTTCTTGCTTTCTCCTGTGATGTGTATGGAAGTAAAAAATAAAGTTAGTAAATAAATTTTAAAAGGGTCTTTCTGTTCCTCCTCCATGACTAGCCAGTACAAATTCCTACTAATATACTAATGTATATTACCCATGGAGCCTAATTTGAAATTTCCACTGGCTGACTTCTGCATGAAAATGTCAGAATCAGTGACTTTTCAGATATAATTCTACCTTCCTGCACTCTGGCTTTCATTCCTCTTCCTAGATTGGCATTTGGATGTAGTGAGATTTCTTTTTGTCTGCTTGTATGGGTGTAGGTAAGCAAGAGATATGAATTGTTCCATGTGACACCTTCAGCCTCACAGTTATATATCATTCAGGCAAGCTTTAGGGCACCTGGAAACTATCCTGCCATTTTAAAGAAACACTTAACTGCAAGTGGAATTATGCTGGAGTGAGTGGGAAGAGCAAGGGAACATATCTTTTCCCCCTTTCTGCTTCATTAGAGAGTGAATATCTATGCATGACTGAGCTAGGAAGGACTGAAACATAGTGGTCAGTCTCAGGGTTTTCCACAGTTGTCCTCATTTAATACTGATCTCCCTTCATGAGCATTCTTCTGCCTCTTTCCCCCTCTCCAAACTTTCACCATGTCTTGCAAATATACAATTATTAGCAAGGAAATAAGTCACTGTGTTGGTCACAGTCAATCAATCACTATGGTTCACAGGAAAAGAAAAATAAATCTGTGTATGAACCAGGATGTTTTAATATAGAATAGGAATAAAAATATTTGACAGATTCAGGTCTTGTAGTGACAGAAGAAGGGATTCAT
Organism: Pardalotus punctatus; assembly: GCA_013400915.1. Classification (NCBI taxonomy): domain Eukaryota; kingdom Metazoa; phylum Chordata; class Aves; order Passeriformes; family Pardalotidae; genus Pardalotus; species Pardalotus punctatus. The sequence continues at coordinate 61,208 of VZTX01006749.1, forward strand.
TAGAAAGGTTATACAGCACAACTGGGATGCATCTCTATGAGAATAAGTGAATTACAACAGTGCTTTTCTTTGATTCTATGCAAAATCCATAACCAACTAAATAAAATGCAAAGGTCATTTATTTAGTTTTCATGTCTTTATTTTTTAATAGAAAAACCCTGGAATTTGATCCTTTCTTCTGCTGTCACACATATAATCTAATGGCATTTTGGGTTTTACTGCAGTGCAGCATGAATTCTTCTGCCTACGTGTGTTCAGCAACAAATACAAAACAGGTCATATCCACAGTAAAAACACTCTCCCAAACACATTTGACTCTTGTATTTACAGCAGAATTTCATTCAAAGCAAGCAGGCTCACAAGACTGAATCTAATTTTTTCATATCACTATAATGCTCCAGTGCCCACATTTTGAGGGAAACAAATTTAAAAGATTTTCTAGCACAGATCAACCCACATATTTAAATGGTACAATTGAATAATGGAATAGTTAAGCCAGTTCAGATGCAAACAAGTATGCAATAAGCTTTCCAGAGAGTAGGCTCACACAAGTACATCCACAAATACAAATTATTTTCTGTGTTGACCAAACTATGCTTCCATAGATTTATGGTAAATCTTAAATGTTTCTCTAGGGCTCTTTGATTTCAAGAGAAAGGAAATAAATAGAGAAATAAAATCCCTTTAACACTCCTGTTTCCTTTCTGCATGCAGCTCCAAATCTTTTCTTTATGCCAGTGAACTTGTGTCACTGACATAAACTCCAGCTGGACATAGAGAACCAAGAGCTGAATAATTCTGTCTATAAGACCTCATACCCTCACCAGATTGAAGTAGGTAGTATAGTGCCAATAATTAACCTTGGCAATGTAATATCCTTAGGAAGCTGGCTTATAATGCCATTGCCATGATGATGTGGAAGTTAACCCCATAACATGAAGAGCTGACATGAAAAAGGGCCAATAGATTAATATTTTTTTTTCCACCTGTAGTAGCTGGCATAATGAAAGCGATAACATCTTTCTGCCCATCTTGTCTAACTTATATGCATCTCTAGATGCAAGTGAAGCATAATCAATAAAAAATTTCCAGTGAATTTGCTCCGTTATTTGAAAATCTCTTATTGTTGCCAGGTTTCCATCCTTATTTCATATTTGAGAACTGCTCTTTCTTACATTCATTCCACAAAAGCTACGGGATGTTTTTATGAGGTGTAACTGACTGAAGGTGAGAACATTAATGGTTCAAAAGCTGCTTACAAGACATGTTTTATGGATGGAAGATCTTGCACAGAATTTCATTGTTGGAGTGGTTTCTACCATCTCAGAGAATCTGAGAAGCCAGCAGAAGCACGCTGGTGGGACAGTTAAAACCCCCTGAATGTTTCTTGTATGGTTTGCTCCAAAACCATGGTAACCTTTGGATGTTAATCCCTCTGTGCTGGTTGGTTTCAACATGATCCCTTGCTCCTCCCCTCCCTTCTCCCCATTGGATTGTTGCATATCCCTGACTTCCCTTCTGCCCTATTGGCCCAAAAACGGTTTTATCCCTGTGCCCCCAGCAACCCCCCCCCCTTTCCTCTTTCGCTTCTGGACCTGTTCGAGAATAAAACCATTGGAATTCTATGCGATTGAGCCCTCTGTGATTCATTATCCTGAGGACGCGTGAGCCAGCCGGCTCTTGGGTGTGTGTGCTTGTGCTTTCCACCAACATGGGTGAGAAAAAGGTGTCCTTGCACAGTACCAGACTGTACTGGCTGAAGTGGTCAGATATCAGAGACCCGCCCGGAATACGCAGGGACCTATTCCACCCCACCAATGCCCGAACGCGGCATTTCATAACCCAGCTGACAATATGCTTGAAAGCATGTCTGGTAGGGTTTAATGGTCTTTGTTAGGTTTGTGTTTTATTCCCCCCAAAGTTTTCTACTCACAGTAAGTGTTTTGTTGTTATTATAAAGCAGTAGTTGGATTTTGTTTTCATCTAGAAGACAAAGAAAGGAAACAAATGGATGCAGTAGGAATGCTAATCTTCATTTCCAATTCCCATTTCCTATTGTATTTATTGTATATGTAAAAGAACCCAAGCTATTGACTTGCACTTTTGAAACAGGTCAAGAAGGGAAATGCTTGTTTTCTGGTTCAGAGCTTGAAACAGAGCTAAAAATTAGTTTTTCATTAAATGCTTGGTTTTGCTCCACACTTCCTGTGTGACCCTGGAAAGCTGTTGTAAGATGCAGGAGGTGAATGAGTAATGACAGAATTGATTCATATTGATGTCAGAGAGGCTGACCTCCAACTTTGTGGAAAGCATGCCACCAGGGAACTTCGCTGGGTTCTTGACCTTTGCAGAGCTGTGAGGGTGAATGGTCGTGATCTTGCCAAGGAGACATAAAAACGTGTAGTCTGGGCCTAAAGGAAGGTGTTGATTTTCCAGATCAGGTCAACAAAATTAGTAATATCTACTTATCTGTACCAGGAAATATTGCTCACTTTCTCTGTGAGTGAAACACAGGATGCTTTTTTGGTGCTAGATCAATCAGACCATGGTCAAGGCACAAGTTTTCCAGAAATAAAATCACCCTCCAGCAGGGAACAACTAATACTGCCGAACAAATAGCACAGATAAATTTGTATACCTACAACTGTCAGGTGCTGTAAGGTACTTGAAACACTCAGAAGTGGCTAATTACTGATGGCTAATTACTAATGATGGCTACTAACTACTCATGGCTAGTTACTGATTACTAATTACCAATACTTCCACTTCTAGATTGAGTTCTTGTCATGCTGGACACTGCTCATATCCTTAGTGGCAGCTCAGAAATATCTCACTGATTCCAGCTTTCTCATCTCTCTACTTCTTTTCTAAGCACTGTATCATAATGTTTGAGCATGATGGCAGCAGAAGATTGGAGGGCTGGCTTGAGACCATTCATGTTTTACTTGAACCACAATGATCGTACCAACATAAGTATCCTTTAAATTCAAGACATGTAGATTTTGGGCAGTATCAACAAATGCAACAAAAATAATTATATCTTTTATAGAGAGGTGTTTGTGTCTAAAAGAATGTTAGGGCTTGTAGATAGCATCTGACATTTCAAAAAGCGATTTTCTGATTTTGAGAACATGTTCCATTGCACAGTAGAGGATATGGTGCCCTTCCTGTTCATCATACAGAAATTCTATTTAAGTTTAATTCACCCATTCAAAAATTCTAGTAAGGTTTCAGCAATTATTTTGGGGCATTAAGTAATAGTCCATTTTTCCTTGCAAACTTTGTGAAATTTGCTCCAAATAAAAGAGTGTTTGCAGTAAATACTGATTCACTGGGGGTTCTGAAAAAAAGAATAACAGTCAGGTAAGAAAAAGTTCAGTGGAAATCACCCAGCATTCTCTTCTGAAATGCTTCTGTGCTTGATTGTTGCTTGCCTAGAACCTACCTTCGTGGTTAATCTTCTCTTTTTAGAAAAGAATAAAGAAGAATTTCCTAGAAAGGAAAAAACACAGAAGATAATTCCCTCAAGAACAGAATAGGAACACGTGTTGTCTTCTCTAATTTTTGACTGTCATAGTGAGAGATTTGTTATAAAACAGCAATAGCTTTTCTGAAAAGTTGGAAAAGAAAAAAGAGACAGTAAAAAGAACAGGCAGAGTCTTAATATTTTGATTAGATTAGATACTTTTCTCTATATATGAATAATGAATCAAAAAGGAAAGCAAGAAGCAAGAAAGCTGGCAAGGCCCTTTAGTAATAACAGCAGCAGTTGGCTCACAAAATTCTATCCAAGTCATGGAACACAACTTTCTCTCTTTCTCTGAGACTATGTTTGTGAAAGGAAAGATTTTTCTGAGCTGAGCCAGAAAGGAAGTAAGCTTTGAAATTAACTGGAGTAAGATTTTAAAACAGAGGGTGATAATCAAGCTTTAAAACACGCAGCCATCAAGAGAAAAACATAATCTGGGCAATCCTCTCATCTGGAGTGAAATCCTCCTCCTGCTCTCCCGTAGACCCTTCAGTCACTGCACTCAGTCACTGCCCAGGTTGTCACCTCGCTGCTGGTGACAACCTGGGCTGGTGCAGGAGCCCGGGGCACCCACACCAGGGAGTCTCACCCACAGCAGTCACAGGCAAACAGGTGACAGATGCTTTACACAGAACAGCCCGAATGATTTCATGTGTTCACTCATGCAGCCTACAAGCCACACAACACTGCCTATCTTGTTAAAGCAAATATAAGACTGAAAAAAAAAAAAAGTCCTAGAGCTTTCAAAATGTTACAGGGTGAAGAAGAGAGCGGTTAGAGGCCATGACTACACATGCACAAGTTAGATTTTGCTGGAAAGAGTCTTCTTCATTTTTCTGTATCACTACATAATTTCTTTTACCTCCTACTGTTAACTCCCTCTTTCAGCCATAAAAGCATAAGAACAGATCTGTTACTTAAGAATCTTGCAGACTGAAACTGTTTTCATCTGAAGCAATCTCCTGAGACTGACATGGTTTTCCATTTAATACCTTAGATACATCTCTAACAGTCTTTGGAAAATTCTCTTAGTTATTTTCTACTTGAATCCTTTTAATTTTGTTTGAAATTAAATTAGAGAATATTTAAAGATTTTATCTCTTGGTCGAGCCATTCCAAAGATACACTCCAGTTCTGCTACTCTTAATTTTTAATGCAAACTTCACAGATCAACTTTCAGAAGTTTTTGGTTGACTTCAGAACCTGAAACAACTTATTTTGCTTGAATAACACAGCTCCTTATATGTGCTGGAAGTGGGGCTGCTAACAGCCTTTCCCAAGGCTACTTTTCTCTCTACAATATGCTGCCCTTGTCATCTGTCTGCTTAGTCTAAAGCCAGGCTCTGTATATATTTTCTTCTGGAAGAGGGTCATATTTAGAAAGATTCTTCTTTTTGGTACTGAAAAACAACCAAAATTTTTAGTTAATAGATTGCAAGTTAATAGTAATGTAAGATAACATGATGGGAAAATGCTTATGGCAATCCAGTGTGGAAAGTTTCTTTTTGTCACAACCAGTGAGAAAAGCAACTGTGCAATGAAACAACCATTTCTTACAACTTCATAGTTACTTGTTCTGATACAGAGCAGCTTGAAGAAAGATAATTTTATCTGACACACAACTGTTTGAAGAAAGATTGTTTTATCTAAATTTATTTAAATTAATTTTTTCTCAAACCCAAGAAAACAAACCTGTCCAGGCTGGAAAGGAGGGTGAAATTTTTCCCTAGTATATCCAGATTCCTTAAAGCCACCAAAGCGTTGCTTAATTTAGCCTGTTGCTATCTTTCACAGTGTGAAACTCTGGAGGGATTGTTACAGAATTTTAGAAATGAAAAAATGTTAAAAAGAAAGTCAGCAGAACACAACTTCTGATCCTCCATCCCTGGGACTTCATAGGAAAACCTCTCTGCTCTGGTGATGAAAGCTGACTAGTTTTTCTACCAACATCACTGTTTTCTCATTAGATTTACTGGGAAATGTTGATTTTTGGGAATTCTCTAAAATGTCTTGTAACATTTCAAGGTTAGAAATGGGCAACAGCTGCAAAAAGAAAAAATCATTAACATAAGTCAAAGTCAATGTAGAATCAAAAGTGGAAATAAAGAAATCCCAAAGTGACAGAGCTTCCTCAAAGTCATAGAAACCTCTACTGGCAGCAGTGGTCTCCTAATCCTTCTTAATACTTTCTCTACTTTGAATGAATTGACTTAGTGTTTGCTTTCAATTCTTGCCTGCAGCCTGTATTATTAATTTATTAACATTTATCTATTATTTACATATATTAATTATTGATAGTAACTAATTTATTAATTGTATTTTCTCAGTGAAAAATTGCAGTAGATCAACATTCAACTTAAACATATGACAAAAAACATTTGTGAATGGAATAGTAAGCCCAAAGAAGTGAGTATTAAGAAGCAACTATTAAAAGGTATTTAGCATGTAATAATAAACTGCATGAATTGTTTATTTGCCACAGAACCCACTCACATAGCAATTCCTTTGATGAAATTTTTACTTTGGTTGGGTCTACATAGCAGTCCCAACACTTTTCATGTAGTAATCTAACACAGCTCAAAGATCCAACACTGCAGTGAGCTGCTCATGAACAATTTATTAATCGCTTACTTTGCAAGATTATACACACTCTATTGAGGAAAAAAAAAGTATGCCTTTTATTTTGTTAGTTATAAACTATTCTCCTGCTTGTGTTTCACATGCTTTACATCACAAGGCATACTGATAATTACATTTTCTTTTCAGAATTTCTTTTTTGCTTCAGTTATACACAACCTTTGAATTCATTCCTTAAATTCTTGAGTCCTTCCACTATTACCCCTGTACCAGCCCCAGGCTCCAGCAGAGTCATTTAGTGTTAATTTACTGCTCCCTGAGAGGTTCTTCCCTGACAGCCTGAAAAAATAAACTCTTTTATTCATATGGCTAGGTGCAGCATGGAAGGAATGCTACAATCTCCCAGAATAGTCCTGAATAGCAGGAGATGAGAGCATACATCCTTAATTTTCAGTGTCTTTTTCTAAATATCTGTGATTACACTTTCAGGGTCCAATATTTATTGTGAAAATGGTTTGTGTTGTGGTCACTGAGAGGAGAGCCAACTTTACCTGTTGTTTCTATCCTAAATGGTTTTCATTCTCCACCAGTGTGGACTGAATTGGATCAATGGACCTCATTTTGGTTCTTGCACTAGGGGTAATTGTAGGTAAAGCAGATAAGGTGAGATACTCTCAGGGTTTGCTTCTGTGAGAGGTGAATCAAATTAGCCCATTTTGGCTAATTTATTTAAGCACCAGAATGTTTTCTATGCTTATGTATTTAGAAGCCGGCAGAACTGAAGTCCATACCCCAATAACATTCTTATTTATTCCCTTCTGTAGGTAACCTGTTAAACATGATAAAAGTTCCAATTCAGTCTTAAGGCATGTGCACAGATATCTTATCTCCCCTCCTCTCTTTCTCCCCAGTGACTCAATTTACTTTTTAAACCAGAACAAACTACAAACCAGAGAGAGATGTCGATACATTGAAAGGAAGGTGAACAAAGCAAGGAGACTCCTCAAGGCAGCTTCAAGCAACCTGTGATGGGAGATCTGAACAACAGAAAGGACCTGGTTAGATGGGGCTTCAGTCTTTGAAACTGTGACCCCATGTGCCTCTCAAACATGTGCATTTCCTCTTAAATCCTGGCATGTATCCTTTTACATCTCTTACACGTTTCCCTAAAACAAAACCCCACAATAGACTTTTATAACCATCTCAAGAGCAATCAATAATGCCTGAAATTCAATGCAGCGTTTTGTTAAGCTTGCGAGTGGAATAGAGATTATGTAGAACCAAACGCTGCAGCCAGGGCTAGTTTGCCCCATTCAGATATGAGCAGAGAATGTTCCCTTCACATGCTAATGTGTTGTGTTGTAACTTCAGGCTTGATTTTGATTAGTATTTAAGGGCATATTATTGGAAAATATTAGCAGAGGCATTTAAACCCAACAGAAAAGTGGGGAAATTAAAACATGCTATTGCTGGATGAATTCCATTAGAAATGCATCAGCTGATACCTATAAAAGCACAACCTTCCTGGTCTCTGTGCTGCTTTAGAATGCATCCCCTGATAAGTCTAATTTGCATTTAATTCTAGAAAATAAACACCTTGTTGCCAGAGACCAATTGCCCAGAAGGCTGCATGAAATAGTTAGATGGAGGCCCTGTAGAGAGACCTGGAAAAATTAGAGTGGTGGGCAGTCACCCATATGAAGTTTAACAAAAACAATGCTGGATTCTGCGCCTGGGACAGGGCAACCCCAGATATGTGGATAGAGTGGGGAATGAGAGGCTGGAGAGCAGTCCCACAGAAAGGGTCCTGGTCCATGGGAAGTTGAACACGAGTCAGCAGTGCCCTGGCAGCCAGGAGGGCCAGTCCTGTCCTGGGGGTCATCAGACACAGCATCGCCAGCCGGGCAACAGAGGGGATTGTCCTGCTCTGCTCTGGGCTGGGGCAGCCTCACCTCGAGTGCTGGGGGCAGGTTTGGATGACAATATAAAAAAGATATAAAGCTATTAGAGAGCATCCAAAGGAGGGCAACAAAGGGCCATGAAGAGTGGCTGAGGTCACTTGGTCTGCTCAGCCTGGAGGAGACTGAGGGGAGACCTCATTGCAGTTACAGCTTCCTCATGAGGACAAGAGAAGGGGCAGGCACTGATCTCTTCTCTGTGATGACAAGTGACAGGACCTGAGGGAATGGCCTGAAGTTGTGTCAGGGGAAGTTTAGGTTGGATATTAGGAAAAGGTTCTTCACCCAGAGGTGTTTGGGCACTGGAAGAGGCTCCCCAGGGCAGTGGTCACAGCACCAAGCCTGACAGGGTTCAAGAAGATTTTGGACAACGCTCTCAGGAGCATGGTGTGATTGTTGGGGCATCCTGTGCATGGACAGGAGTATTCTATTTTCTGTATTCTATGATTCTATAATTCCTGCTCTTGGGAAGCCCTGCTGAAAAGGCAGCACACAGCAAAGCACAGTCTCCACTCTGCAAGTTGCTGCAGGGCCAGCCACAGTGCTGGGAATCTTGATGCTGGGGAAGAGGTGGCCTGACAGGTAGGTGGAGGAAAGAGGTGCTGGCTAGCCTAAAGATAGTGCAGAGGTAGAAGCAGAGACTGAATCAGAAAAGTCAAAGTGGCAGATCTTAATTGAACTTGCTCATGATTTATACTGAAGGTTTCTCATGGTGAAGCATCCAGCCCCTCTTCACGCACATGCTGTGCTCCTTCCTTGCATGCTCTGTTTAGCAATGAAGTCACTGACCTTTTCATTGTCCTCATGATGCTTCCAAGTATTGAATGTAGGCTGCTTTCATGTCCCAAATGCTGGCAGTCCTCTTCTTGTTATTAACTATTTTGAGCTTATAGAAATTTTATAAGTCTGCTTCTGGAGGCAAGGAATCAATGAAAGAGGATAGAAGGTATCAGAATACACTATTAGGAGATCACTGTGAAAAAAAACATTAAGTAGGAACCTAGATTTCAGCACAGAAAAGAATCACATGGGAAATGTCCTTCCTCAGGGTGGGTGCAAGCTCATCCATGCTACTGGGTAATGGTTTCCTAATATATAATGATCTATTCTCCAAGATTTACACCATCATAGAATTCCTTGTGGTCTCATGCTTTATCTCCTAGAGACATTTTACCCAAGAACAGCTTCAGAAGTTTGCAGATCCTGTTGGGTTTTTCCTGATTTCTAGCTTTGGATTTTATGCCTCTATGGGGAGGCACAAAAATCACAGAGTGTACTTTTCATCTATTTTAAAGGAGGCATTAAGGAGAAAAGCAATTATTAGAGTATAATATCCTTGTGAAGTGAGAGAAAAAAAGAGGGAATACAGATTAAAAAAAAAAGAAAAAGCTCTAAACATGTTCTAAAGCTGTCATGCAAAAGTAAAAAACAAAAACATTTCCATTATGTAAGCTAGATCAGAAAACACTGGCCGTAAAATGTTTGTTTTCTCATTGCTTTTTCACCAGGAGGTGGGGCTGTTAAACACTGGATTTATTCGGTGATGCACTGAAAAACTGTGGGTAAAATGAAAACCATCTTTCTCTTCCTTTTCCCTCTGAAACTCATTGTGTAAATGTGAATGAAAAGCAAGAACTTTCTAGATATTTTAAGCATTGATTTCATATTCTGATTCAAAGATTGAAATAACTTCTAAAAGATTTTGCAATTGTTTAAATGAACTGCCTCTAGGAGTGAACTAAGTACCAATAGCTAATTAAAACATTAATTTGGGAGACTGGAAAGCTCAGGAGGTTTGTAATTATTACTATTCCCAAGTTCCTACTGAGTCTGTTTCTAGGATAGCTCTGTAATTCAGTTACGAGGATTAAGTCACAAAAAGAAATCACAGGACATTGTGATGTGGCTAATTGCATAATAAAAAGATAAACACATTTAAGGTCACTTGATTCTAATTCTGACAAGCTGCCACAAGGGATGAAAGCAGCTTTTCTAAAGTAAAGAGTCTGAGCTGAGGGACGTGCTTATTTTTGGTGCTTCCACAGCTCCTGCTTCATAACATCTGAGGGAGAAGTTGCAGACCCCCCAGGATGGGAAGGTGCAGACAAAGGAAGAAAACACATGACACAGCAGGGAAGTGGATGCAGGCCTGAGCCCTCACCTTTTGCCCCAGCCACTGAGCCAAGACGCCTCACTGGCAGTTCCACTTGCCCCTCTTCATTATCAGAAGTGACATGTAAATGTTGAAGATGCACTTCCTCATCAGGTATGTGTGATGAGCATGTTGTTGACTGGGACAGACTTGCAGCTAGGAGAATTTTTGCAGCTAGGAGGATTTAAAGGGATTCTTTTCCCTGGCATACTGTGCTGCAAGATCTCACCTAGTATATCAGGAAATTTCATTATCGCACCGTGCAGTTCTGCTTCTGCACCTGCAAAGCAAACACTTCTGATAAACATCTCCAGAGACTGTCTGTCCTTTCCCTGTCCTCCACCTTCTAGTGGAAGGCATCCCTGCACACGGCACAGAGATTGGATTAGATGATCTTTAAGTTACCTTCCAACCTAAACCATTATATGATTTTAGGATTCTAAAAATACGCTGGGTACAGCCCACCATGAAACACTGCTAAAGAAAAGACCTGAAGCCCATGCAGTGGATCTTAATAGACATCCATTTAGGCATTACAAGTGTCCCAACCTGGTGACAAGACTTAGTTGCATCCCCAAGCACCTGCCACATCAGAGGTGGCCCTGACCTGTTCATGGCCTGACGACACAATCAGGAGCTGAGTGGCTCAGAGAAGACCATCAAGACATCCACATTTACCAGGGAGATTTGGCACAGCCACCAGGCAAGGGAAGTCAGGAATTATTTCTGGCCACTGCTGTGGTGGAGTTCAGGAGTAGTGATGGATCTTTGTGTCCTGTGGCAGGCGCAGCTCCTGCCAGCTCATCCAAATGCTTCCTTCCCACTCACAGAACATTACTCCCCTGTCCTCCAAGATGACTCATGCTGTGCTCACTTCCATCCACAGCCCAGTGCCTGCCAGACACTAGGAATAAAACACAGGAATGTGGCCTTGGGTGTCCTGCTGACATCTGTCTGCAGAGTATGGAGGGCAGTGAAGTTCTAGGTGTTTGCTCTCCTCCATGACTTCATCAAAGTATCAAGCAAGATGGAAACTCAGGAACAAGAGGGGTTTTGTTATAGTCAGATTTCTTGTGTTGTGCCCTACCTGACAACTTCAAAGTTTTCAACCCCAAAAGATGTGGAAGGCATTCAGCACATATTTGTGAACAATAGTTTCAAAGGGTAATAACAACAAATTCAAATAAGGGTAATAACAACAAATTCAAATAAGGGTGGATACCTTGTTCCCACCCATAAGTAGAGAACATTAAGTAGGCAGTGAGAGTTTGATTTTCATATCCATATAAAATCATCAGGATCTGGTCTATTAAAACCTGCAGAAGGGATCTAACAAGCAGATGAAGCAGATTGCTCTGTTCAGCAATTTTAATGTCTCTCAGTGTTAGGAAGGAAGGGACTGTGCAGCATAGAAGTTTCAATTCTTGGGCTCACAAATCACAAATTTAATACTTGAGTGGGCAAAGATTTCATTTGTTATCTCAGATTAGTCACTTCACACTATTTCTAAATGTCCCATCCACATACAGATGCTGTATATACCCATTCCCATAATGTGCTGGTGGTGTAGAGTCACAGAGACAAAATCACAGAATTGTGAGGTTCGGAAGGGACCTTCAGAGATGGCCAAGCCAAGGCAGGGTCACCTAGAGCAGGTTACACACAAATGCATCCAGGTGGGTTTGGAATGTCTCCAGAGAGGGAGAGTCCATGACAGCTCCCTGAGCAGCTGTTCCAGGGTTCTGCCACTCTCAGTTGATGTAAAGAATTTTTTCCTCATGTTGAGGTGAAACTTGTGTTTTAGTTTAAGACCATTGGTCCTTTTCCTGTTGCTGGGCACCACTGAAAGGAGTCAGGCACCATCCTCTTGGCACCTGCCTTGGAGGTATTTACATGTGTTGGTGAGATCCCCTCTCAGTCTTCTCTCTCCAGACTAAACAGGCTCAGATCCCACAGTCTCTTCTCATAAAAGAGATCCTCCAGTCCCTTTATGATCTTTGTGGACCCTCTCCAATGGCTCCTTGTCTCTCTTGTACTCAGGAGCCCTGTCTCACTCACTGGGGCTGTGTAGAGAGGCAGGATCATCTCCCTTGGCCTTCTGGCACTGCTCTTCCTGATGCAGACACCTGAAAATACTTAATGCTAGTATTTGGGAAGCGTCAACACTATAAAATCCTGGTAGACCTCTGTGAGTGTCCAACCCTTGGTGCCAAGGCACAGAGCATAGTCTGTACAGGTCTGCAACAGAACAAGGCCAGGGCATACTGACACACAATAACATCTTGGTAGACTTTGACCAGAAAAAAAATGTAGTTATCTGTCCAGATATTAAATTCTATTGTAAAACACACCGGACTGGTGGGAGGGCAAACTCATAAGCTATTCTGAGGAGCAGAGGTATTATTGCAGTGTGATGTAAAGGCTGCAGATGGGAGTTTTACTGTGGCTTCAATGAAGCCAAAATATGATCCTACAGCACTGAACCCTTAAGTTAGAAATTTTGGGTATGGCACATACTCAGTTGACCATTGTGCATTTCTCTGCTCCTTACCTGAAACAGGGAAAAAAAAGTGACTTATGATTTTATGACTTAACTATTAATTATGACTTATTAATTCCTTGGTTACCACTAGTCACATTTTCTTTTATTTTCTTTTGGTTTCTTCTTGTGTTCAAAATACAAAAAACTCAGTAAAACCAGAACCTATTTTAGTTTCCATGAACCATTTTTTCCCTTCAGCCAGCAGCAAATTTCTAATCCTGAAACTTTTCCTTACCTCTGGCTAAAATTTCACACTAATTTAATATTAAAATTGGACAAACTGGAAATATTAAAGCTGAATTATCAAGTAGTTTGAGGCTACAGTTTAATCTACTATAAAGCAGACTCATTCTGGTAGGGAATGTCTTATGGTAGATTTACTCTCTGTGCTTAATAAACTTTTTCGTTACTTCCAGCTTAAATAATTGCCACAGTTTATGCTTGACATTGCAATATTCTTCTTTGTGTACAAACATGTCTTAACTGATTTGATTGTGACATCTTATGAGCAAAACTGTTGGTTTTTCTGCCTTACGCATGACTGAGAAAATTAACAGGTAAAAACAATAATATAATGAATCTCATTCAGGCAAGAGAAGGGGTGTAAGAATAAACAAATATTTGAATCCTAATTTTGATTTGCCTCTATTATTTTTTATGGTGGAAATAAGAGAAGAAAACACATGAGTTGTCACATCTGGAGCCTTCCTATGAAAATACTCATTACTTTTGCTCAACACAGAGTTTAGTCCCACCATTGAGAGGTTAAAACATTGTCATTTCTAGCACCTTTAGAGTAGTTGTCCATAAATTCCGAGCTCCAATGGCCATGTTGTATTTTCTGCAAAGGTCTTTCAAACACCAACATTTACAAATATAACTTGGAATTAATCTATGGAGTGTGGGGGTTCAAGTTTTGATCAGGATGCTGTTGTTTTCTTTGTGCCAAAAAGCACAAATCTGTCTCAAGTAAATTATGTCCCTAGCTTGAAGTTGAGTGTAATGTCAGTGCCCATGAAAAATCCAACAAACAGCCCAGCTATGATGAGTTGTGCTGTATTCAGAGAACAAATGGAAAGGTGGCAACCTCAGCTAAAAGAAAATAAAAGGACAAAAATTGTAGCAGATTTATTTTAGACATTCTTACAGGGTACCAGTAATGAAAAAAAATGATGGACACTATAAATGTAGCAGAAAATGTGCTTGTGAGCAGAAGTCAAAGATCTGTTTGATTTTTCTGTGTCAGACTTTTCAGCTCTTGCTTTACTGTATACTTCTATGATGATCATTTATTATTTCAAAAGTTTTACAAGTGTTCCCAGTGTGGGAAACTGCAGAGGGTGACAAAAATTGGCACAAGGGCACACCCAGATCCTGATCCCAGTTTCTCAAATTTAAAATGAGCTCAGACAAGATCTCATTTGGAGCTCCTCTCTGAAGACTGCACATCTCTGCTCATACCATCAATCTATTTTTTAGTTCTCCCTATAGCATGGTATGTTTGCAATGGTGGCATGCTTTTAACATCTTAATTTATGCTGTAACACAGTTCAGAGGAGCTTTTGTTCTGTTGAGATACATAACAACTACTGAACTCATAATGGTGAAATAAATCCCAATAAACTGAATATAAATGCTCCCTTTAGTTTGGATGATTTCATCAATTATTTTGAGAATCAGCTAAACATGGATAGCACCTTTTTTATTGTTAACGTTCCCACATTTTAAATTAACTGGAATTTCTTTTCTTTTGTTTCTTGTGAAACATAGTTGAGAAAATCTCTCTAGAGAGGAAGATATTCGACTTGTGTAACCATGAAAAACCCATCTCAAAATCTTTCCTGAGCTGAAATGTTCATTGAAACAGGGCTTGCTTTTAATGTGAAGAAATGGAAAACAGTTTTTATTTTTACTGCTTTTGCATAGTTGGTACCTATTTCTGTATTAATATCTGCAGATGTTACAGTGTGGTTCTGTCTGTCAGGGCTGAATGAATGTTTAGTGGATGATGGGCATGAAGTTCATATGTTGTAAATGTTACTACAACACAATCCAGAAAGAGTGTTATAGGTGGTAGTACATGATTGGCTGTATGGATATATCTACCCTCTTCTTCCCCAGGGCATAATTTAGCAAGATATCCCTTCACTATTCACCTCTTCCAAATGTATTTGAAGCTGTAAAAATAAAACCATTTTGGTTCACCTTTACACTTTTTGTTCACTTACTCTGTTTCATTGATGCTGATGTAACCCAGGAGACATGCCATTCACTTCTTCAGAGTTTTATTAGATTTACAGAGGTAAACCCAAGAATTTGGCCTGAGACAGGATTAGATTCAGAGCAGGCTTGTTACTGAATAAATAGATCTGCCTTCAGTTTAGTTTTTTCTCTAGGCAGATACAAAGAAATTTTGCACTCCATTATTTGCAAGATTTGGTATATTCCCCTATTACCATAAGAAGCTTTTTTCTTCTTTACCCTTACTGTTTCAGAATGACAGAAGCTTTCTATTTTTTTGAAAGAGCTAGAGACCGTTAAACACCCTTGAAATGAAAAACAAAATCCAACAGAAAAACTCAAAACCTGGGGAGGTGAAGGCCTTTTCCCACCTTATGCAACATGGACTTGGTATCTTATACATAAAAGAGAAAAAATAGCCTTTGAAAAAGGCAAACATGAGTGGGAGGAAGCCATAGAAATCAGACTTGGCCAGGCTGTACAGCTGAACAGAACTTTGTGGGTGTTCATACTTTCCTGCACCAAAAATGTAACCCACAAAATAGGTACCAGTCCCTACTCTCACTCCAGCCCTTACTCCTATTTCATCCACCCCTGCTCAAGAAGAGCAAACAGAAACACCAACTGCTTCAGAATAGTAGCACATTTCAGTGTGAAAGAAGACAGGAGATACAAAGTAGAGGAGGAAATTAGACTTTGTGGAAAAACCCAAGGGACTAACAAAACTGCTTTTCTGAGATGTTTTTCAGTTGTTCTAATTTATAGCAGGAGCAACAAAGACATCTGGAGATGTTTGGCAGGTTTCTTTCTGCTGGCAAGGTACATCATCTACTCAAATTCCTCTCCCCCCCCCTATTTCTTATGTAATTTGGTTTTGTGCTATGTAATTTGTTTGCCTTCATGTAATCCTCAAACCTGATCTTTTTACAATAGAGCCCCTTTACATTTCCTTGGCTCTATAAAGGGGATTTATATTTTATATTTGCATTGATTTTATGGAATTCTGCTCTGAGTACTGAGAAAAATAGTTTAATGACTCTGAAAATCTGCCACCATCCACTGCATCTGGTTTGCTTGAGTCTCAAGGTCTCTGGCACAGGTGTGTCCCTGTTCTCCAAAGCATTCAAAGCTGTAGTGTTCCCAGTGAAAGAGCTCTGAATTCCTAGGAGAGCCTGAAGTCATCTGTCAGTCCAGGAGTTTGCTGAGGCACTTTCACACCTACTTAATTGCAGTGTGGTTAGGTTGGGATCACATTCCTGAATCTCATGGAGTCCACATGTGAGCACGTGAGACTGCAGGACTTGGCTTTCAGTGATTTAGAAAGGGATAATGTGGGATCAACATTCTGTAATTTTGGAACATATGAAAACTTTTTATTCACTTGACAGGCCAGAGAAGAGCTTGAGAAGTAGAACTGATGAACTTTGTCATAAGCACTGTCTGGATAAGGAGCTTCTCTATTCCTACAAAACAATTGCTTGCTTCCAGCTTGCAGGTGTCTACCCATCTCTTGGAGTGAGCAGTTCCTTGCTGAGTTCATCACCTGGATACCTGGTTATCATCTCCACTGGGGGAGCAGAGAAGTGAAGGATGTTGCACTTAGAGACAGCATGAGATCAGAGAAGCCCCCTGCTCATTACTGTTTCTCAGACCACAAGACTCTGCTATCTTTGTGCTGCTCTTTAATAAGCCAGGCTTTTTCTTTCAGCCTTTTTCTTTTGTTTCTGGTTTCTTTTTATCTTTTTTTCCTTTTTTTTTTTTTTTCTCCACATTCTTATGCTGAATTTTAGTAACCTCTGAAACAATATAAGATATGCTTTATAACTTCTCAGCAATGTTCCCTTGCCTGTTCTGTCCTTAATGTGGTTTTTTTCTTTTTTTTTCTTGGGGGATTGTGCTGGGCTGTACTTTGCTCAACAAGAAGCAAAGAATGACTTTTCTATTTTTCTATTTTTTTTTTTTTCCTTAAATAAAGTGAGGGTATATAAGGAATTAAAACAGGTCTGTAAAGTGCATGCTTTCAACACTAGGGAGATACTGACAGTAGAAGTACTTTAACTGGTAAGAAACTGGCAAAAACTCCATGGTATGAATGCAGCTGCACTGTAAATGTACTCTTTGTTACCAGTAAAGGAAAATAATCCACAAGATCCACAAGGAAGGCTCAAATCTTTTGGTTTATTTTTTCTGTTTTATTCTATTCACATTTGTTGACCTCTTGATATTACTTGGGGAAACACAGAAGTTGAAAAAAAAAACCACTAAAGAAACTGGATTTCTATAAAAACAAGGTGAAAATAATTTTACTTATCAGAATAATGAAATTTCTGTAAATATAAATCATGCCATGCAGACATGACATAGCAAACACATGTGCTACTGTTAGTTGTAAGAGTTATGCATAAAAGAATGTGAATATAAAATGAAAAGAACAATTCCTGAGAGAAAAAATAACTAATTTTTGTGCAGAAATCTTACCTAATTTATCTAAGTTCAAGAAACTGAATTTCAAGAATATTTTATTATCTCAGACAGGAAGCTTAACAGTCCCATTCTTCAAGGACAAAAGAAAGTGTTCAGAGTGCCAGGACCATCTTTTTTTTTTTCTTCAATCAATATTTTGAAACATTTTAATCTATAAAAATGTAATAGGATATGATTACAGTGTTTCTTTGCAATCTAAATAAGGCAAAGATTATGTTTATGTCTGCTTAGCAATTAAGTGCTTTCATATAAATTTTTGCGCATCTAAAACCTTGACTCAGTTCCTTCTCATGATTCTATCACTGTCTGATCTTAGATGTTTCTTAATCTGACCAGCTGACCTGTAGTGCCTTAAGTGTTACTCCATGTATGCTAATTTCATGCTCTTACCCATTCTGTCTGCAATGGTTGTGATATACAGTTTTCTATAATATTATTTAAAATGAAGAATTAGGATTAAATTGTGGATACACATAGAATCTTCCATTGACACAGCTGTTCTGGTGACTAATGACATGTTCAGACCGAGACCAGAACACTTATTTCAGCCAAAATTTTCATAAAAGTCTCCAAATCTTTACTCTCTTTGGGGCTAATTTAAACCACATAACCTAGCTGGAATTTAGCAAAAATCAGGGATTTAAAAAAAATTATTAAATTTAACACATTAGCTGTTCTGAGTTTCAGAAATGAGGTGAAAAATTACCGTGCCAGAATGCCAGAGATTCTTTTAAGACAGCAGATGTTGTGGGATTATAACCACCCAACCTTGCCTGTGTGGCTGATCAGAGGGTGGGTTTGCTTGAGCTGATTGAATTGAAAAGAGTTGATGTAGATAGGCTGAGAAAAGGCAAGAAATAAAGACTTTTAATTTATGCATTTAAATTGGGTAAATTCTGGAGCATGTTTCAGTTTTGATATTACATTGCTTCCACCTAAGCCTACATCAACCCTAGGAATGCCCATCAGTTGAGATCTGTGAAAGTCAGGGCCAGGAAGGTGTGGCATCCCTGCACTAAAAAGGGCCATTACTGGGATCACTTGCCTTGCTGATGGAGATGTTTGTGTTCTCGGACCAAAGCACAACATTGCTGGCAGGGCTGTGTACAATCCTGGGGAATTTTGCTGCTCCAACATTCAGTTCTGCTTGGGCCTCTGGAGCACTTGGAAGTTTGATAAATTCATTTTGCCATTTGTGGCACAAATGCCATTTGTGGATGTGTTTTTATGTTTACTGCTCTTCAAAAACTCCAAAGATTTCATTTGTTTTAATCCATGAAATAGACAATGTGGTGTGGTCAAAACTCATTCTAACCAGTAATGTTGTGTGGCTTGAAGAAGCAGGATTTTTTCTCTCTGGTTATGTAATTTCAAGGCCCTTTTATTTTTAAAGGGGCAGCTCATCCAGGAGATAAAGTTTTTGATACCACAAAGTTGAATTTCAGTGGGCCTCAGAAGATACTGCATTGGCTTCAACGAAATGATTTGATCATTTCCAGCAACTTCATAGTTCTCCACCAGTAGTTAGTAGTCCCTTTTACGACCATGAAGGAGATCTACAATTAGTACTGAACACACTAACACCTTTACTGAACAAAAATGACGAGAACACAGAACTCCTGAGTGGAGATACCACTTACAAGTCACAGAGTTCTAGCTGTTATTAATTCACAAGGCATTAATGATGAAGAATCATTCAATGATTTCAAATTTGCTTTAGTGGGAAGAATCAGAATGTGCCTTTTCAACACAGCTCAGAGGAAATGCAAATAAAAGGTTCTATTTCCTCACTAAAGCCTAGGAAAACACTGTGGCTTCCAGGATAATTACCACTGTCCCTTGGTGAATGTTGATGCTGCTCTAACAGATGCAGAGCATTGGAATACAAAACCTCATCGAGTAAACACTCACCAGGGATCTCTGTCCCTGCTAATTCCTCTTTCCTTTGGAGGGAGTTGGTGTCCCTAGAGAGCAGGGGATATCCATGGCCCCTGAGTTCAGGGACAGCGATTTTTTTCTGGCCAGTAGTTTAACTGTAGCTCCTGTACAAGGCTCCTCTGAGCCACACTTGTACACTGTGAATCCCAAAGCAGACCAAGCCCAAAGACCTCACCTAGAACATTAGGCACACTCAAAGAAAGTGCTTGAAAGAGAAACAAACACAACTTTTTGCTGACATGTTGAGATATTGACTTGTGCAAAAATAACTTCCAAACTAGTAAGATAAATAGCAAGATAATTATTACACATTTAGTGTGTACAACGCATTCATTAAATAGGTGATAGATAGATGATAGATAGATAGATAGATAGATAGATAGATAAAATGCAATAATGATAGAAGCCAAAGGGAGCAAAATCTACTTTTCTGCAGGATCCATATATACCAGGGAAATCTGTGAACTGATCACATGAAAACAGTTCTTTGTTGAGCAAGCCTTCAGCATAAGGGCCAATGGATGCAAGGAAGGTTTCATGTCTATAGATTACCAGCTTTCTTAAAATAAAACCTGTCTTTGTCATTATTTAAATACAATAGGAATAATATTAAATGGCACAAGTATTTTCCTCATGACGTTCAATGAACTGAAATATTCTCAAGAATGATTAAAAGGAATACAAAGAGAGGCAGACTTCCTTAGTCAAAGACCATGGTTACATTTTTAGTTTGGCTAATATTGGATATTCCTCACATTAGAATTCTAGTATTTCTCCTGAGTTTTAGGACGCAGTTGTGTGCCTGAAGGTGCAACTTATTTTCCAAGGAATAATGGAAATTAACTTCCAGCTTTGCTGTTGTGGACCCCTTTAGACAAGCCATCCTTGAGATTTCCAACACCAGTATATAACAGAAATGCTGCCAGCCCAGTGAAAAAGTCAACTCCACACATTTTAGATGCATAATGGCTCTACGTAACTTACAGGCAAAGTAAGTGAGGCATCTCTGCAACAGAGCAAGAAATGGGTCTAACTCTTGGTTTCTCCCTCTCACCGCTAAACCATGAGCCTGCCTATTAGCAGGGAATGTTTAGGTGGGAAATAGGGACAGATATTGCAGCTCCAGTCTCCTCTACTATGCCCTGCTTAGATTCCAGATATGCCCAGTTCTGGAAACAATCCTGTTTTTCCATAATATTTATTCCTCCCACTCAGTGCAACTGAGATTTGAGCTCACTGCAAGACAACTTGTTGAACCATATCCATATTTGACTAACTTTGGTGTCTTGTGAGTTGTTTAAATGTAAATTGCCTGTTAAAAATGGGCATCCAGTCCTTTTCATTCCCCATGACTGGGACTGTTACCTGAGAGAGAGATTTTGAATATAGTGTACAGCAGTAAATCCCTGCCTGCAATAAAAATGATGCTAGATTGGAAAACTCAGAAAAAGGCTTGTGAGGATGATTAGGGGTTTGAGAATTTTTCATTTTTCTTTTAGTGAAGGATTTAGAAAGCTGAACTTAATCTGTGTAAAAGAAAGAAATAAGTAGCAGATTTAATCAAAGCCCAGAAATACCAATAGAGGTGGTTATTTCTGATGCCACAGTCCTCCTTAATCTAGGAGAGAGAAGTTAATAAGAATCAGTGTTCAGAAGATAATACCAGACAATATAATTTTAGATGCAAGCTTTAACTGCTAGCCCTGAGCAGGAAATGATAAAAAAAAACTTCTCTCTATTTTGCTGTCTCTAGACTCATTCTTTGTTTGAAAAATGATGTTTGAGATACAGGAATTCCACAGTGAAAAACTTTTACTTGTGTTGGCCAGATTACTTCAGATCAGTATTCTGTCCTCAAAATTCACAGCTCACTGAAGAGAAACATAGGCCCTTGGAACAGACCCTGAGGAAAAGAGCGCAGAGACATAGGACAAATGTGGAGTTGGAAGTGGAGAGCAGAGTGAGGTGACGTCCCCTCTGTCATACTGTGGGTGGGAAAAATCAAAAATAAAATATAGTCTTCCTGTTTCTCAGTGTATTTCTATATTTGTTTGGCCACATAAACTATTATAGTAACAAGGACTTCTTAGGAAAGTGTTTTTCTTTTTTTAAAATTATTGATTTTTTCAGAAATCGAGCAAACAACTGAAGACTATTTCAAAAGCTTTGGCTAAAACTCAAATGTTCTGATATCACAGGACCTGCAGTTTGCAGTCACTGTGCCCTCAGCAATTTTTTAATATTTTTTTTTTTTTCCTGATCTGGATTCCCACTTTGCATAATGTTCTTTTCTTCTCCTGTTCTTATTGAGCTACTTCAGTATGTCAGGACAGTTCCACAGTCGGAAGTATCATATGAAAGATGGGTACAGGTCAGTGAGCCTGAAAATAGAAGGAGACTAAAGGAAGGAAAGCAAATAAACTGTGACAACAGGGAGCAAGTTGCCAAGGTTTGAACCAAAATTGTGTATTCCACTCACTGACATTTAGATTTCTTATGAATAGGTTAATTTTTGAATTATCATTTAAAAAACCTAAAACAAAGCAAAACAGAGCAAAACACAAAATTTTCTTTTCCACACAGAGTACATATTTAAAGAATGTATGAATATAACAAAAAAATTCTTTTATTAAATTTCAACAAAAAAAATAGTTATCTAGCTATTCTAATGACTGCCAGTGGTAACAAAAAAAAAAATTATTTTAGTGTTTTATCATCCAAAACCCCAAATGTTTATCAAACATCTCTGAGTATTTGATGGGCACATTGTTAATACATTGCCTCATAAAAATCACATTTTCATCTTTGAACATTATTATCAATCTACTTGCTTACTTTTACTAGTCATTATACAGCCAAGATCAAGATGAAGAGAAAAAAGTAGTAGAAGAAACTTTTGTTAAAATTATAAGTACAATTTAGTTTAAGAATGGAGGTTACTTCTTGTTTTATGAAAATTTACTGATATACTTCAAATGAAGGCATCACTGTGAGAAAACTTTTTCAATTGTCAAGTCATTATATTACTATATAAAATTATATGGGGTGATAAAATACAAAAAGCAAATATAATTATATATTATAACAAAAATATAGTATATCTCATATGATATATTTCTAGATGTTATTAAAGGTATATAATATATAATTCTTATAATATTTAATGGTTTAGATATTGATTACATAGTAGTTTAATATATTACTTTTCTTAAAAGATATTCAGATTAAACATTAACAGACCCTTGATGAAACTGTTCTTCATAAATTTTGTTGATACTATTGTCAGATAGGAAATTTGTAGCTTTATTAAATCTGGAAAAATATGGCACTTAAGTTCCCATGTGAAGAAACTTATTAATGATAGGATAGATTCAAGTTTCCATGACAACATATTGCTGTGCTGGATCAGGATGGATTTCACAATCCTAAGTTGCTTTAACAATTGAATTCAGCATGAAATTTGACCAATGTACCATTAGGAATTGGCTTGAATCTGCATAGGAATTAATAGAATCATAGGATCATGAGGACTGGAAAAGACCTCTAAGGTCATTGAGCCCAGCCTTTGATCAAACACCATCACATCAACTCAACCATGGCACTGAGTGCCACCTCCAGTTATTTCTGAAACACTTCAGGGATGGCGACCCCTGGGCAGCCTGTTCCAACACTTGACAACCCTTTCATGAAGAAATTCCTCCTGATGTCCAGCCTGAACCTCCCCTGGTGCAGTTTCAGTCCATTTCCTCTTCTTCTGTCCTTAGATGCCTGGGAGAAGAGACCAACCCACACCTGCCTACAGCCTCTTCTCAGGTATTTGTGAAGAGCAATAATGTCTCCCCAGAGCATCCTTTTCATCAGGCTGAGCACCCCCAGCTCCATCAGGCACTCCTCATACGTTTGACTCTCCAGACCCCTCACCCTCAGCTTTGGAAGTCATGAAATTCCTTTTAGATCCTTTCGTCTATTTTGCTTTCTGGATGGTTTATTAGCTTAGTTCCATGTGTTCAGTCTTGGTTTTCTCTTTTAAATATCTTCTCTCCTCAAACACCTTTCTCCCATAGTATATTTATCAGCAGCTTCCTGTGATGGATATAGGTATTGAGGGAATTAATGAAGACATGGCTAATGAGGCTGAAACCATTCATTTTGGTCACAGTTTTTGTGACAGCACATTTGATGGTCCAGATTTCGTGGTCCAAATTTACAATTAGCAATCAACTTTATGTGAAATTCACTTAGGTCACCTTGTTATTTCTATGATGCTTCACCTATGTCATGTTTTCTGTCTCTCATCTACTTTGTCATTTAAATTTTGTAGGTGAGTGTGTCAAGGGCTGGCACAGAAATAGCCATGATTAAAATGGGAAATGAGAGATCACCACAGCACTGAAGCTGAGCTCAGTTGATGGGATTCAGGAACATGAACATCCTAACACAGTCTTAGAAAAAGGACAGGAGACCACAGAACAGATAATCTTCTTACTGCAGTGGGTCTCCACCTGACACAGATCCTGTTTCTGTATTGCATCTATCACAAGGAGTCTCCTGTCCCAAAAAGATAAAAAAAGCTATATTTGTAATATGAAAGTGAAATAACTGTGTTCTTCTGAATTAATTAATGGCTGTATTGCATTCTCAAAGTAATTTTTGAATGTTTATTTAAACCGTTATCCAAAGGCTTAAGATTTCTGCTGTGTTAAAATTAAAACAGTTACCCTGCTTTTAATTTTTAAAAAAAGGTTGTTTTTAGTAAACCAAACCAAACCAAAACCCTTTCCCCTAAAATTTAATTTCTTAGGCAAGAATAAGGTAAAATTGAGGGTATTCTTCTCCAAATGACCATTTATATAAGGATGATGGTTTTATCAGAACACCCTTCTTGTGAGTATTAAACAGCTTTTTATATTATTCACTCTGGTGGCTCGGGCCCATGGGATTCTTCCTTATGTGATCTGGACCTTGAGTGGACATGAGACCATGATAAGAGTTCATTGGTCCGGAAGAGATCACAGGGTAGGGCATCCTTTCTGCAGCCACATATCACTACAGCAATGCCTTTTGGTACCAGTCGGATTTTACACACTGTTAAAACCAGTGGTTTGGGAATTTGGAGAGTGAAGGAAAGTTTTTACAGACTGTGAACCTTTTCTTCTTCTCTGGGTAGGACTCCTTGTACCTAAGTTTTATTATCAAACAGTTCAGTGTCCTGTTCACTTTGTGAATCTATGAAGCTGAGAAACAAGGTAACAATTCACTTCTTCTCTCCCAAACCCATTTTAGGATGAGATTAGACTTTTTTTAAGATGTACCTGTTGATCTACAAGTATTAGGAGAAGCAAAAGCAATAGTTTAGATTGAATGTTGGGGGTTTTTCCAGCTACAAATAGTAACTGAAGAAAAACCAAGTATAAACCATGCTTTTCACATATCTTTTAGAAATCCTTTCATTTTTTGACTTCTCTGATGAGAGAGGCAGTGTGATATAGAAGACAGCCTCCTCAGCAAGTGTTGCCAATGACAAAAGTTGATTTGATATCTAAAATAATGTTTAGTGTATTTAAGGCATGAGTTTTCTCAAATTTCCACAGTGAACAAAGGCCTTGCTTTTGGCATTAACTCTGTATTTGCAAGAGCACCAAATAGAATTACAAGTCAATATCAGATAATTGAGTAAAAAACTGTTATATTGGAACAGTACCAATCTTCAAAAGCAAAAGGTGCTTCTGCTGTGAAAAAAATAAGTTATTTACCTTGATTTGAAAAATGTTATTGTTTCTACATTTTCTGGTGCTGTTTCCCAATGCAAGTACAATGGTAGTTGAGATTCAATTAAAGGCCTGATTTCATAGCTTTAAATAAACCAGGTCTTGTCTAGCTGTGAAATTATCATTTATTTGCTAAGTAGGCTATGCGCAGGTGCACTTGGTGGAGTTAAAACATATTTGAATGTCTTTTTTGTATCAGGTTTTTACACTTCTGTAGTAAATCCTATTCATAGAATGCTTTTTCATTTTTTTTCTCTCTGATTAAGAGAAAATGCTGAACACTGAGCAGTGAATGACAAAAGAAAGTACTGTTTTATGCTAATGAATATTTAAAGCAGCCCATGAGATAGAAACAATTGAGAACTACTGAAAATGAGGTCTCACAGAGATTATGCTAATGGAGATTTTCACTTTAAAAAGATGAATTTTGATATTTTTTCCTACTGAAGTATTGTAATTACTATAAAAGTGAAGCAATAAACAGAATCTAATGACTGATCCTATCTTGTATAACTTAATGCTCTTTTCATAACAAAAATATTACATGAATTTTCATCTATAAGAAGACTGATGTGATTATTATAAATCAAACTGAATAGGATAGATATGATCAATAAACTTGAAGTGCAAAAGCTCCAGAGAACTGGAAGTTGCTTAATGTGAAGCCAATAAATCTTTCAAGGCAGACTCCAGGATCTGTAGAGTAATAGTGTGAGATCCAGTAGTACCTTCAATGAAGAGTAGAATTGATGGACATATGGATGAATAGTGGGTGTGTGCCAAGGTATCCTTTGGAAAAGCATTCATGCCTTATGTGCCTACTGGTGTACTTTGAAGAACCAATAAATATGTGAACTTAATAAAAATATATTTATTTGGACTTGTTCACATACCTAACTTCCAAAAGATATTCAATAGAAAGCCAAAGAAAGGCACCAAGTAGTCTTCCCAAAATAAAGCTGCTGAGGTATAAAATTGGAGCTCCTTGTCTGGTTGAGTAATTTGTTAATTGCTGGGAAAAGGGGGATAGCAGGAAGCAATCAGATTTACGGAATAGGTAGGTCAGTGGTGCAGTTCCCCAGTGTCTATCCTGGGAAAGGGATGTGAATAATGAGGCAAAAATTTGCTAATGACACTAAGTGATTTATGGTAAGGAAGACAAGGAAGCTGATGGTTTCTGGAAGATATTACAGCACTGAATAATGAAGCAATAAAATGACAGATGACATCCAATGCAGATAAATTTTAAGAGATGCTCAAGCAGAAACAGTCCAAATTTTACAAAGAAAATTATTAGTTTTGATTGGACTGTTATCATTCAGAAAGAAGACCTGGGGTTACAGTACATAATTCTGTCAATATATTAACTTACTGACAAGCAGTGTCAAAAAAGCAAGTGGAATATTCAGGATTATAGGGAAAAAAAAATAGTTACAGAACATAATTATACCACTGCACAGGTCCACAGTATTTCCACATATTCTCATTGCTCTCCATTATTATCTTAAAAAAAAAAAAAAGGGGGAGTAAGAGGGAAATAAAGAAAAAGCAGCTTTAGAGCAGAAAGAAAGGGTGATGAGAGGTCTGGAACAGGTTCTGTATCCTATGTAGGGCAGGCCTTTTCAACCTCCAAACACACAGTTCAAGAGGGTATTACTGAGACCTATAAACCATATACGTCCTAAAGAAGGTGGATGGGGATAAACTCTTTGTTGTCTTTCCCACTACAAAACCAAATTAACAAATAGAAATTAATCTAAAGGGAACAAGGAAGTGGCAAATTGAAAAGAAATTAAGAGACCAGCTTTCATGCTGGATGGAGAATCTTCCTATGCTGCCGCTTACAAGGACAGCTGTCTGTCTCTAGAACTTACTGAGTCATCTAAATGGATCTATGATTCTATAAACTGCTGGAGGCAAGGAGAGTATTTTTGGGAAGGATTAGTATTTGCTGAATAATGCCACCTCCCAGATAGTCACTGTTGGCCACTGTCAGAGATAAAATAGTGGAATAATTGTATCACGGTTCTGACACAATATGCCTATTTTTATATGGTTGTTATCAGATCTAGCCTCCTGCATGCTGTGGTTAAGTGTAGATCAAAAAGAGGTCATTTTTTCCTTTGGAGATGATGCATTAGAGCGATTTAAAAATAGATGAAGTATCCAAGGAATGTACTTATAAAGGCCAAAGTCTTTTGTAACAGCTTCAGAAATTATCAACCTGTATGTACTTTTTGAGGGTGCTAAATTGTTAAACTTTCTTTGCAGTATCTTCTCTTAACTCAAGAAAAGAAAAAATCTGTTGCTTAACAAAGCAGAAGTAATGAAAATAATGAGATTTTTATATAAATTAAAGAGGTTTCTCTAATTTTCTGCAAAGTTAGTGAGATTTGGTTTATTAAATCACTATGTGCCAGTTGTGCTTTTCCAGCCATTGGTAGTGACTCAATTCAGTCAACTGAGTTTAAGTATTGAGCACTGTTTGAAACTGCTCATTGTATCTGAGACATTCTCAAGGGTCTAGTAGATACAGCACAAAGGTTAAGCAAGACATTTCTGGAATAGAAACTTGAAATCAGACAAGACAAAGTCTGTGGCACAGCAAATGGTGCCAATGATTAACAGCAACATAGGCTGCCTCTTTTGCACCTAAGTCATCACTTATGATTTAACTTAACCCAAAACATCAGTGAAACAGCATCATTTCTATTTTTATTTGAATTAAGAACATGCAAATGGACAATCACTTACATTCTCCATTTCTGTTAGGATACCACATTGGTCATATGTCCAAATATTTAAAAAAAAACAAACCAAAGGTCAGGCTTAATGTCCATTGCTAACCAGTTTTGTCACTCCTTTTCCATTCTTTTTCTAAAAATCTTTTCTCTTTCTGTTATGTGAGAGAATGTTCAGAATTCATTTGTTGGGCGAAGGGGTCACAGTTCTGTATCAGTTCTTTAATAGAGCATATTGGCAGAAAAGCTAATTTTGTATTTGCTAATAGAGATATATCCCAGTAGAATAACAACTTCAAAGAATCAAACAATAATGGGAACTTGTCTTTAATTAAACATTTCACTGAATGGAATAGTAGGGAGAAGAATCTTAGGGAGTCATAGTTAAATTTAATGAGATTGAGCATCTGAACTCCTGGCAGCAGCAAGATGTGCCACTGACAAAAATGAAAGTAGAAAAATAGAACATAGTCATTATATTTCTGAATTGAACCAAATTTTATTGTATTCCCCCCTTTCCTCCATCTTTTTTGTCCACTTCCACCAAAAAAGCATCTGTTGGGTTGCATGTTAACATGATAACAGCATAAAACTGTTACAGGCCCAGTCATGGAGATTACTCATTTTCCCAAATAAGGATGAACCTTGTGAGAAAAAGTCTTGCAGAGAGAAAATGTTGAGAGGGACCAGTTTCTGGGTATCTCGCCTTTCTGCTTCCCACACACCACGTGCTTTAACTCATCCAGTGCCCATAGCATGGCAATCTGCCATAACTGCATCACCAATACTAGGGAAATTCACTTCCTTTTTTCCAAAAATTGTGACTGGCCACCAAATAGGACTGCTAACCATTCCAGAAGGTACACCAGTTTTGCTGCCAACACAGCATCTGCAGGGCATCAGTATCTTCCCAATGAGAAATAACGTGAACATTTCCAGCAGGGCTTACACTGGCATCTGCAAAAGTGACTTTTTCTAACCCTGTTCTCATACCAACCCCACTGAGATAACTCACCTAAGGACTGGTCTGAACGAGCCATGTGGGTAGGAATGGGGAAAATCCATCTTGGTTCTGATGTCTTAGCTCACTTCTCTTCGTAACAGTTGGATATCAAAATTCGCAAACCATTTCCCTTTGCTGTCAAGGACTGTGCAAGGACAAAATAATACCATACATAGTGGGGCATTTAAATGTAACTTGAAGAGCATACTTTAGAGCAGGCTGAGGTTAGATAAAGTACCGTATTATCCTCCCATAACTTCCATATGCATTAGAGTACAATGAGAGTAATGCACTCACTGTCCTATTTTCTTAATCCTCTTGCTTGGGGAGCTGTGGCGTGGGTGGAAATCAAGATTAAAAGATAGGAGCCTAGATAACTAATATGCATAGCTAAGCCCTGAAAATATTAATTTTTGTCTTTGAACTGCGCTAGTCATGGTGGGGAGTAAATTAATGCAGGATTAGAAACAGTTTTTTATACAAGATGTGATACAGGGCCAAACTGAAGAACCTTATTCCCTGTTAATTAAACCACACAGCTCATATTGTTCAAAAATACTGATTTAAGGAGGAGAACCACACTGTAGAAAATGTTTTGGTCTGGTTATGTTTAATTTTAATTAACTGGAAGCCAACTAATTTGACAAGTGTTTCACAACATAGAACTTGTAAAGTGAGAGTTGAAGGTTATGCATCATCTGTGGGTTATATTTTGAACATAAATGCATTAACTAAAAAGCTAAATAAATACTCTAGCCTTTAACAGAAGACATTTTAAACATTTTACTGTAAGCTTTTTATAAAAAATGTTTTTACTTGGCATAAAATTAATGGTTAAATATTTCTTAACTCCACCACTACACATTTCAACAAACATAATTGACCATTTTTTTGTTTTAGTCTGAATTCTACAAAAAACACCCAAATGCACTGAAATACCCCTCTCATCAGCATGCTAGAGGGGTCATCTTGTGCGAAGGTGTGTGTCTAACATAACAGCCTTCAGATGTAAAAATCTCACTTCAGTGATGAAAGGGGAAACCTAAGTGATTAATTTAAGATTTGAGTATCAGCAACAAAATTTAAAAAAAAAATAATCATATCAATCCCACTTTTAGATTATTGATACCAGTTTTGTTCAGGCAGATAACTTTCTACATTATATTTGCTTGCTAAAGAACCAAAATAGGACTGATTCATGTCGTGTTAGACTACCTGCAGAGTTCAGTGGGTTTGGGTCTCCTTGGGATTGACAGTATAGATGTTTCTGTTGTGAAAATTTAAGCTTCTGTTTCTAAATCATACTGGAATATCAGTATCTCCCAAGTATTAAATATTTGTTATGAATAATAGAAAACTTAAAATTGGAGGTAAGGCACTGGACAACTTAAGCAGTTGAGAATAATGCCTTATCATCTTCAATATCTAGGTGAGAAAAGATGAAGAGAAAAATTTTATTCTAATTTGTATCTTACATTTATTTACTGCCAATTTTCCTCTAATATGATTTGTTTCCACTAAGTGTATCTGTTGTTCTCCTTTTCTTCAGCAACCATAATTAAAATCATTAATTATTACCCATACTTTTGCTTGTCAAGTTGGTTTTTCTGCTGTGGAGAAAAGGAATTTTCCCGTACTAAGACTTTCCTTTCTTAAGATTTTTAAAAGTCTGTAGAGATAGATTGGCTCACTTGGCTCCGGAAGGATCAAT
Organism: Pardalotus punctatus; assembly: GCA_013400915.1. Lineage (NCBI taxonomy): Eukaryota > Metazoa > Chordata > Aves > Passeriformes > Pardalotidae > Pardalotus > Pardalotus punctatus. The sequence continues at coordinate 91,852 of VZTX01006749.1, forward strand.
CTCTATGGGTTGCAACCTCACGATTAAGAACTGACTCTAGGGCAAGAAAAAAAAGTCTTTAAGATACGTCTAAGAGAGAGACAGTAGAACAAAGGCAGTGTGTTAGTCTGGTCAGTCTCCTACAGAGCTGTCAGAGAGGAAAGCTTGCGGACTTCATGAGGTACCCAGCTGGCAGCTCAGTGGGATGAGGGAAGAAGGGGACTATGAAGTGCTGACTTACCCGAGAGAGCTTAAAAAGAAACTGCTCATAAATTATGGAAATTTTTCTAGACTGCCGTTTCTGTTTGTAAATTGAGCATTTTCAGGTTCGAGTAGTGGGAAGAAGTGATATTTTTGACTCTTGGAAGTCACCACATTATGATTACTTCATTAAATGCTTGCCCTTTGTAATGCCATAAATTGTGCTTAATATGACAGTTTTCAGATACTCATAATTGTTCCCTGAGCAGGGAGATCCCTGAGTCTTTCTGTAGGGAATTTAATTTTTTCATTACAATTCTTTGAGCAGCCATGTGATTGAGATTAGGGAAAAGGTCTTGTAAAAATGTGGCAAAGTCTTCATCTGAAGTTAAAGCCCACTTACCACAGAACTTTCCAGATAATTTTGCTCTTTAAGGAATCACTTTTAGTTGAACACAACAGTACACACAATTCTTTTCAAAATGAGCATTAAATTAAACTTTTGTGTTGTTTTTTTTTTTTTAAACAATACATAGGGTCAGTTACACAGTCAATTATTAACTTTCCTTAGGTGATCTCAAGTCTTCTTGGGAAAAGATCTCTTAGATGGAAAGTTTGTGGTATAACTAAAGATTTGATCAGGATCTGATCGTTACCTCAGAAGGTGAAGTCTTCAAACCTTTCTCACAGTCTTTTGAAGCAGAATCTCTTGATCAAGTCAGTCAGGGCAGCCTGGGAGCTGGAAAAACCTTGTCTCTTGACAATAGATCAGAAGTGGGAAGGTGAAAATAGAGTAGGAGGTTTGGAAGGTGAGAAGAGCTTCAGGGAAACTGCAATAGAAAAAGGAGGAGGTTTAGCAGTTTAGCCTCATCTCAGTTCAAGCTATAATTACTCCTCTGCTAATAGAACAGGGTTGTGCTGAGGAACATCAGGAATATACGAGGAGCTGGCATGTTCTTCTGCTTCTGGATCTCTATTTCCCAGAGGTTTTCAGATAACCTTCTAAGGCTTCCACGATGTCCCTCAGAAAATATCCCTATCTTGTTTTTCATATCTTGGATCAGTGGCAAGTGCCATGGTGAGAGCCTTTAGAATTAGTGTCAGATGGGGAGTATGGGGTTTGTCTATATTTGTGTTTATTAGGGGAGGTGGGGAGCCCATACTTCACTAAAATATTCTAGATCAACTTTTCTAAATTCATGTACATGTATAAGCTCTGATTCCAATACAATGATTTTTTTTTTTTTTTATTTCGCCATGGCCATAAAGTTTTGAAAATGGTCAATACTAAATAAAAATAAGAACAAATTGGCACAATGTAGGATGAATGTGCCGTTATGAGTCAGTATTAGTCCTGTACAAAATTGAATTTTCTGTGTAAACAAGCTGTGATTTTTTCAAGGGAGTTCTGTTTGGGTACTTCATCACCAGCTGAATGTTAGGATTCCCTCTAGAGCAGCAAGATATTTCTGTGGTTATGCCTTGTCCATAATTCCAGCCCAGTTTGCTTTCGAGTTGAGTGGTTCCATACAATCTGGCTGCTGGGGAAGTTGATGGCTGTGATAGCTCCTTCATGCATAGGAATTGTTGAAAAACAACTGTTGGGTGATGGTCAAAATGGCACCAGGGACAACCTCAGTGACTTATCAGTGTAGGTGTCTGCCTGCTGCTGTCCTGGAAGTCCTTCATATGCTGATGTAGGCACTGCTTGAGAGACCTTGGGTCCTAATCCTGTGTATCCAGTGGTTTCTCAGGTGTCCTGCCTTCTCAGAGCTCTGAACTGGACTGTGACTGGGGCAGTTCCTTAGAGTCACCAGTACCTGAAGAGACCATGATCCTGTGAGAGATTTTTCACAAAACGTTTGTTTTAATGTATGCCTAATAAGATGCCCAAGTAAGGACTAAGCTCACAAGGCTCCCTGTGTAATCCACACAGAAGAAAGCACCTTAGCAGGTTGATTTGGGGCATGCAAACTAAGCCATACTTTGTATTACCACCTAGAGGAGCCATTTTTTTAAGGCGGAAAAAAAATTGACCAGGGATTCTTCTTTCTCGCCAAATTGCGTGAAAGTGACCGGCTTCTACAGGAAACTCTGCAATATTGACATCACAATTGAGTCTGCCACCCTCTCCCAAAGTAAAAAGAAGACATTTTTGTGCTTAAATGGGTCTCTGAGTCACTCAGAATCAGATTCACGTCTTCTCTGAAAGAACCTATTTGTAAGAGAATCTGTCTTACCAGGATGGTGACAGCTACTCTGGAACCTCTGAAATACACAGATGCCTAGGTCTCCATCATGGCACTGCTATGATTTGGGGCATCTGCCTGCAGAGAGCTTATGAACTGCAATTTGATGTCAATGAACCATCTGTATTCCTGTTTGTTCCTATGCCTTGTACTCCTTATGTGGAAAAGGAGTACTTACAGCAAAGTACTTACAGCTCTGTCTTAAAATTATCTCTTTCAAAAGACTATTATTTAGTGAAGGTGGGGTCTAGTCTAGGAAAAGCCACACTTCTTATTAAAGCTGTAGTATTTCCATAACTAATAAATAAGAAATAAAATAATAAAGAAAATAAATATTAAAAGTGAGGCTTATACTTGGATAGTCCATGGCTTAATGCAGTTTGCTCTTACCAGCTGTAGGCAAATATTTTTTTGCAAAAAGTGTCAGACAACATATGGGATCTAAAGTTAGGTGTCAAATCAAACTTTGGTATATGGTTGTCCATATAGCAGGGAAGTGTATGTGAATGATACAGGTTTATGCCACTGTTGGGTAAGAGCCATGGTTGTGAATTGTGGCTGTTAAGGAACAATATTATGTTTGTCTTAAAGATCTGTGGCCATGGATATGCAGTCCAGATTAATAAAATGATTCAACTCCACTAGGAATTCCCCCAGCCTCAACTTCTTCATGTTTTCCAGCAACTTTTGACAATGTAAAAGAGATTATAATCCCATTGGCACATTCTTCAGGGTCAACTCCCTTTCTGACTGTCAAACACCTTTGAGACACTTATTCACCTGCCTTTCAGAGAGCTGCTGGATAATTAAGTGGCCTTTCTTCCTCCAAGTCTTTAGAAATTTTCCTGAAGAAATCCAGATGGGAAGCTGACTTTTACCTGGAGCCTTTGGAAAACCACCAGAAAGTATTGACTCTAAAATGTTCCTTTCATTTACTTCTACTGGGAGCAGGATGAATCACAGGTAAAGAGATGACAATGCACAGTCATTAAAAGAAAATGTGATAATGTTGAAGGGTGTGTAATACTGGGAGAGGACAGAGGACGTGTGTTCAGAAGGGACTTGTGTGTGACCTGGAGAAGCTAAACAGCATCAGAAGCAGGAACACAAAGCCAGGACCAAGAAGGAAAGACAACTTGGGGAAAAGGGTGTGAAAAAGGAGCTGGAGGAGGTGTTTTTTCATTGTGAATCTCCCTCATCAGAACTGGCAGGCAAAAGTATGTCAATGATAACAACTTTGATTGCAAAATCAAAATGATTTTGACAGCAACATCAGAATTATGTCAAACACAACAAGTAAACTGCTCATTCAATTTAGCTACCCAAGTAGAGAGAAGATTACATCAAATAACTAATACCTCATAGATAACAGTCAAAAGCACAATAACTTTGAAATGAAAAAGGGCTGATGCAAGGGACCAGGCAAAACAGAGAGAGATTTGCCAATAATTGATCATAGGAATGCTCGGAATAAGGAGCAAAGAAGACGAAAAAAAACAGGTAAATGATATACAGAATGAGAGCTGTTTTCTTGACCTGATAGTGTGGTTGTGTTACTACTATTTCACATAAAATATGTGCTGAAAGCAATCTAAATTACAGAATAGTTTAAAAGAAAAAAGGTATCAGAAGCAGTGAATTCTTGTATTGTTCAAAGAACAAAACCTTCTTCAAAAGGAAGGCAGTAAGCCTTCAAAGAGATGAAAAAGACAGGCAGTGATATGAAAAGTGCACAAGAATGAGAAGGAAAGAAAGAAAGAGTGATCTTTATGACTGGAAGTTTCTTCCAAATCCAGACCTAATTCATGAAAAGGGGAAAGAAGCTCCTGAGAGAAATGTAGGTCCATATATGAGATATAACAAGTTGCAGTTGAAAGGAACTTCAATGTCAAATTTAAATCCCTTGTGAAAAAAAGATGAGAAAAAAAGGAAAGGTATTTTATTCATTATAGTAAATAGGATCGTACACATGAAACCTTTCAAAACAGTTCAAATATTTAAGCAGCTGCAATGAAAAACTTTTATATTATCTGAGAATGAAAGCAGATTTCTGGAATCACATATCTTTGAGTCTCTGATGTGCTGGTTTTTGCTGGGGTGAAGTTAATTTTCTTCATAGTAGTTAATGTGAGGCTCTGCTGGGAAAACTGTTGGTAAAACAGGGATGTTTCAGTTATAGCTGAGCAGGGCTTACACCAAAGGGCTCTTCTGCTCTTCACCCCACCTCACCAGCCAGGAGGTTGGAAGTGCACAAGGAGTTGGCAGGGGACACAGCCAAGACAGCTGACCCCAGCTGACCCAAGGGATGTGCCATAATGGCATCATGCTCAGCAATAATAGGTGGGGGAAGGTTGGTACCTGGGGGTGCTGCTCAGGGACTGGCTGGACATTGCTTGGTGGGTCATGACCACTTTTTTTATTTGCATCACTTGTGTTTCGTGTGATTTACGTCTTTGTCTTTGCTGTTTTCCTTTTCATAAAAATTTATTTAAAATTTTCTATTATTTTAAAGAAAAAATATTTAAATTATTAAACTGTTCTTCTCTCCACCCACAAGTTTTCTCACTTTTAGACTTCCATTTCTCTTCCCCTCATCTTGCTGCAGGGGAGGAGTGAGAGGCTGTGTGGTGCTTAGTTTCCAGCTGGAGTTAAACCATGATATCTGACCAGAATAAAACTTGAGATTTTCCATTCTAACCCTCGGAATAACAGGCTTTCAAACCTTTCCCATTATCCATTCCCACTACTTTGCCACTTTTGTTCTTCCTTCACTGAGAAGGTAACTAGTTGAAAGTTTGAGTAGTTTAAAAGAAATTCTCCATTTCCATAGAAGTCATGTCAGTTAGAACAAGGATTTTAGGAAATCAGATAATGTCAGGGCAATGTTTTAAAAGGGTTTTTTTTAAAAGAAGTCTCTTGTTGTAGTTGAATTTGTATCTAGGAGTCCCCATTGTGTTCTGTCATCAAACTCTGAGACAAAATTGCTTCCTGCTTCTAGGTCTTGGGTTTCAATTTTAAGCTTCTGAAAAAGCATAACTATTGCATGCATTTTCCCTGCCTTATCAATATTTAAAACCACCCTGAGAGGATACTGGGTAGCATACTACATTAACCAGAAGCTCTCTGAAAGGCAGGTGGGTAAGAAAAATGTCTCAAGGGTTTTTATGTAGGTTAAAAAAATTAAAAAGAAGTGTTACTAATTCCCTGACCAGAAAGAATCATGATGTCATTATAGTCCAGTTTCACCATCTTTGATTGAAAAGAATTAAGAAATAAATAAAAATGGAAGTGTTAAACAGCAAAGGAATTCAATTCTCCTCTGGAACATTCTCATGAGCTATAGCTGGATTAAAGCATAGATTTGGGCCCAGAACTATAAACTTGAGTCATAAACACCTTAGGCTTTATGATATTTTCAGCTCCCATTAAGGAAGAAGGAAAGTTCTCATATTCTCTGTTTTAGAGGAAAGCTTGAGAATAGAGACTGGTTGTAAACCATGAAGGCTATACAATTTTAGAGAGTCCATTTCTCCAGGACAGGACAAAAGGCTGTAAAGGGAAAACATCTTTGCCCCAAAGACATTGCCAGTTAGACCACCATGTGTAGAACAGTGCTTTGGGATGGGACAAACCAGTACTCCACTGGAATGGGAAACGTGGGGAAGCCAAGGAGCAGTCAGATTTCCAGCAATCAGCCCTGTTGTGAGCAGCCATGCCTGCTTTCGTGGCACCATGTCCCTTCCTTTACCTTTTCCACGAGGAAAAATCAAGCTCCATCCATGCAGCTCTGTTTCACCAGAATCCTGATATTGAACAACAAGCTGAGAGCTTGTTGCACATCCCAGGGTGTGGAGGAGGCATTTCTGAGGTGCACATCAGGAACTCGGGCGGCAGTTGGTGTCTGTCTACAATGTGGCCTTCCTTGACACAGGTGGGAAGCAATAGCCACAGTCAGATTCCAAGGATTATTGCTCAGTGTTCTCAGCAGTATCAAAAATGGGTTAATGCACATAGAGCAGAGTGTTTACAGACATTCTTTGCATCCTTAGGGAACAGTGTTCTAAAAGGTGCCATATAAGAGATACAGCGCCATGTAAGGAAGGAGGAATGGAAAGACTGAGTCAGATCTTTGGTTTCTTTTCGCCTTTGTTGAATCCTAAATGTGATGTTAGCATGACGAAAAATCAAAATCCAGGAGTTAAAAAATATGATAAAGTTCTCTCAAAAAAGAACAAATAAGCAAATAATTTCCTCCAGAGCAATGAAAATATTAATTCTGGCAACCTATACATTGTTTTTGCTCTAATCACACTGAAATCAATCTTTTAAAAGTCAAATCTTCTTTTGATTTAATGATAAAATTATAAGATTGTTACTAAGCTACATAGAGGTATAGTTAGGACCAGAAATTTTTTAATAGAATACAGATGTGGTATGCTGAAATTCAGGTAATTAGAAAATTTTCAAAAGCATTTGCCAATCCACAAGGCATGTAAAATATTAAATCTATGAGACTGGAATAAAGACATAAATATATCACCAGATCTCAGAGTGTTTAATAGAACAAAGAAAAGGTTTTAGAACAAATGTTTGGGGAGCCAAACCATCTTTTGTAAACGCGTGAGTGCATACAAAAGTAGGAAGAGAGCCCATATTTCAAATGGCTAGTGAAAATGGCAGGCATTTACTTGGCCTCAGGATGGAAACCTGAAATGAGGCTAATACACAGCTGCTACAAAAACCCCCAGGAGCACCAGAATGTAAAAACTATTTTGGGAATAGTGCAGGAAATGCCCTGCACATTTCAGTTGCAAATTCTATTTTGCATTTTTTAATATTAAAGCCTAACTAAAAAGTATAAGAAGAAAGAAAACAGTATTGTAAGGAAATAAATTTACCTTTATATTAGTTATATTTATACAAATAAAAATAACAAAGCTAGCCACCCTACTTTGTGCAGTTGAGACCAGGAGGAGATGCAAACCCAGGTATCAGAAACAGCTCAGTATTAGAGACATCAGTTACGAACCCAGTACAAAGAATAGCTCAGCTCTGTATCAGAGAAAAGAGCCATATGACAATCAAGAAAAGTTACATTAGTATATAGTGTGACCAATCATAAAATTACTTTGGTAATGTAAAATCAAAGTAGAATACCAGAGAAAAGATGAAGGCTAAAATTTCTGCTGATTCTGTTAACTAAAACTTGTGGATGCATCAGCTTACCAGCATTAAATCTGAGACAGGCTATTCAGGAAGAAATAGAAAATTGACAGAAAATGGAAAAATGCTGAGCTCAAACAATGCATGGTGAAATTTTTCAACAGAGTTTTTAACTGGCTACCAGAAAATTTCTACCTGCCTTACAGGGTTTCTGTATGTTGCTCTTCACTTAGTACAATATCTGCTTGTAAAAATGGTCCAATGTTAATTAATGGAAGCAAACAATCCATTGTAACATCATTAGTGCATTCACAAGCTGGATAAACGGAGGTGTATCTACTGAAGGGTGAGGAGCTGTGTATTTGTCTAGAAGAAACTAAAATGAGACCAGTGCCAAAGTCCCACACTGAAGAAGTGTCACACAAGGCAAAACTGGGATGCTTAGGACCAGAGACAGACATTGGCAAGAGCTAATCTTTGGAAGCTGAGTCTTTAGGAAGGCATTTGCCATCTTGACATCTTGAATAGCACTGGTGAAGATAAACATAACTGAGCAGGTCATATGGAATCAGATTTTGGTAAAGACCATTTGTGTTTCCTGCACAGAGCTGAAGATAACAACACTGGTGCCTGGAATTGGAAACAGTAGAGGCAGCATGTGGCATATGACCTCTACTGTCTTGTCCACTCTACCAGGATTAGCACGGCAGAAAAGTTAAAATTCCATCAGACCAGATTACTTTGTCAGCTACTGAAGAATGATATTCAGAATCCTCACCGCTTCCCAAGAGCTATATCCTGACTCTGGACAAGGATTAGGCAATGAAGCAGATTAAAAGGAAAGATAAAAAATATTTACACTTTTTCACCAACACGTTCTTTTTAGGCTGAGTACACTGTCTGGTTTAGGTGATGCCTGAGCAAGGAGGAAATGTGGGTATTGTTACTTTCACAAAATCCAGTGTGTAGTAAGGACCTTGAAAACAGCAATGCCAACTGTAACTGCTCTGTGTACATGGGCAAGTGACCCTGCACGGTGATGGAGAGGGCTTAGAGATATGCAAAGGTTCTCCTCAAAGCCATGAGGAGCACAAAGACAGATACATACTTCTGTACAAACTCTAGCTCCTCCAGTAGCTTTCATGGTTTTCTCCAGGTTTCATGAACACTGTAAAAAACAGGGAAATCAGAAGGAAGGTATAATATCCAGGCACTGTGCACCCACAGATCACAGAACAAAGCAGAAGCAAATATTTTGGCTAATTAATTCTTTCACTGCTTCACTGTTGCAAACTCTTACTCTGGTATCTGTGAAGTAAGTAATTTGTCTGACAGTGTCAGAACATCCATCAAAGGCAGAGCAGTGGGGATTTTTCACAAGGCCTGCTCTCCCAGCCTGTTCTGTTTCAGATAGTAAACTGCAGTTTACTGGCAGTGAGACTGTATAATTTACTCAGCAATGAGAATTCACTCATAGCACATCACACCTCCCTGCAGCCAGTCAAATATCAACATTGAATTAGCAGTTGAAATAATTCAGACTCTGTAAAAGAAAACTATAAGCATCAGAGAAAATCCATGGCAGCCTATACATGCCTGTAGAAACACTACCACAAAAGATATTAATTGCTCCATGCAATTTCTGATGTCAAGATGCTGTCATATCTTGCTGCACATCATTTCATCAGTAGCAGACATGACAATGGAAGAAGTGCAGGACTAAGAAACAACACACAGAGAAAAGCTGAAGAACTTTCAGATGTACGCTGTGGAGGATCTCAAGAACTATTATCTCAGAAGAAAATGAAGCTTGCTAGAGAATTTTGCAACAAGGCTGTGAATAGGCATTTAATTCACTTGAGACCTCACGATGGTAAATGCCACTAGAAAACAGATGTGGAGATGGTAAAATATGCATCTCAACAAAATTCAGGTTCAAGATATGCAAACCCATGAGGGGCTAATGATAGATATGAAAAAGCACTTAAAATATTAAATTTGCAATAGGACAAAAGCAAGTTTCCTCAGAACCAGAATGGCCCTCCTTGGCACCAACATCAAACTGCTTCCGCTATAGGAGAAAGATTTTGGGCAGTGCTGAGATGTGAAAGGACAGCCTTTCCAGGAATATCCTTGGCTTCCCAGAAAATTAAAAATGAGATAATAAAAATAAGAGTTGTCACTAATAGTAAAGTACACACACCCCACAAACTATGTTCTCTGAAGTGCACATGAGGAGCGGTACAAGGTTTCCACAAGTGGAAGACAAATTGTGATTGCAGAGAAGGATGCAGAGAAGTATGCAGTGCATTACAACTATTTTGAGAGCAAAGGTTGAATGCTGCACTGTCTTGGCAGTTGTTTCCTCTCTCTCATGCTGAATACCAAGCAGATGGAATGTAAAATACTTCAATTAGTGGCAGCTACCAGTAAAATTACTAAATGTTCAGGGAAAAAACACCAATTTTATACAATGATTGTGCTCTAAAAGCTGATGGATTCTTGTATTATTTGAGGTACCTAGGCTCATTTTACTTTTGTATCCTTAATCTCAGATTATGAAGAATATGCATCACACAGAGGATGGCATTCCGGGTTCCTAGTGAGGCCATTGCTATGTTTGTCACCAGGCTTCCTTGACTGGGGCCGTGTCAAACAGCTCTGGGACTGATAGAGAGGCAATCAGAAGTGACAGGGCAAGTGACAGCTCTGACAAGTGATTGTAGAATACACTACATTGTACTTGGCTGTGGGAAAATGACCTAAACCTTACTGTTAATTCTGAATACCCCTTAGCAGCACATGCTCCTCCACAGTGTATTGTCATATTGTCAAAATGGTTAGCAGAAAGTGGAGTTTCTTTCAATGCATGATTGAATTGCTCCATGTTTCTACCATGCCCAAAGAATAGAGTTGAGAGATAATGGTCACTGTGCAGAGCACAAATACCAGCCTGCTCTTTCCCTTCTCTTCTTGTAATGTTTAACTCTCTTTCTCAATATATTGTTGACTTTTCCTCTGAAGTCAAGATCAAAAAAATCCTTCTTTTATGTTCTCTGTGAATGATCTCACACAGAAATAACTGTATATCAACAAGCAATAAAAAGGAAAACCTGTCTTATCAGGAAGATGCACAAAGGTAAAGGAAGATAACTAAAAATTCTAACAAAAGGCAAAAGGGCCATTTTAAGATTCTCCTCTTTTTCCCTTTTTGGACCAAACCCAAGCTTACGTAAGACTGTGGGGTGTTTGTTTATGTGTGGAGGTGTGTTTAATTTCATGCTAAGCTGTTTTCAAAGAAGTCACCTAAATTTGATATCTGGAACATTTGATTTGATAGCCTTCATATCTACTTGCCTTTTCTCTTGCCGTCTTTCCACAGGGATGTTTTCACTGGCATCACTAAGCTTCGATTTAGGCTATTAAATCATATTTTGCTCCCCAATCTATCTACTGACAGTTTATTCTTTCTATGGAGATAAAACCTGTATTATTGTCAAGCGCATCTGAAAGCATTTTATGCCTGAAGGTGTTTGACTGTTACACAAGAAAAGGAATGGGAAGAAATGAAGATGCTCTTACGGACATAAGCATTTGATCTGTTACAAAAATGTAACTGAAAGCAAGTGCCAAGCACTTTCTTTTGTATACTATCCAGAGCACCAGTTAAACTTCCAGCTGACACAGGGTTTCACCTGTGAAAGGGGAAAAGAGGTCTGGCTTGAGCTCTGCTTTAAGAATGAGGCTGAAAATCTGAGATAATATTGTAGAAACAGAGTTCAAAAGGATGTACCACGATGGGAGGAAGCTGGACAGATAAAGATGGGCAGGAAGTGGCAGAAAGATGGGGCAGATCTGAGGTGGGGAGGTGTTGGAGGTATTGGCAGTGAAGTGATTCAAATGTTTCAACACCAGCAAGAAGGTCTGCGTCAGTATGTCCTGTCAGGAGCTGTCACAACCACCAAACCATATGTAACAGTAACAAAAAATACTAAACCACTAATTCTTTAAGGTCTATAATAGGGTTTTTACTAATATGCTGGTGTTGACAACAAAATCCCATCTTTAGTTGACATAGGTACTGTGGGCTGACCCACTGCAGTCAGACTGGAAAGTTCTAATGAAGATTTACTGAAGCAATCTATGAGATCTTACACTCAAATCCATGCAGAAAACCTTCTGTTTAGATTGGCCACATACTTTTTAAAAACAGGCCCATATTTAGCTGCCCAGGCTTTCCTGGCCTTTCTTTACCACAGAAATCTAGACCTTGAAACCACTGGTTGAGATGTGCTTCTCACTGCCTTGCTAAACATCAGAATACCATTCTGGTTGTCAATTCTCACTGGAAGAAAATCTCCAAGGACACCAAATTTTCATTTCCCAAAACACCTTTTGCAGTTTCAATGTATAGTCTTCGGACAGACACAGGAGCTGGATAATTCCCAGTCCCTAAGCACCACAACTGGAGTATCAAGTACCACATTGTAGCAAACTAAAGTCACCCCAAAAATTCAAGCCTAATTCAAGCCAGAGGAAAATGAAAGAGGTTAAATTTACTACACCAAGCCAGACACATCTGCAAAGCTTTAGAGAAGTGAAAAGAAAAAATACATCCACCTGCCTAGAGACGACCTTGAACCCTTTCTCTCACCCTATGTGTACCTCAGCTGATAGACAGACTCTCTTCCTCTTTGCTGCTGAAAATTTCAGCTCTCACCAACAACTGAACTCTAAGTTTGCCTGCACAAAAGTCCAAATGTTTAGGGCACACCTGTTTTAGAGCTGGGATCCATCTATTGGGTTCATTCATACTCCCTATGTCCTATGTCTCAGATCCAAGCAGAAAAAGAACTTCCCTTTCTTCTCATCCCACCTGCTTGATTACTGTGTTTCTGCCACAAACAGTTTCACCTGTGTTGTTAGAGGGTTAAAAACAATATTTTTTCTTGTCTAAACTTCTAAAAATTCTGTAATGTGCAGTAGAGCTTAGTGTCCTTTTGTAGTGAGTGGGCAAATTTCACACCTCAGACTGATGTCTTTTCAGAATCAGCTCTAGTATTTCACATACAGCATCCAGACCGATGGATTTTATGGAGTCAGACACATGAGCTAGATGCAGATCATTACTGTTATTTGCCTCAGACTAGATATTAAGGTCATCAAGGACTTTCGGTATCTAAGGTTTTGGCCATCTTGCAATATAACATGACAGCCTGCCAGAGCAAATGAAAGATGGCAAGAGAGTGCTCTGACGACTGTTGCAGAGGACACCAGCGGTCGATGCTGAATTGGTGCTCCTCATAAAGCTGCACTTGGAACTGTAAATACACTGAGGCTGCAGACAGAAAGTACTAAATTGTTTCTCAGAGCAGCTGGGACTGAACAGGTTTTGCTACAGGATGATGGTCAGAGCCCAGCCTGTTACCTTTCCCACGGTGATCACATTTGTCTTTTCTGCAGCATCTGCTCAGAATGACGTTTTCTCAGGCTGTATGTACTATTAATATATTATTTAGCAAACACTTGAAGGGGTGTGATGGTGTCAAGAACATTTTGGATAACAACTCCTATCCTCCCACTCTTCTGTCACTTCATTGGTTTCCCGCAAGGGTATTTCTCAGCTCCGAATTTGATCCCTGATATCTATGAAATGAAAGGAAAAGTATGAAAATAGAATACACTTTTTCCCCATTTGTTTTAATTCAGGGCTGACAAATTGGTTCAAATTAAGAAAACAAATCTTCACAAATCCCAAACAATTTTGTTTTCCTTTTTAAGTCACACAAATTTTAATGAAATATCAAACCAATTATGTTAATTTCTTTTTAGCAGCATGATGGGAAATCAACACAAAGAGCTATTAGTTTTAGTCCTGTGAGCACTGTCACCACAACACCAGCAGAATCAGCCTTGCTCAATAAAACACCTTTACCAGCCTCCCATTTTTTTATATGTGGTCAACTGTCCTCAGAAATAACCCATCTCTCATGGCTGACTAATGAAGAAGGTGAAGTTTGATGCTCAACACATGTATGACTAAAGCTGGGAAATTGTTTTCTAAAATGTGAAACTGTATTTTGAAAGCAACTACATCTTCAGCACCTGTTATTTTTTTAAATATTCATCATGTTTCTTATCCACCTATGGTATCACTTCCCTTTGCCAGGCAGCATTCCTGAAAGGAGAGGCCACCATCACTGAGAGTTTAAATATCTAATGCATATCTCTAGCAAAGAACAGGGAAAAAACCACAGGGCTCTTGTTGGGAAGTTACAAATGAGGCTTGTTAGAAAGGAATGACTTGAAACCTCCAGAAAACACTGGATGGACAAGATGGACAAGGTAGATAAGAATGAGAAAGGTGGGAAATTAGGAAGAATTAAGACTGCACTGTAGGTTTGTAGAAGCAGAGAGGATCACTTAAAGCCCTAGAAAGATGTGGTAAAAAGCAATCAGGATAAAAGAAGGAACTCCAGGGAAATGTGAGGATCAAGGGTCATAAAATTCTGCTACTTCTGCACTGAAAAGCAGGTTTTTTCAGGAGAAAAGTTGTGGGTCCATGAGTAAGTCACCTTTTTCACGCTACATTTCATTCTGATCCTGAATGAAATGCAGTTGTGATAGCTTATTTACTGCTGCACTTGAGACCTTGAAGTTCTTTTAAGTCTTCAGAGACCTTAAAGTTATGGAAGAGTGATACATATAGGACACAGGTGCAAATTTTTCCCTAACTTTTATCCACTGTAAAGATTGGTTGAAAAGAACATTAAATTCCCTTAATTTTGCTTTCATCTCAATTATGACCCTTGTATTTTCATCAGTTTCTTGGTTCCTGTGTTCCTGTACATGCTTCCTTTTTTGTGTTTGGGGTGGGTTTTTTGGTTGTTTGTTTTTTTTTTTGTGGTTTTTTTTGTTTGTTTGCCTTTGTTTTTTTGTTGGGTTTTTTTTTTTTTTTTCTGCTATGGATAACATCGTGGTGTTATTATTGTCATTTACTTTGCCACTTTTCTGAGCTTCCCTTGGCTTTCCTCATTTCGGAATTACACCAGACCTGGCATCTGTCTTATTTGGACAAAATCTGTCTTATACGGTGTTATTTACTCAAGATTCCCATATGTTTTTAAGAAGACTTCTTTCGCCTTGGAAAAGATGCTCATTTTTCTGCCTGATGAGGTGGTCTTGTGTCCTGGATTCATCTGGGATTGACTTTATTTTCTTCCTGATAGCTGGTGCAGTGCTATGTTTGGGATTCAGTAGGAGAATAATGTTTCTGATTTCATTCCTAATCCTAGTCTTAGTTCTGTTTTATTTCAACTACTGAACTGTTCTTATCTTTTGTCTTTTCTTCTGATTCTCTTCCCCATCCCACAAGTGGTGGAGAGTGACAGAGAAGTGAGAGAGTTCCTGTGTTTTACTTTGTGGCTGCCTAGAATTAAATCCCTAAAAATGCCTTTTTCCCTTGACATTCATTGTCTCTGGAATTGCTCCTGACATACTTTCTACACCAAATTGGTAGAGTGTAGGGTGTTCCTTTTGTCTTACATTCTCTAGCATGCTGTTAACCTTTTCTATCAGCGCTTAGAGTTTGCCCTTTCACAGTTCATTGTCACAATATTTTTCTTCTGGGAGTTACTGTTAGCCATAATATCAAATCTAATTTTGTCCTGATGCCCAATGGAATGCATGTAACCTTTGTAGATTGGTTATATTAATAAATATGATTTTTACCAGGACTCAGAGCAGGAGATTAAACTTTTTATTTTACAGCCATTGCCATTACTAACAAATGCTCCTTCCAGTCCGACTCCTTCTTGAATGAGGTGATGACTTGAAGGGTTTTGGTGTTACTTAGAAGATGATTTCTAAATTCATGCAATACCATGACTTCTAATACTGCCCAATTTTGTTGTTTTGAACAAAGCAGCTCAAATCAAACAAGTACAAGAACACTGTTCTTCTTGATGAAGAATAAACACAGACTCAGAGATTTATTTATCAAACAAATCATGTAAAACTAGGCAACAGACACAACTTCTCTTCACACTTGCGTTTATACCTGAAAGAAGGTAGAGTGGTAAGAGGTATTAGTATATAGATGGAGTGACATGGATGTATAACATACCTATTTTAGCCTAACATACAAGGAAGAAACCAGTTTTTAGGGTGTATTTTTTCTTTTCCCAAGCCACAGAGCAGCATGAAACAGCCCCATAGCCTTTTGTGCATTTTGCTGTTTTATTTTTGCCTGTAAAATTCTTGATGTTGAAAATGCTGGGAAATTCAGTCATTAAATCCAGCTTTGTCTCCAGTGGTGGGGGCAGGGAGAATTGACAGGAAAATATGAACACTGAGTTATTTACAGGAATTGAAATTTGAAGCTCATATAAGAAATATGTGCAGGAGTGGTAAAGAGGAGGGATTTTTAACTGTTATCATTACTCTGAATGGGTGCAATGGAAAAATTAAAAACAAACCAGGAGAAATTACATGAATATTTATCACCTGCTACTGCTTCATCTTTCTAAATTATAAAGCTTTTGATAAGAGGAAAGGTTTCATGTATAAATTGGCAGTGGTGTCGTAAAGAGAAAAATATGCTGTGGGTTTTCAATGGGCTTAATCTTCAAATAAAATGAGAGATGACAGTAGATAAACCAAGATGTTGGAAAGGAAATAAGGACAATAAATATAGGAGGTTACTAGGGATGCTGTATTAAGAACTGACAACTGCCTTCTGTTTTTCTTCCTCTTCACTTAAGTTTTCTGTGAAACTTTTTAGTCTGGAATTTTTTACTTGGTTGACCATGCAACAGCATGTTGAAAGAGTAAAATCTGAGTTTATAATTGCTATTACCTGTGTTACATCCCATGAGTCCCTTCTAGTTATTAGTGAAATCCCTCTCAGTTACTTTTTTCTTATTCTGAAAAGAACTATGATATTTCACCAGTTTGTACAATGATGTAGATACCCCAGCTGGGGAAATGTAAATTCAGACACACAGGTTTTTTTCCTGTAGATGTTGTACAAGAAAGTGGTGGTATAAAAGCTGTGACAATTGCCTGTCTTTTGCCTTGCCTCTGAGAACATTTGGTCACTCGAGTGGACATTTGTGTCAGGTTGACAGTCACTGGTGCCTCTTGGGCAAAGTTCACCTTGGGAGCCCTTGTCAATCACCGAACCTATCTTACCTTCCATATTAAACTTCTTCTCTCTGGAAACCCTGAAATCCACCAACAAGGTGCATTCTCTCACAACAATTCAGTGACCTCCTGGAAAGTGAAACTCAGCAAAAGTCTTCAAAAACTGGCTCTGCTTGGGCTGTGTTACAGCAGACACTGAGCTCTGAATGTCTGCTGAAGAATACAGACTGCCTGAAATATCTGTGTCGCAGAAGAAACTGTCACTTCACTGCATTCTGCATCCACTTGTGAGCATTTTACTTCATTGTAATACTAAAACCAGCAAAGGTTATTAAGAGATGTTAGGAGATGGGAATACAATTACAGTTTATTGTAAAATCCTAAGATATAAAGTGATTTACAAGGTACAGATACATATTTTGACCAAGTAATAATGGCAAAAATAATTGCTCTTTTACAATAAAAATGACTTGAGGAAGAAAAGAGTAAATTGTTTTCTGGGCGTTCATGTTCAGAATCAGAAACTCAGGAGCATGAGTGATAAACAAGGCACACTGCAGCTCATAGAGAAGACATTTTTAATGAGAAAATATTCTTTTAACTCCTACACATTTGTAGCAAATTTTTGAACAGTTTTAAAAATTCTGTGAATAAAAGGGTAGTCATTTGGGAGGAAAAAAGAAGGTGTTATATTAAAAAATGTATTTTAACTTGCAGCAGTAAGCATCTGGAACTATAGGTAAAAGAGACCATGAAGTCTCTCTTTTCTTCTTCTTATATTGAGAATGGCTCTATTTTTTAATATTTTTTTTAAATAACAGCAAAGAAGTTTGTCTCCTGAATTCAAATTAATCAGTAATTTTCAGCCAGATATAACACTGGGCAGCCTGATAAGAATTTAGCCAACAGCAAAGTTCTCCATAACCTTTACAGGGCCATGTTTTTTAACACAATAAACCATCCAGGCCATGTGCAGCAGTACTGGCTGGGAAAAGAACATTTTGTTACCTGCTTATTTGGTTTGTGTTGCTGTTACAGCATCGCATTGCCCCTAAATATTATGTTCCTCTTTCATTGCAGAACTTCACAGCCCAGAAGTTGTCTTCATGACCTTGAGGGTCATGCTCATCACAGCTTTTAAATTGTTGTTTTCATTCATCCAAGGAGCAGCAAGAGAATATTTCTCAAAATGCCACACCCCCGAGTATGCCCTGGAGCCATGCCCAAAAAGACTACCTGGGAATTGCCTGCAGACTCACCTGCTCAGTGCAGACAGCATATAGGGGAAATCTGCAAACTGAGCTAGAGACACTGACATATTTAGGAACCTAGATCTCATCAAAGTATTCCCTTACATACCCTGAACACAGACATCAGCCTGTGTTGGATACAAGCAGTGGGAAGAGAGAGATCTCTCCGTTCTCTTCCCAATACATTACATTTCTCATAGAATCATTAAATCATAAAATCATTAAAGTTGGAAAAGACCTCCCAGATCACTGAGCCCAACCATTAACCTGACCCTTCCAGCCCCACTGCTGCTGCTTTAATGTGCCTGGCAACAAAGAGAAAAATGCAATAGGGTCTTTTCTAAATGGGTAAGAGGAGTGGTAGACCTTATACAGTGCAGACAAGCCGGGCTGGAGCCGCTGCCTTCCTGCACATAGAAATTCATGCTCAGAGAGGTGTACCAGGTAGCAGGCATGGTTCTGGCAAGCCAGAGCTGCAGCGCTGTGGGCTTCCTCTCCTCCACCCTGAAACAGCCCTTGGAGCTCTGTGGAGGTACCTCCACTCCCAGGAATTTATGGGGAATCTTCACAAAATTGTGTAACCAAGTACCTCTAGGGTTTTCACTGCTAATAAAAAGATGATAGGCTTCAAACTAATGCTGCAAGGCCTCTGTGCTGGGGTTTGTGAGGCTTGCTGTGTCTGGTTGTGTCTAGACCATGCCTTGAACTTTGGTTTAGATTACAGCAGTTGCCTGGGGAGCGCCCCTCCTGACTGATCTTTTTTCTTTGCTTTGTACAGCTGTGTGGTAAAAAGCCTATTGCTAAAATAATTTGGATATATTATCTTTAAGTGACAGCTTGTGTTAACAAATACTTAATCTCTTCAGAATGAACAATCTATGACTCAAGAATAATGATGTGGTGCAGAGTGCAAGTATGAAGAGATATCAGAGGCTTTGAAAGTATAAGGAATGGATTTTACCAGAGGCTCTACAGTTATAAAAAGCTCAGCAATGTTCGGTTCCAGACTGTTAAAGGAATGTGACTTCAAGAGCTAGGCAAGAAAAGCTTTAAGCATAATAAAATTAAAAAGGATCAAATATCCAATAAAATTTAAATATTCAATATAAATTCTGATGAAATGTAGAACTGTAGACCAATAAAGAAAGTTAGAATGCAGAGTATATTCAAAATATAAAAATTACCTGAATTGAACCCAAGGAAGAGAATAAAGGAACTGTCAGCATCTGCATTGCAGCCCTCTGAATTTTGGGTTCCGAGGATTTGATGCAACCTATCCTGCTTCCCTTTTCCTCAAGAAAAGCTGCTGACATTGACTTTAAGACCCAGGAGAACAAAAAAAGTTGAGCAAAACTTCACAGGAAAGGAGTAAGTATTAGAAAAATGTATATAATAATCTTAATGTTATTATACTAAGATTTTCCTGTATTAAATACATAATTTGGTCTGTGACTTTCTGCATCACTGCAACAATAACATGTGGTTCCTCTATTTTTATTAGATTTTTTTAGACTTTTATTAAGCTGACAATGAATTCTCAACTTTGCATACAAGATGTGTTTCCTTCTTTCCTAAAACAAGGTTTCTGGTATAACAAGCTGAAGTTTACACAGCAGAGACTTCAGTAAATTATTGCTCTGGTTTTGGATGAGCTACATTTAATTTTCTCCATAGTAGCTGGTATGGGGCTGTGCTTTGGATTTGTGCTGGAAACGGTGTTGATAAAACAGGGATGTTTTGTTACTGCTGAGCAGAGCTCACACAGAGCCAAGGCCTCTTCTGCTCCTCACCGCATCAGTGAGGAGACTGGGGGTTCACAAATGCTGGGAGGGGACACAGCCAGGACAGCTGACCCCAGGTGACCCAAGGGACATCCCACACCACATGGTGTCATGTTCAGCGTATAAAGTTGGGGGAGAAGGAAGATGGGAAATTCAGGGTGATGGTGTTTGCCTTCCCAAGTCACCATTACGTGTGAGGGAGCCCTGCTGTCCTGGAGATGGATAAACACCTGCCTGCCCATGGGAAGTGGTGAATGAATTCCTTGGTTTGCTTTATCTGTGTACTCAACTTTTCTTTACCTCTTAAACTGTCTTTATATCAACTAATGAAATTTCTCACTTCTTATCTTCCCATTCTCCTTGCCATTCCATTGGGGTGGTTGAATGAGCAGCTGCCTGGGGCTTGGTTATCAGCTGGTGTTAAACCACAACCACCACTATGTGAACAGGGAGCCTCCATGAAGATCCAAGCTCTCTTGTCTTTTGCTCCCCAAGTCATTCAAATGTCAGCCTCCTCAAAAACTTAAACCACAAGGAATAGGATGGTTCCACAAATCTCTCCCGTCCTTCACACAAGTCCACAGATGACTATTAATGATGTCACACAGTGTATGGGAAGTAAAAGTGAACAGTGTTGGTCACCAAAGACATTGGCCATATATTTGTTCCCCACCTTGTTTAGAAATGTTCCCATTTTAAAATATATCATTAATTCAGACAGCACTGAAGGGGAGCTAGTAATTTGGCTGTGCAGACATCAGTCTTCCAATTAAAACAATGAAAAGATATCCAATAAAGTATGGATAGTCTGAGAAATACCGCCAAGTAAATACATCTTTGTACTAATTAATCAAAACTAGAAGTTATGAAAATGAACTTAATCATCAATAATTTTATCTGTCTGGCAAATTAAACCTTGAAAATGGTTAATAATTTTACATACTGGAGCTGTGCCACTGCCATACAGGTGACTGCAGCTTGTGGGGCCTAGAACAAGAAAACTGTGTTTAGCAAACCAGAAACAGTGGGGTTGGTGTAATTCTGCTCCTTGCAGGCAGCTTGTGTGCAACCAGGACTCGTGGATTCTGCAGCTCACCTGCCACAAGTCTATAAGTTCTGGGGTTTGTTAGATGAGTTTAATTTTGAAGATACACAAAATAAGGGAGAGATTATAATTTGAACTCCCCCAATAGTCAGAGGCAGGCATAGTCTCTTTGAAGAGGAGAATAAGGCGGATCACTGAAATAAGCATTTCTTTAGTGAATTCAGTTCAGAGACAGGAAGTTGTCCCTGCAGGGCAAGTGTAATGGTCAGCTCAGGAAAGGTTAAAATGGTGATATGGAAGCAAGAAAATTAATGCACCATTACACTGAATAACAGACAACTCGGTAACCCTGACAGGTAGGTAAGGGTGGGGAGCAGAGAACCCTCTGCACAGTCACCCCTGAAGCCTCTGCTCTCACAAAATAGTTAATCCACAAGTCCCCTAAACTGCCCATGGATGCAACTGACTGTTGGCTCTATCAAGAGTTGGGAAAATGTAGTTCAAATCCCTTCAATTTGTCTTTGGTTTTCCACCTGACTATGAAAAGTGGTTGATAACAGAACTACTGGGAGGCGGACAGGCAGGGCTTTTTAAAGGAAATAGTTGAGTCATCCACAACATTGCAGGAGAAAATGGAAATCCCTTTGGGTAATCTCATCCCTCCAACTTCCTTACATTTACAAATATCCATTACGTTTTCATCTGATTCCTCCTTTTTCTGCCAGTGTAGTTATCACTGGTTTGGAAGAAGAAAGAGGTGCTGAGTACTCCCTTTGCTTTCTCTCAGGCCATGTAGTTCCTTGAAATAGTAGTGAAGAAGATTGGCTGATCCTGAATGTAAACCAGATCCTGGTAAATGAAGGCTGTCTTCTAAAATGGTACTGTCCAGGTGAGGGGAAAAGGAGGTGGTAGGATCTGACAACCAAATGTGGTGACAGCCTTAAGTAGTGTCAGATGTGTAATCATACAACCTCTGCAGACTTTCTTATGTCAGGGCAATTCTCAATATAACACCTGTGACTGGGGCCTGTTTTTGTGAAGTTTCAGTACCTTAGTGGGTAAAATGCTCCAAGGAACCTTTTCCATGGATATAACATTAAAGTTAGGCTTAATTGCTTTATATAGCTTTCCAAAGAAGCTTTCCCACAAAAAAACAACTCTGGTTTGTTTTTGAGTGTGGATGTCCCTTTATATTCACTGAAAAAGATATAAATAACCCAGTAGACTGATTTTAGATTGAGGCAGTGATTTTATAATCCTCCTTGGGAAAAGTGATATAGAAAGGTTTTCCAGTAAAACCACAGGATATATAGGGGAAGGATATTCTTCAGTTTGTCATGAGTTTATTTTTAAAAATTACCATGATATCAGTTTAGCAGTTGGTCTGCCACAGGTAGTGGTTGCATGTTTTACTTTGCAGCAGAAAAATAATTTTATTTCTACTGTTGATTAACAGGGTAGGAGAGGGGATCGATTGTACCTGTGTCTTGGGAAAACAAAGATATGTCAAATTTCAATTTGCTATTTATGCCTTATGTGACCTGCAATGAATCCCCTTACCTTGGTTTCTTCAGCTGGCTGTGACTTGAAGCTGAGGAATCCCATTAATATGGCCATTGCCAGTCCAAGTATTTCTCAGCCCTGAATGAGCCCCTTAAAATAAAAGTTATTTTTAAAAATACAAGAAATTTGCATTTTTTACATTTTTTTTTCAAGATATTGAGATAATTATTTGAATCATACTTTCAAGATCTTCCCATGATCAGAAAGGCTAGAATTTATTTTCTTTTTTAAAGGCTGTTAATATTTCTATTAAAGTACCAAAAATAACACACCACATGTTGTAACTATAGCAATAAAATATCAGGGGTTGGCAAAATAATTCTCTTTTCCTTGTCTTTTTCTTCAATATCTGCTAGCTGAGGATCTATAATAGATAACGCTGTGCCAAAACCTGCAATCTTAAATCTTTGTTTCCAGTCTTATATTGCATTTCCCAGGGGAAAGACATAGGAATAGACTTCTGAATTCAGCCCTTCATTTCTCCCACAAAACAAACAAACAAAAAAAAAAACCCACATTATTTAAGATATTTGGAAAGAAAACACAGAAATCTTTCATTTCACATCTTTTAAAAAGGACTCCCCAGTGCAAGAGCAGGGGCAGAGCTGTGTTGTGTTAGAGTTTTTCAGCACCAAAACCCAGTCCTGTCAGGGGAATCCATTAATGCATTTTGGTGTTAATGCATTTGGACTCGTCAGGTGGAGGACAAATGAAGCCTAGAAAAGGATAGATTTTCAGACTCTTAAATGGCCATTAACATATGCTTTTTCTTCATTTTATAGTTGCAATCTCTGCTGGGGTTTTACCACTTTGAACTACAGAAGCACATTCTGCTTTTGTTTTTACCTGTAAAATTTTATTGAAGGCAAAGTGATTGAATGGACTTGAACAGACTAAAGAGTATATTTTCACTGAAATATAGAATAATGTCAATTTAGCATAACTTTTATTATGTGGGTATTGTTTTAAAACAATGGGTTTATTTAC
The DNA here is from genome assembly GCA_013400915.1 of Pardalotus punctatus. Lineage (NCBI taxonomy): Eukaryota > Metazoa > Chordata > Aves > Passeriformes > Pardalotidae > Pardalotus > Pardalotus punctatus. The sequence goes on from VZTX01006749.1 coordinate 115,214, forward strand.
CTAAGATAATCTTGTTTGCCTAAATTTTGAATGAATAAGTTGCTTGAATAGTAAAAGGAAATATTATTGTCTAAATACCCTAAATCTAGGAACATATAAGTCTGAAATCTTTAGATTGTTCTTGTCATATGTAAATAGTAAAGGTAATATCCATCAAGTAATCTAATGATAAATAAAACATAAGAAAAATCCAGGTGTTAGATAATACAGGCAAGGCAGGAAGAAATTATTGAAATCCTCAAGGCTCTAAACAAATGTGGAAAAATGCAATTTAACTTGCTTTTGAGTATATAAAAATAAACTGATGCACTAAAAATATTTGAATAATTCAAGTGTTTACTCAGTATTAAGAAACAACAAATTGATTAACAAGAGCACAGGAAGAAGTAAGTGGATGCAACAGGTTTAATGAAACTGGATTTTTTGCAGCAGCTCTGGTGCGTGATGCTTGACACAGAAGTCAATATTTAACTTTGGAATCTGTGGTGCTTGCACTTATTTATACTGAAATTTTGTCCATAGCAGGGAGGTTGGAGTGGATTAAAGATCCCTTCCAACCCAGTGCCTTCTGTGACTCTAAATAAAGCAGAGATACATAGCAGAATTCATATCTTATGGAGAATAAGACTTTTTGTCAGCGTAAGATTGTTTCTTGCAGCATTAACATTTCCTTTGCATTGGTCAGTACAGGGTCCTCACTGAACCAGCTGACAATATACTTATTTTCTGATGTTTCTCTTCCCACAACGACTGTATTTCCGTGTTCTTAAAAAACTTAAATTGGTAGCTGGAATGTGTCCAAATAATAAAATATAATGTGTCACATTTTCATCGCAGTTTTTGTTCAATAAGAACCTCAAATTTCACTGCAAAAATCATGGTCTTGAAAATAATTTTAAACGGAAAAATGGAACATTGTCAATAAAATACCTCCAAAGATATGTTCAAATGTTCCAGTGGGTTTAACTTTCTTTGAGGAGATGATGCCTCAGAGCCTGAGGGGTTTGCTGGTCCCAGGGAGGGTAGGAATGTACAGCTGCCTCAGGAGAGCTTGGCCCGGCAGGAGAGAAGCTCCCAGAAGGAACCATCCTGAGAGCCCAGACACTGTGCAGGAGTGGAGAACCAGACTGCCCCAGGGTCTGGGGTGATGTCCCTGAGAGCCCTGACTCCTCAAGGAGCCCACAGCACGGCCAGTCGAGCAACCAGCACAACCACGAGTGTGCCTTTGAGTGAGCTTTTGCCCCTAAATACTGAACATTTCACTCCCTCCTTTGATCAGCTGCTCTCATTATGCATAAATTTCTTCTTATGTTTGAATATTTGGCACATTGGGTAACAGCTCAGCAGGAAGCCAAGTTCATGATTTCCAGGGTGGCTTTTGTATCTAAGCAATTAGCAACTTAAAATTCCAGTTATAGTTAATGAAGATCTAGTTAAGAAAGTCCGTGGGGGTTAGGGAGGGATTAATTTAATCCTCAAGTAAACATGTGTGTCGATCAGATAAACCACTTTGGCAGCTTCACTGACTACCCTGACTAGGTGTCAGTAACCACCTTGTGAACCCAGGAAATTGGCTGTGTGCGGTACCTGCCCAGCTGGGTTTGATAAAGGGTCAGGGTGGGGGTACAGCTGCATCTAAACTCTGACCCGCCCTGCAGCTGTGGGTGAGAATTCAGGTCAGACAAGTCCTTCCCCAATTTACAGCTGCATATTAAAGTGACTGGACCATATTTATTTATTTCAAAGCCTGTGATTAGAAATCCATCTTTGGAAAAGGTTTAATACATCTCACTGTGACTCTGTTTTATGAAATAAGAGACTTTTCAGACATGCTCATTCAGTCCAAGTTTTAAGGTAAACTCTTGGCTGATTCTGCCTGGGACAGATACCTCATATTCTTCCCATGGAATTGGTTTCCATTGTAATAATATACAAAGAGACATATGTTTTAGTCTAATCATCAAATTGTCATCAAATTTCATCTGTCTCAAGACTGGAGTACCAAGGACTGCCAAGCAGGCAGATCAGGAAATGTCTGATGGAGGAGAACCAGGCAGAGGCAGTATTTATCAGTAGTTCCTGAGGTAATGTTGCTCTTGTTGAAAAAGGAAAAAAATTAAGGTACTCATAACAAGATTTCTTAATCTTAAAATGTGGTACAGAGACCTTAGTAGCAACAAATAGGGGAATTATTATGTCAATAAAGACTTAAAAGCAAGCATTAGCAGGAGAAATAACAAAAGCCAAAGGTGACTCCTCCCAGTCTGGTTCTCTTTGTTCCTTTATAGGGGCTCTGTGGTGAATGCACTTCTGTAACTTTACCTTCTTGCATCTTTAAAAATGCATTGTGAAAATTAAGATGCAGATTGACTTCTATAATTTGGCTTGATATGACATCGTAGATGGATGATAGCATACCTTGCATTGACAGGGAAATCTGCCATGCAGCTTGGAAAGGTGGTGCATTGCCAGATGTTGACTCTGAAAGGTTTGATCAAAGACTGGGGAGGATCAGGGTGAATACTGTAGGCTGTATGGTCATCAAAATGGAATAACTGATAAACCCACAGCTCTGTGTGAGAATGAGCAAAGAGTCCTCAGAGACGAAGCACTTAAAATGTCATTTTCTGCCTTTCTGGCTTTTTAGAAAGCTAGAAAAAAAGTTGAGCAAAAGTTTATTGGGATGTTTTAGCAGGTGTTAAATCAAGTTTCAGACAACATTCTTTGAATTAGGGAGCAACATGAGTGGTGTTTTTTCTATTCCTGGGTGCTTTCTGTCTGTTGGAAAAAGAAAAATTGGAGTAAATGTTGATAAATTCTGTCTTCTGAATTGTACTTGTCTGGACAGAAGCACACACTTTTAAAAAAAAATACAGTTCTTTTTTGAAAAAAATTAATTGAAAAAATGCTATGGAGTTCCATGCCCTTTAACAATTTCATAATGAAATTCTCTCACTTTACTCATAAATTCAATTGTCATTATTATTATTATTTTCTTAAAGTCAGTCAAAAATATTGATTCTGGCATTCCACAACTTTATAGGGTGTTTCTTTTTTTTTTCAACACCAACACCAAACATTCATGAAGACATGGGCAACACATTTATGCCCTCAGGATTTTTCTTCTTAATAAGCTTCTGCAGTAACTAATTGGAAAGCAGACACATGTTCTTCTGTTGTTCTTTTCAATATATTGATCATTTCTATGCTGAACAACTTCTTGTAAGCAAAATACTGAGATAATGCCATAATTCCTTTGAGGTCCTGCAAAACATAATCTGCTGTGAAGAGAATACTGTTCTGAAATACTTGCTTTCCAATTTAAGCTGCTTCTGGTTGTAGCAACAAAAATGAAGAATTTCTCATAAATGAAATAGATGTTATTCTGATTTTCTTTTGTCTCTTCACCATTTATTGTTTCCTTCCATCCTTTCTACTAATCACACAGTTATAATTAATACTGGGAAAGCTGTAGACAAAGTAATCTAAGTTTCCCTCCCATATAAGGTTTATGTGTTGAAGTAATAATTTGACAGACATAAAGCCAGCTGTTTTGTTCGTTCTTTTTAATTCACAGTCATTCACATCTCAAAATGAAGTGAAAAGACTTTTTATTAGCCAACATCTGATTTTAAGGTTTTTAACTTGGTGGAAAATGTGAAAAATGTATTATTTGTTTTAGGACAGTCACAGTGAAACCAGCCTAATACAAGCTCCCAGATCTAGGAGTGTAGTAGTTAAAAATTAAAAACTAACCAACAAAAAAAAAAAATTAAAATAAATCCACATTTCCAAGTTTCTGAAACTGCTTTGCTAATTTGGTCAGATGGTACAAGTTTGAGTGTGTTTCATGCCTTTATTTTAATTATACAGAACTAAATGAATCAGGTTGCCATATTCTGTCTTTTTGTGAATGGAGAGAAAGACACCTGGTTTGGAACCAACATTGTGTGATCGCTCAACTATGTAAAGAGAAGAGCACAATTAAGATGTGAAACTCACTTTTCACTCCTAAACTTCTGAAATAGCTATTTAATGAGGAATATAATTTTATTTCTGACTTTCATGTTCCTATTTGAATTCTTTGTCATTACTCAAATTATTTCTGTGTCTGCTCCATCCTAAATCACATCTTGGGACAATCATCACTTTTGTTCTCAGCCTCTTTTTCCTTCAGTGAATGTTCTTTTGCCTTTTTTCTATGCAGAGATGTACTCTTATTCAGGTGGCATTTCCAGATTACTAGTGATGATGTCAAGACAAGAAACAGTTTTTCCATCCTTAAACTCACATTATTGGATACTCTGAAATAAACCGACTTAAGTCTATTGTTTGAATATTTTGGACAATCTTTACACATTTGCCACTCATCTGCCATCCATGTTCTAATGCCTGGCCCTTTTCTGACTCTCCTTTCTGAACAACTCTTATGTGCAAAAAAACCCCAACAAATCAGCATGCATGTATTCGTTCTCCTCCTTTTGTAACTGAAATTATCCACCATCATTCAGCATTGCCATCTTTGAAAGCGCCATCAACTCCAATAACTCTTTTCCTTCAGCTTTTCACCAGACATTATTGCTCATTTTTTCCTCCCCACCCCCTCCTTTTTTATCTCTGTTTCTAGGACAAATTTTTATATAATCATTTCTTGGGCAGCCTAGCATCCTTTTAGCAGAATTTCTTAACAAACTGAGTCTCTACAGCTGTGTAGCATGCCTGCTGCTCTGTCAGCCTTTTCATGCACCAGTCTGCTGGTTTTCTCTCACTCTTAAAAGTCTTCCTTTAAACTCCCTTCTGTCATTAGGCTGATGTGTTTTACCCAAACACAGAAACAAGTGCATTAGAAAGGTTCATTAATAAGTACTCAAACACTGTCTGAGGATAAAATATGCAATGTGCTGGTTTTGGATTATATTTCCAGTTTATGTGAACTATGGTGCAATCAATCCATCATGGGCTTGTGGAAAAAAGGAAATGTTATTGATATAAAGAAATGGCTATAAGGGAATAGAAAGTTCATTGCAATGGCACAAGGACTAGAAAACACCTTAAACATATCTGTTGTGTCTGTCTGATCTCCCTTTCAGAGCAAAAAATAAATCCTAAAGAAATTAAGGCTGCGCTTGGTGATAGCTCTGAACATACATATTGTTTGCAGTATCGGCTTGCTTGAACTGGTATGCAACGTTTTGAGTCATGTAGCTTCAGGCAATAATTTTTAGAGGCAAGGACACTGATATTAAAAAATAGGATAGTGTCAGAGCAAGGTTATCAGGCATCTCAAAATATTTATAAATGTTTTACATGCGCATCCCTGCAGAGACAAGTTGAAAAAGGTGAAACAGATAAACAGCCAGGTGACAAACTACGCTATCATCTGCCTTCAAGATTCCTGAACTGAGAGCTATAATTCACTGCCCTCTTTAGAACTGTAAGCCTCAAGGTTGGATGAGCTTTTCTCCCACAGATGATCTCCACAATCAATTCAGAATATGATTTTCATGGCTGACAACCCAAAACATTGCATGCCGCAGGTTTTGCACAGCTACTGCCTGAACCATGCTCACATGGGATCTGCAAGAATGTTTCTGGCACAGATAGTAAGTGGGTCTTTTCTTACTGCACTGGCTTATTACAGTCAGGTACTCCTGAAACAGGCAGATGGGGTACTACAGCTGAGAACAGTCAGGTACTCTGGAAATAGGTGAGTTACTACAGCTGCCTGATGTGCAAGCATTAACCTTGTTCTGCTGTAGTTACATCTTTCTCAACGTGAGGCAGAGTTTACTGCACACAAGCACTGAGGGTAGAACTGTTTCCTTGGTTTTAATGTCATTACAAAATTAATAGAAAGGACTGCAGAGCCCAGCCTGCTGTGTATATCTATCATGTGGACTAGTCTTTCAGATTCACTAAAACAGTTTAGATTGCATGTGTTTCCACTTCAATTGGAACAGGAAGACATCTATTACACTGTCAAAGAATTGTTTTTACAAACCTTCTGGTTTATTGGTCTCTTTCTCCATGCACATAGTGTCAATTTAGCCTATTTGTATTCCATCTCCTGTTCTGTGAAATTATTTCATGGATGGAGTGAATTTCAAATAAAATATGCATGAAATTAACTGTCCTCTTTCTCTCATTAACAGTAATAGCACTTACAGCAAATGATTCCTCATCCAGTGGGATTTTTTTTTTAATAATAATAAATACTCATCCCAATTTTATTAGGAAGCTCCATTTCCTCTACAATTTTTGCAAAACTGACATATGAGTGCATGACTAAGTGGCTTGCTGTCTGTGTGTTCGTTTGTATGACTACTCACTTTGCCATGCTGCTTTGAAAATTGCAATAATTTCCCTGATTCTTTTCCACAATAAAGTGCCCTTCAGAAAGAGATTGTCAATTGCATCTTTTGTGTTTCTTTTAACACAAAATGAGAGCAGGAAAGCCAAACCTGGGCAATGTCCATGGAAAGAGTTTCTTATTCTACTTTGTTCCAAATTGATGTTAACTTATTTGAAACAGTTCAAAAGCTGAAAATATTGTGTCAAATTTCTGCTTTTTGTGGCAGGTTAAACTTTCCATCCAGATTATAGGGAGGATGGATATTTTGGGAAATCAAGTCATTCAGATGGTAAGAGTTAGTTGTGGTGGTAGCATGCTGTGCTGGTTTTGGCTGGTGTAGAGTCAATTTTCTGCACAGTGGCTGGTGTGGGACTGTGTTTTGGATTTGTGCTGAACATAGTAGTGATAACAGAGCAGGACTTACACAGAGCCAAGGCCTTTTCTGCTTTTCATGTTGCCATGCTAGTGAGGAGACTGGAAGTTCTTAGGATTTCGGGAGGAGACTCAGCTGGCACAGGTGACCCAAACTGTGGAAAGTGACAGCTGGCCTGTCTCGGCTCAAAGACATCGAGCTGATGCAGTCATCTCGTACCCATGTGAATCCTAGCCATACCCATGAGAATCTCAACATGAATAGAAGCAAGAATTAATAACATCAGAAGGAGGAATGCACATGCAGGAGGGAATCTGGTATTTTGCAAGATTGTGTACTAACTTTAGGTAGCAAATGGTATTGTGGGGTGGTGAATTGGGAGCCAATGGATGTGCAGCGCGAATGTTAGAAACAGTATAAAAGAGGCCTTGTAGTTATGAATAAAACTTCTTCCTTTGACTGAAGCCATTTCTCTGTGTGTCGTGCCCGTCTCAACAGCGACACCAAACTGATCAAAAGGATGTTCAGGGATGACCCCAGCTGACCAAAGGGATGTTCAATGCCATGTGATATTGAGCTCACGATAAAGTGGGAGGAAAAATGAGGAAGTGGGGGGTACATTTGGAGTGACGGTGTTTGCCTTTCCAAGTCACACGTGATTGAGCCCTGTTGTCCTGGAGGTGGCTGAGCACCTGCCTGCCCATGGGAAGCAGGAAATTCATTCCTTATTTTGATTTGCTTTGTGAACACCTTTTGCTTTCCCTATTAAACTGTTTTTATCTCAACTCACAAGTTTTCTGGCTTTTTTCCTTTCTGATTTTCTCGCCTATCTCGCTGGTGGGGGAGTGAGTGAGTGGCTGCCTGGGGCTTAGCTGCTGGCTGGGGTTAAACCATGACACATGCAAAGGTGTTCACAGTGATTGCAGAAGGGAGGTAAATTGTAAAAGCCCTATTCCTTTGGTAAAGTCCATAGTCCACAAAAAGAAGGGAAAAAAAATTTTGAAGGTCCTGTGCCCATCAGGACTTGAACTGTGGCTATACTCTAACTGTGCCTGCACATCAAATGGGCCCCATGGCAGGCAAAACAAGTGTGAGGGGTGATGTCCACCTGAGAGGATCCTGAAGGAGCCTGGAGACATCCTTCTCTTCTTGGCTCTGCCCTAATAATGTTAATTGTACTATCAAAAAGCCAAGGAGTCTTTTTTTTTTTGCTCGGGAACCCCTTAAGCAACACACTTCTCAGGCACAGATCACAAATATTTCATTCTTAAGGAATGCATAATGTAAGTGGAAGTGTGGATGAGCAGACCTAGACCAATGGGGAGAACAAGGGATAAAATTCTGGCTGGCAGACATTGTCAAATTTGACATTGTCAAATTCCATTTATCAGTGGCTTGGAACAGAGGTTTTTACTGGCACTTGGTTCTGTGGAGCAGCAGCATTTGAGAATAGGGGACTTCGTAGGCACTGCTGTCATATGATGATCCCTTCAGAATTCAAATGCATGGCACTAGAAAGATGGTAAGAAGCAAAGTGTTAAACAATTGAACCAGTCATGAAATTACTTGTTTATGAGGTTTTCACTATTATGAAGCTTTAAAATATGAGTCTTCCCAGTGATATTAGGGCTTAAAATGAGCCTACACGTGTAATAATAATATGTTATAGAACCAAAACTTTAAGATCTCATAGAAATCCATTAACAGAGAGATTTCTTGGAAGATGACACCAAGTTTTCACAAACAAACTCAGACTGGTTAGGGGAATATATATGAGTAGTTTGGTTTTATTTTAACAGGAAGAACAGAGCAGAGAGTTTTGTTTGCAAGAGTTTGCTCTTTCAGAGCAGACAGTCCAACCCCTGCTCTGAGCATTGCTCAGTGGCCAGCTGTAGCATCACACATTCATGTTGGGATTTTCATGCATTTTTTGTGGAAGGAGAAACTACACTGGAAACAATCAAGTCCTGTATGGTGCTGAGTCCTGTATGGTGCTGAGTCACAAATGCTTACCATTGTCCTACTAAGTTAAAATCCATAGGAGGTGAAAACAGTGAAGTGGATGTGGTTTGAGGCCTAATCGTGAAATCTTGAGCCCAAAAGATTAAAGACAAATTTCCAGTTTTGAGACTGGTTCAGCCCTGCACTCTGGTGTGCAAATTTCACTGGTGTCTTACATCCGACCCACGAGGGATAAGCCTGACTGAGTCAGGTGGTTAAATCGAATGGAGCCCCATTGTGTTGCCGGAGCAACACAAAATTCATGATGAAGACCATGACACATTTTGATTCCCCTCTATAAAATGTACAAAATAACACCTACTGCAGCAGATGCTGCTAAGTTCATTAACTAGTGTATGTATTCAAAGTGCTGAAGAAAAGTGAGGTTTTATGCTTGTTATAAATTTTTTGTTATTACAGACAAATATTTGAATAATAAACTTGTGTATTAAATGGGAATTGAACACAGTGTTACAGCAATCAGTTTCCAAAATGTGTAGTCTGTGGACCAAAACCCACTCACTGGATTTCTTCATAGTTGATTAATTGTGATTCTCCAAGTCTCAGTTCAATCATCGTTAGTGTAAAAGTTGTAGGAGCAGGATCAGTTATTTCCTTCTCTTTTGGACTCAAGTTCAAAGTCCTGAAAGATAAATTTCCTTTGGTGGCAAAAAGATGTCTGTATCATACTGAGGTTTGTGGGAAGGGGGGCTGCACTGCATATATATACATATATATATATATAAAACAAGAGTCTTTTAGAGTATACTGTGACACTGCAATGCCATCCTGGCTTCACTGCCCTGCCAATGGATGATCCTAACACTCCAGTCTTAAGGAAGAAGATTTTAATGTAAGAAGAGGGATTTGATGTGAAAGAACATGCAATAATATCGCATTGTTAGTTTTCAGTAAATAGTGGTGAAAATAAAATATCAGTTAAAGCCTTGAACCGGTAGGTATTTTGTCCATAGCTAATGTGATCTTGTGTATATGCTGATGTCAGTACAGAGTTATTTTGGGTAATTAATAATAGGCATGGATGTTACATTTCAATTACGTATTCTCAGTTATATTGTGTGTAGTCTTACTATGCTTGTGCGTATTGTGGGATTGTCTGCTGTTTGCCGCATTTATTTTAAGACATGATATCTCATCTATTTCTGTCATGTAACAATTCTGTGTAACATTTCTTTCCCAAATGGTCCTGTTAGTAAAAAAGAAATTATTTAAGAAATTACTAATTATTATTATGGACAGCAAAATAAAATAAATTGGCTGCAGGAAATGCTCTCTGTGAAAGAAAATTAGTTTGATGTCTTTCCATTAAGTGTCTTTTGTAGCCAGTGGATGGCTAAGTGCCCATTTGTCCTTGGAAATAAGTGTGAGAAAAGAGGTTAGAACACAGCAGTTCTTCTTTGAGGAAGTTTTTGCCTAATAAGGATGCCTAATGACAAAAATCGGGAATCCATTTGAGATGGCAATGGCACCCTATAAAAATGTGTCACTTAAAAATCTCAAGTTCATGAAAATAGTTACTCATTACTTTTCTAGAAGATCAACAAAAAATCTCCTTTCAGAGACCTACTTCTCCCAGCCTCATCTTCTTTTTATTTTTAAAGTCTACCTTAGACAAAAGAGATCCTAAAAGAGGACTTTTATAAAGTTTATAGACAGATGAATTATGGAACTATGAGACCTGCTTTACACATAAAAATTTACAGCTTTGTTAAATGAAAATAAGGCTGTAAATGAAAAAAAAAAATAAAGGAAAAAGATGGCATTGGTGATCTGTCATTTCCTCTCATATAAATATGACTGAGTTCTGTGGGATAGGGATGTGGGTATCCATACACAAATAGAAAATGTTTATGTCAGAAAAATTAATCAAATGTCTTGTGCTGGACAGAAATGCTGGTGGGGGAATCTTATTTTCTTTATTTGTCACTTGATTATTTCCTCGTTCACAGACATGAACATTCCTGTCACAGACCTTCAATCAACATCTCCTTATGAATCTGTTGTTACATCTTCGAATGAACAAAGGAAGAAAGTTAAATACATCAGCTGAAGGTAGCAATAGTACGTGACCAGTTTATGGAAAATGCAAGATGAAAATGTGAAGGAAAACAATTTACAGAGAGGTTGCATAATTTGCCAAATTTCTTCCAGCTACCAGCAGCTACATAGGAACCACTGGGCTGTGTTTCTCCACAGCAGATCTCATCTGTATTTCCTTTTTGGAAACTAGTTAATTTTCTTGTCTCCTTGTTTATTTTTTGTTACCTCATGTTTTAAGTCTATAACTTCTAATATTTCTTTCACTCCTTTCATGAGATCTTCAATACAGCTATGATTTGTTCTTTACTGTGAAATGTTTCAGAGAGAAAAATTTTTTATATAGGCCATTGTACATTTTTTCAAAAGAAGCTTTTCAAAATGCCTCTTAAATGGCCATCTGTCTAACATGGTCCTGCTCCATTTAAACCCCATGTCTGTAACTGAACAAGTAGAGATTAGAATACAAAACATCACCAGAAGAGAAGAAAGCTGTGTATCAAATTTGATAAACAAAATATAAAAACTTGAAGGTGGAGTGAGTTTTTTAAGTGTTATAGCAGTTATATTTTTATGATCCAGAAAATATGTCTACAAAATTGAGAGACCTAAATGAATGACAGACCAATAAATCATAATCTGCCATTCTACCTCAATTCATTTCAGTGAAATTGCTGTGCAGCATCACGGGATTGGTCAGGCTCATGAAGAAATTCAATTAGTTACTTCTTTTTGTTGACACGTTGGATACATTCATTAAGCTTAACAATTTCTTTTAATTATGGAACTTGAATTCTTCAAGGCAAATAATTGATTTATATTGTAGAAATTGCTTTAGCTTCAAATAAAATGTGGCTATATAGGATATATATATAGAAAAGAAAAATGCAAAGCATCTGAATATGTATTTATGTCCCAGTTTTAGGTAAGATTATAATTTGAGTGGTGAAAAATGTTATTTTTCACAAGATTTCTTCAAATAGGTAATATTCAACAAAGTTGACTGATGGTTACTTTATGTGTATAAACTAACATAGCTTTATATTTTGTGGAGTTTTTTAAAAAGGAAGCAATGGGCATGAGGCGCAGTATGGGAAAATTTTCTTTAATGCAAGGAAAAAATCCCCACAATGGTGGTGTTCAACACTGGGATAGCAACCCAGAGAAGCTGTCAAATTCCATCCTTGGAGATATTCAAACACTCAGTTGGACAAGAATGTGAACATTGTCCTTTGAGGCTCTGAGGTTTAATGGAACCTCAGCCCAAACTAACTTTGGGGTTGGCCCTGCTCTCAGTAAGAGGTTGAACCAGATGACCTCCTGAGTTCTCATCCAAACTAAATTATTTTGTGATTTGTGGTCTTAGTCAAATCAACAAAAGTTTTTTCTTGTAAACAGTACTATCCTTGCAGATATTAACCATTTCCAATATGAATTTTCAATTATCATTATTAGCATTAATTGTATTTGAAGAAAAGTGACATACCAGAATACACTTCTTTTTCCACACTTTACACACATATAAAGCAAGTTTTGGATCAACAATCAATCACCAGAATACTTGGTGGGTTTGCAAAGCCCTTAACTTGTCAGGCTCAGATTTTCACACTAAATATTTGTGTTCTTCCATGAGATTCAATGAGAGAACCAACACCACGGTAATAAAAACCACAGCAGTGGCCAGTTGCCCATTCATAATCTGCCTACTGGCATTCAGAGTTCGTCTATAAATATGACCAGTCATTCCCATGTTGTAAAATAACTGAGTGTCTGAAATATGAGTGAAAGAGAGATGCTTTGATTGAAATATGCAGCTTTTAGTACACTCCTAAGGATGTTGTCTGTAAAATATATGGAATCATATATATATGCATATACACATATACAGGCTGGAGAAATGGGCACACAGAAAGCTCATGAAGTTTAACAAAGGGAAGATTTGTTAAGCCCCTCCTGCATGTATGGGGGAACTTTATGCACCAATATATGCTGGGGATTGCCCAGCTATAAAGGAGCTTTGCAGAAAAAGACCTGGGGGATCCTGGTGGACACCAAGGTGAACGTGAGGCAGCAACGTGTCCTTGCAGCACTGAGAGAATCCTCAGCTGCTTCAGGCAAAGTGTTGCCAGCAGGCCAAGGGAGGTGATCCTACCTCTCCATACAGCACTGGTGAGAGAACACTTGGAGTACTGTGCAATTCTCAGGTCGGACATGAACAAAATGAAGAAAGTCTAGTCTCCAGAGAAAATGATGGAAGGACTGGAACCTCTCTCTTGTGAGGAAAGCCTGGGAGAGCTGGGATGGTTTGGCCCAGAGAAGAGAAGACTCAAAGGAACATAAACACATAATTGATCTATTTATTGTATTGAACATGATGTAAATAATATAACATTAATATAAATGTAGATAATATATAATGAATTTATATGAATATCTGAAGGGAGGATGTAAAGAAGACAGAGGCAGGCTCTTTTCAGTGGTGCCCAGTGGCAGAACCAGAGGCACAAAATGGGCACAAAATGCAAGACAGGAGGTTCCCTCTGACCATACCTTTTTACTCTGAGGCTGACTGAGCACTGGCAGAGATTGTCCAGAGGTGTTGTGGACAGCCAATCCTTGGAGATATTCCGAAGGCATCTAGACATGATCCTGGACAATCAGCCTTAGATGGCCATGTTTGAGCAGGGATATTGGACCAGATGACCTCTGGAGGTCCCTTTGTACCCAACTGTCCTGCGATGCTGCAATTCTGTGATATGAGAGGGGTGGCAGTGTACATTGCAGAAACCTGTTCCTTGGCTACAGGTTAAGAAACCACTCTTTTCAGAGGAGTCAGTAATATGCATCTAATGGGAGACAAGAACAAGGAATTCAGGTTAAATAGGAATAAATTTTTCCCAGGTGCTGTCCTCCATTTTCACATCATCTAAGTCTTTCTGAAAGGGATTGGTATTATCTTTCATCTTTCTAGTAGGTTCTGAAACATGTTGACATTGCTATATTTTCCTTTCTGATTTTCTTTCCCTTAAAACTGGTGATGCAATGGCTGTGGGCAAATGTTTGGGAAATAAACTCACCTACATTTTTTCTGGAGGTGGATCCACAGTTCTGGGAGAGAACTGTAAGAAATTAATTTGTTGAAATCTTGCTTTTTGGGTTTTTTTTCATTCTGTTTTAAATAACAGGATTTTTTAGATTGTAAAAGACACGCAAGATCATCAAGTCCAACCATTAACCCAGCACTGCTAATCCACCACTAAATCATCTCCCTAAGTGCCACATCTACACATCTTTTAAACACCTCCAGGAATGGTCACCCAACCACTTCCCTAGGCAGCCTGTTGTGATGTTTAACAACTCTTTCTGTGAAGGAATTTTCTTAATATCCAATCTAAACCTCCCTTTGCACAAGTTGAGGCTGTTTCCTCTTGTCCTGTCACTTGTTGATGTTCCCTTCCAACCTGGTATTCCATGAGTAAACAATTATTCTGTCATAATTCCTTTGAGGCCGACAAGTGAGGGAAAATCATGATGGATCAGAACTGCGTCTCCACCTTCTCCCTCCCTGCCCTGATCAGCCATCATCCATACATAATCTGATCACTCAAGGCTGTCTAACAAATATATGTGCATATCAACAAGCAAGGATTGCTTCTGTTTTGTCCTGTGCCAGCATGAGCAATATTTTTACTGAAGAGGCAGCCAGAGAATTCCAGACAATGGCTTGATCACAACACCACAAGGATGTACAAAGTTTTACGAAGATTCACAGATCTTGGCCTCCACCAGTGCATAATCGTGATGTCTATGTGCATCTATCAGGCACTATTGCATTTTGTTATCATCATAAATTGACTTCAAAAGGCCAAATGAAAAGTGGTTGTTTACCACTTGTTTACCACAGTGGAAGGTTTGCTTTTGCTAAGTTTGGAAACAAAATGTGTACATTGCACCAAATCCTTTAGCTTGATATTTCACCTCTGGTTACTGTTTAAATAATAATGCAAAGCAGCACATAGTAAGATGTAGTTAGCAATATTTTGGAACAGAAAGTCCAAAATTAATTTCCTAATAATTGCAATATATTTTAGAGTATCTGTTATTTACTTGAATGTCAAGAATAAGCGGTTTCTTTGTCATACTGACAATAATCAATGCATCTGGCTTTCTAAATACATTCACAGTGTGTGCTGTATTGACTGCAATGAGAGAAAGTGTGTGAACTGGAGTATTATAATTTTGTTTGATGTGCTATTCAATTTTCTTGTTTTCAAACAAACATTCTACTTTATCTTGGCATCACTGAAAAATCAGTAAAATGGGATGATTTGATGTGTTATTGGAAAAGGCAGAAGGTATGCTTTATGTTAGATTTTTTGTTGTTGTCATTACAAAGAGAATTAGTGAGGGAATATTTATTTGTGAATGTCTGTGTGTATTGCCGAGAGAGAAGGTTAATTGCAACCATGCTGTTTGCTATTGATTCCTGTTCCATCTTTGATAGCTCATTTTTGTTTCCAGAAAGAATTCCCTGAGGGGAGAGTTAAACTGGCCAATAGGGGACCATGCCAACTGATTCTTGAAGTTTGAGTAATTGGCCAGTTAGGAAATATTGTGTTTTGGTGGTTGGTTAATAAAAGTGGACACGAGGAGAGTGAGGTGGCATTGCCTCAATGGCTTCCATTGCTAGCTATGCCACACAGCTTGAAGTCTCCTGTACCTGGGGTGGGATTTATCTTGTGAAATCTGTCCAAAAATACCAGCATGAACCTCTGAGCAGGTCCTCACTCTAATCACTCTTTACAATCAATGAGCAGCCTGTTTTCAGTAAAAAAAAAACAAAACAAAAAAAAAAAAACTAAACAAAAATACATTAATCTAATCTTAAAGTAGATGTTAACTTGGGATCAGATTAATTGATTCCTTAATTCTGTTGACAATGTTGACTCCGTCTTCATTAGCTGCAATGGAAGCCCCAACTGCAAGCTCTGATAAAGCCAGGTCTGCACAGTCAGCTGAAGGGAGTCTGATGCTTCAGTTTGCCAGGACAAGCCAGGGGATGTGACAAATGTATAGAGGTCAGGCCAGGCCAAGGCAGAACTTGATTTCATTCCATTATCTTGTTTTTCCTCAGCAACAAACATCTGTCATAAGCCAAAGTCTGTTACCATCAAATTTATTTCATACCATGGCATAAGGGAGATGAAACCTTGTTGATGATCACCTTTCCATTGGACCTTGGCTTGCATTACAAATGAACTTTCTCTGATTGGACAATAAGAGCCAATGTCCTTTATGAAAGATAAAATATTGGCACAGGTGATATCTCTGCTTGGAACAATTGAAATAAAAGGAGCGGTAAAACTGTCATACAGAAACAGCCCACATTCTTCTGTAGAAGATATATTTGGAAAGCTTTTGAGTCAGGTTTACAATTTAATTAAGGCAGAGATTAAATGAAAGGAGAGTTATAAGAAAATATCAGCTTCAAGGTGTATATACTCCTACTTCCTAACCACCCTGCCAGATTTGAAACACCACAATGCAACAGGGTTAAGAAGTGAAGTAATTCTAATGATGGAAGACGGAGGAATTCATGCTGAATTAATGAATATCTATATAGATCAATATGATATATCTTCATGGGACTTCCGAACAAGTAGACTTTAATATTCTAGTTTGCTTGGAAACTACTCAGAAGCATCTGAGCCTACCTACTCAGCATTAATTAAAGATTAGTTAGAGATCTATGGAAGATTATAGACTTCGCTTGTTATTTTTCCTGGCTGGTAAATGCTCATAGCAATGAAAAACTGGTAGTGAAGCAAAACCTAGTTTCAAGGGCTATATTGAATTTCTAGTTAATGCCATTTTCTTCTCCATCTTCTTTGTAAGTTCAACTCTTTTGCAAAGTCCCTCCCAGAGGGTGAGCAGAAGGTTGAGGTTTTCTCCCCAAAATGCTCTGATCAACAAAAAATGCTCATCAGTGTCGTCAGAACTCCTGCACACAGTCCTTTGATACTTTTGTCACCCACAGTTCATATAATAACAGGCTCATAGAATACCAGGTTGAAAGGGTCATCAAGTGTCATTTGGTCCAGCCTTTCTTGGCAAAAGCACAGTCCAAACAAGATGGTCCAGCACCCTGTCCAGCTGAATTCTAAAAGTGTCCAATATCAGGGAATCCACCACTTCCCTGGGCAAATTATTCTCACTGCAAATTTTTTTCATCTTATGCCCAGGGCTACTTGTATTTATGGGTACAAGTAATCTCCCCAGGAGTTACTTGTACCCATCACCCCTTAGCTTTTCCATAGGTTTCCTTGTAAAAACAGAGTCTGATTTTCTTTGTTGTCATCCTTTAAATACTGGAACATGGTGAGGATGTCTCCCCCAAACAAGGTAGAACACACCCATTTCTCTCAACCTTTTCCCATATGAAAGGCTTCACCCTTCTTTACTCATCTTTGTGGCCTCTCTTTGGGCTCTGTCCAGCCAGTCCACATCTTTTTGGCATAGCAGAGACCAAACCTAACACGTTATTCTAGGCCTGGCATTCACAGTATTCCCTACTAGGGCCATTCCCAGCCCTAATATTCCATTCTACTGGCTGAGCAGGGTAAGATGATGAGTTCCCAATTTCTGCTGGGGCTGCCCTGGTTGGTGCTGCCCAGCCTCCTGGCTGGCTTCCTCTGCCCCAGCTGCACACTGGGCACTCATTCTGAACTTGTTTTCCACCACAACCTCCAGGTCCTTTTCCACAAAGCTGCTCCCCATCCAGGCAGTTTCCAGCCTGTGCTGCAACCCTGGATTATGTTTTCTGAGGTGTAAGACCTTGCATTTGTCTTTGTTGAACTTCATAGGTTCCTGTAAACCCACTCTTTCAGCTAATCCAGGTCTTTCTGGAAATTATCAGAAGCTATACACAAACAGTGTAAGCAATACAATTACAGCACATTTAATGTCATCCAACACAACTAGAACTGGATAAAAGATATATTTAAATTATTACACATTTGTTTCCAGCTTTAATTGAGCCAGCAGTAATTAATAGTTTCATGTGTGTGTGTGTATTAAAGAACATGCCATTAAAATATGCTTTGAAAATGTCAAAACATGTTGTTCCAGCATGGTCCAACATTGATCAGCTTCCTTGACAGCTGCAGAGCCTCACAGGAGTTTCAGTTTGAATGCTTCAGGCTCCTAATCGCTCCTGTATATTTGATTTTCCAGATGGACCACTGTTCCAGGATATGCTATAATCTTACTGCCCCAGGGTTCAAGCAAAACAGGTCAGTGTACTTTAGTGTGTTCTGAATTTCATTCAGGCCAAGACTCTGACCTACAGTACAAATCCAGGATGAGAAGTAGTGACCTTCAACTTGCATGAAAGTGGATGTCCAGAGGGCTGCAGATTAATACTGAGTTGACACAGAACATTTCAGCTCAGTGTGATGAGCCAAATGTGTCAATTCAAGTTGGCACAACCCAAAATGAAGACAGGACAAATATACCGAAATTCACACTGTTAGTGAGTAGGCAAAATTTTCCAACAAAAAAAAAGCAAATAATCAAAAAAAAAATTCCCAGCATCACTTTTTACAAATCCACTTTCTCAAACATTGCTTTTTTAGATTTTCAGTTCCATGGTATCTGGAGAGCTGGCAGAAAAAGGCAGCAATCAGTTGGACTCGGTGAGTCTTTCAAACCCTGAACCAATCTTGTAAGGGTAGCAGCTTTAACATTTGTAGCTGTGAATGTTTATATATTTTCCTGATCTTTTCCTGCTTTTCTAGCTTCCTCACTCTCTGTCAATGACGCACACATTCACACACACTTATACTCCCACGTTTGCACGTTGGAGAACCTCTGGTGCACTCTCCAGTCTCACCCTCTCTTTCAAGCCCAGGTTCACACACACAATCCTGTACAGAGTAAAGCTTCTTTACTTCCTTTTGTTTAATCTCTTTCGTTTAATGACAGCTAAATCCTGTAAGGTAAAAAATTATCTTTCTGGGAACAACTGAAGTGGGGAACAACATGCAGCTCACATCTCTCCTTCATTATTTACTGGAGAAGATTAGTGTTGTGGTAATTGTGGTGTTCCCATTGGAAGCATAAAGGAGTTATAAAGCTGTAACTGCTTGCTCTTTTCCTTCAAACTTGGTTTCACAAGGTTGAACCCAATTTAAATGGGATGCCTTATAAAGCATTCTTGTCCTTTTTTTGCACCTCTTCATTCCTCCAACACTGACTTCTTGGGATTTCAGGTTTGTTGGTTTTTTTAAGGCTTCTTCCCCTGTTTTGTTTATGTTTACCGATGGCAAATGAACATGAAGTGCACCCAATTCATGCAAAACTAAACTCTGTTATATCTACAATTATAAGAAATCAAGCAAGGTCAGTATCCTCCCTGTCTGGTCCCTGGGCCTGCAAGCATACTGGCTGGTGTCTTCGGAATACCTGGCTCATGATGTGCCCTCCAAGGCTCTCACTGATGGGGGGGCAGGAAGTGACACACCCCTCCTGCGCTTGCAAATCTTACTTCAATAAGTTAAGCTCTAATTGCTGTTTTCGTCTGACACACCAAGGCCCTCCTAAATGTTCATGACAGTGAGGTTCTAACCCATGGTCTCCTTGTCTGGCAGTACCAGCCTGCTGCTCAGGATGACTGTCATATAAACCATCTAAAGCATCACATTGCACTCTCACTATGGCAACGCTCCTCATGGGATTTATAGCAGATGCTGACTGATGCAATGAGCAAGCTCACGATACCTACAGCCTGTGCCATTCACATCTACTGACACTTCTGCAGTACCCAGCTCTGAAGGACAGTGCCATCTCTCACTGAGGGCTCCAACCCCAGAACTGCAGTCTGGGTAGAAAAGCACACGTTGTAAGAAATAGGGCAAGGAAGGCAAGAGATCTTGGCTGAGTCGAGACCTGCTGGTCAAACTTAAGGGCAAGAAGCTGCACAGGCAGTGGAAGAAGGGATGCGCATCCTGGGAAGGGTATGGGGATGTTGTCTGTTTGTGTAAGGTTGGGGTCAGAAAGGCCAAGGTGCAGCTGGAGCCAAATGTGGCAAAGGATGCAAAGAATAATAAACGTTTATAGCCAGAAAAGGAAGAGGATGCAGAGGTTGAGGGGAGCCCTGAGGAAAAAAACTTGGGGATGCTGGTGGATGAGAGGCTGGACATGACTCAGCCATGTGTTCTGGCAGCCAAAGGTGTCCTGGGCTGCATCCAAAGCGCCGTGGGTAGCAGGTGAGGGAAGGGATTCTGCCCCTCTGCTCTGCCCTGGTGAGACCCCACCTGCAGAGCTGCATCCAAGCTCTGGGGCCTCAGCTCAGGAAAGACATGGACCATGTCCAGAAGAAGGCCTCAAAGATGGTCAGAGGGCTGGATCATCTCTCCTATGAAGACAGGCTGTGAGAGCTGGGTTTGTTCAGCTTGGACAAGAGTAAGCTCCAGGGAGACCTTATGGCATCCTTTCAGTACATGAAGAAAGCAGGGCTATAGTGACAGGACAAGGGGTAATTGTTTTAAATTAAAAGGGAGTATATGTAGACTAGATGTAAGGAAGAAATTTTGTTATGAAGAGGCTGAAGAAACACTGGCACAGGTTGCCCAGAGAGGTGGTTGATGCTCCATCCCTGGAAGTGTTCAAGGTCAGGCTGGATGGGGCTCTGAGCAACCTGATCTAGCTGAAGTTTCCTTGCCCATGGCAGGGGGGTTGGAACTAGATGATTTTCAAAGTCTCTCACAACACAAGCCATTCTATGATTCTATGTGCAAGTGGGATGGCACCAACCATTCAGTACATTTTTTCTTCCCAGGAATGCATGTTTATTTCTGATAGTCACTGCTCTGTCCTTCCTTTTTTTTCAGAGTGGTCTCTCCCTTCTTCTTCCAGGCAGCCAGTATTTGCCTGGCTCAGCAGATAACATGCTATATTTAAAAAAAAAAAAACAAAACCAAAACTCTTTATAAATTCAATCCCTTGTGAATTTTTTAGAAGAGATTTCTAGAGCATCATGTGGCATGAGGCCATGGGAGTACTTAAGTTTTATCTTTTGTTTAATTGCCTGTGGAGGTCCTGCCCTTGACACTGTGGTTAATGGTTAAAACGGTTTTGTAGTGGATTATAATTTATTGTGGTCAACACAAATAAAGTTTGTTGTACTTGTCAATAAGAATCTTGTCTCCTGTCTCAATATTCTTTAAGTAGATCAAATTCCAACCTTTTTCATTCAATACAAATACACACAAACCAGTTGATTTCTCTTTCTTTAAACTGGATGCTGGAGGGCTTTGGTGATTTAGGGAATAACCTAGAAGCTCCTTCAATGCAGAAGCTGAGCCAAGGAAATAAAAAAGTTTACAAAGCGTACCCCTGTGTCCTGGTGCCCAACACGTGGAATGAAATAGGAGGCATTATAAAAAAGAGAAAACAGTTTTTAAAATTTAGTACTTTACAGAAAGAGTGCAGGGGTATTTTGAATAGATGAGAGTTCAGAGGGAAAATTATTTGCTAGGCAAGATGATTGAAATGTCCTCCACTGTTTTTTTCACAAGAAGGTAAAAGGTATCTACGACCCAGTTTGAACAGACCAACAATTTGCTCTCCTTTGGAAACTCACCCTTTTCTCTACCATGAACTATTATTTTTAGCATGAGTTCAATTTTGCCCATTTCTAGTGGGGCAGTGGGCGAGAGGCAGAGGCTGGGCTTTTGGGTTGAGTCTTTTTGTTTATTTCTGCATTTTGCATGCTTCATTTTCTGCGTGAGACTGTTGGTTGGAACAGTGCCATGGAATACTGACACACTGTGGAGGCACCAGCTCTGATGAGACACAGACTTGGGGCTGTTCTGTTGCCCACTGGTGGGTATTCCCTGGTGCCAAGCTCAGAACAGATCCATCCTTGAAGCTATTTTTTTCCCTGAATAAAAGCAGCCAAGTTTCTAGCCCATGGAAAACCTCAGCATATCAGCATCATGCAGTCTGTATCCTCACTGCTGGAAAAGACAGCTCTTCTCACAGTGTGAAGGAAATTTCTTTCTCTTCTTCCTACTCTGTTCCATCCCTGAATACTATGCCAAATGTACAGTTTCTCCTCTTTCATAGTAGGAATCACTGCCCCAGTAGGAAGTAAATTGCAAACCCCAACTCACTTAAGATAGTTTCCCAGTATTTCTTGATAAATGATCACAGAACTAAAGATAAAAACTCAAGAGCTCTTTATGCCATTCCAAAGACCTCCGTTTTCTCCTTTTACCATTGCAAGCATCTGTAGAATGATTTAATTTTTTTTATAACTTACTCATTATTTAGTTTTCCTTTTTTTCTCTCCAAATATACTAAAACTTGTCTTATTTCTCCCATTTATATCTCTTTTTTGTTGTCTTGAAGGCTGCTTTACACAGAAGAAATAACCATAAAGCAATGATGTTCAGAGGTTTACCAACAACACATAAATATTTATGTGTACTCCATACTGAAGGCTTTCCATTGAGCCAAAATACATGTATAATGCAGACATTTATACATAATTTTCATATGAAAGGCACAAAATGTATGAGACAGTTTCAAGCTCGCTTTCATTTAATACACTGAGCTTGAGGTCAATGCTCTTTTATTTTTCCTTTGAAGATTTGCAGTTGTGTTGGCTTTTTGTCTTTGTTTACAGGGTTCAGTCACGAAGATGTTTCTGAGCACCAGCTTTCTACCCCAGAAGACCTGGTTCCAGCCCTGATCCGGATCTCACCCGGGGAGGTTCCTTGGTCTCGTCATGCTCTCTAGTGGCTGCTGCTCTGCTGAGCAGCTGCCATGCTCCAGGGAGGACCAGCTCTGGAGCAGCAGGGATGCTGCAAGACTTCGCAGCCTGAGCACAAAAGGGAAAACTGGAGGGTCATTTTGGCTTAGTTCTACTCATTCTTATCTATGTCTTAATCTCTCTCCTCAAAGAACCAGAGAATAAATGTCTTGATTACAGTCATACCAATTTTTAAAATTTTAGCTCTCTCTTCTCTTCCTGACTATAACTTCTCCATTTGAAATCTGGTGTCAATAATGACAAAACCGACAAATACCTGGCTCACAAATCAATTTTTTTACTTGCTTCACCCTTATCTAAACATTGCAATGAAAACAGCTGTTAAGGTTAGTGGGAAAGGTCTGACTGACTTCAGTAGGTTTTGAACTATGGGTCCAAATATACTTTTAGTTCTCTCTGTCACTAAATTTCATGAGTTTGTAAACTTTTTTTAGGTCTTCCCAGCAACAGAGTTTTTCCATGCATTTTAGAATTATAGATTTGCTGCTCAGTGTGTCCTTGAAATACAGAAATAATCCACAGGACTTTATAATGAAATTGGATTTTCAACCTTTAAAAATCTCAGAGAAATCTTTGGTTCAAGTTCTGAGTGACAATGTAGATCAGAATTATTTTCTGAATAAAATAAAAATTGCAGTAGAACAAAAATGAGATTCAGCAAAAACAAATGAATCACTCTTGATCATACCTCGAACAGAGAGAAAGTAAACTACCATACAAAGGAGACAACAGCTTTACTTTTCAGGGTTACTTCAGTTTAATGCTAAAATACCACAAGAGCAACACAGAATGGCATCCTGATGGATTTGGTCATGGCTCTGGTCCTGGACAGTGGCATGAGCCCCCTTGTCCTGCCTGCTGCAGCAGCCTGTTCATAAACTTCTTTTAATGCAAGGCCACTGATGCATTTGAGCCACCCACCCTCCCTATTTCCATGCACAGGGATGCTGGGAGGGCACCCCTGCTCTGCTGGCTGTGGCCAAATGGGCTTGTTGACTTTCTTCCCACACACTGGGGGTGATACTGTGGGGATTTAAGAGAGAAAAATAAAAGCGATGCTTTCCATTTGTGGGATGTAGGTGGTCAAGAGAAACAAAAGCCCTTGCAGAAGTTTTACATGAGATACACAGATGGCTTTGGGGGTGTGGCAGACTCTGTTGATGCTAAAAAGATGAAGGAAGCCAAAAAAGACTTGTGACAGATGCTTTCAAGCTATGGAGTATTTAAAGAATATTGCATTAACTTTATAAATGTTAGAAATGTTTCCTAACGAAACTCAACTTTTTGTCAGTAGTTGTGTTCCCAGATAAATAAGACATGAGATGTTTCCTTCAAGATGAAAAGGATGCAGGGAGGTATTAATACTGTTCTCAACTTTGCAACAGTTTCAAGTGGAAGATATTTGAAACTCCGAGGGAGCTACCACACAAACTGCTAAGGTCCAAAGGCAAACCAAAAGAAGCTTCAACTATTCCTAAAAATAACAGTCCTGACTGGAGACAAAGATGTCTTCTAAAACCTCTCTGTGACTAACAAGGACAAATGCTTCAGAGCCCTACAAGTGTTGGAAGATGGGTGACCACCAAAGAAGGTGAGTTGGGTGACCGTTGTTTTAAGGCACAATTCCTATTAAATTATTTTGCTCTTGGTAAATAGTTCATAACCTTAGGAGGGCTGAAGAGGCTGGAGAAAAGTGTCAGAACAGCTACTCAGAGTAAGATTTGCAAAGAGTTGGAGAGGGGTCTAGTTAAGGGCTAATTAAGAGAGGCAGCACTATGGGATCCTGCCTCAAAAGAGAGCTGACAAGCTGGGATATAAGAAGGGAAATGGAAGTGATGTTACCCTAGAAACTGGAATAAGAACCCCACTAAATTATTAACATAGCTGAAAATTAAGAAAAAACATTATTTCTAGTTGTTAGAAAACTAGGTTCAAGAATCTCCTTTTGGAAACAAAGACAGTTTTACTTATGAACAAGCTGAGTTTGTTTCCTTTTTCTGTGTCATAAAAAGGGAAAATCTCCAAGAAAGATCCAAACAGCAATTTTATTTTTTTTAAACTCATACTAAATGAATGTGTTTCCTTCACACATATCTACACTTTCACTGATCTCCTGGATTTTGTCTCCCTGTCCTTCTTCCCTCAGTTCAGTTTGTTTGGGATGAATTCTAACAATCTTGCCTATATAGACAATTTCCAATGTCACCAAACCAGGAACAAATTGCACATCCTTTTTTGGCCTTTGGCCAGAATAGTTCTCTTCCAACAAGATGCTTTGGGCAGTAGTTCTGTCTTGGAGAATAAGGAGACCATTAAAACATTTGCAGTTGTAAAAGAGCTATATTAAATTTGTTCATAAAAATGGAGTTAACTTTGGAAGGGGAGATATATTGCATCAGACCCTCAGGTATCTCCCCAAACAGAAGAGTATTCTTCTTAGAGGTAGTTTGATACTAGAAACGTTGATTTCTCATTGCTTACTGCATCTAAAATAATTCTAGAAATTTTGCATTGTGGAAATGAGTTTATGAGCTAATAAATGGAGAAATACCTGCAGTTTTTCTTCTCAAGACCAAATACTCAAAAATTTGGGCAAGAGAATTGCCCCTGCTTGAAGCCCCAATTTGATGGCCAACTACCTCACTAGGAAAGTTAACACTAAGAGGATTGACATAAAAGTTTTGGGCCAGATTTGTAGGACTAAAATTACTAGGGGGGAAAACTGGACAGAGGAAGCATGTGTCTGCCTGAGAAACACTGGGCTGATAATCAACCAAGAAATCCAAATATTTTCTTGGAAATATTTTCACAGCTTGATATGTCATGCTGGATAGTCCACACTCTGAGTCTCTCTATCCAAAAACAGACTTAGTGCACAAGTGTGTGTCCTGCTGCCAGTGAGTCACATGGAGGATTTGTCATTCAGTTACAGTATGGGGAAAGGGGCAAATGCAGTTTATCCTGTGCAGAATTATTGTAATGCCATCATTCGGGCAAATAATTCCAAATGTAGTGCCTGAAGCCGTGGATAGCTACATTGCTCATTGGATGTTTCTCTTGCTTCCTTGCCTTCTGGATGCATGTTTACAAAAGTTAATTAGAGTGGACTATATTATTTACAGTGTTAGACTTTAGAAGGAAAAAGCTTACTGTGTAATCTCTCTCTCAAGTGTGTTTGAGCAGAGATTACCTTAGGGGAACTGAGAGGAGCCAGCAGGAACTAACTCAGCAATTATTTTAATACAGTCAAGAATTTCCATCCCCTAAGAGTCATTATGAAATATTCCCATACTGGTTACCTGCGACTGGATTGTACAGGGTACATATTTCTTTCTGTATGCATTGTATCAGTTTGGGTCACAGTTTGTTTCAGAGCCCTGGGCTTCACATTAAATTTTCAATACATTTAATGTATGTAACAGAAAACAGAACTAGGAAAGGTCATAGTTTTTACTTCTTGTCCTTTCTATCCCCTTCTATTTAAAGTTTAGGAACCACTTCTTCTCCCACAGCAACTTTTTTAATTGCTTTGGGTTTTTTTGCAGTTTCATATGATTTCTACTAAGGTTAGGAGGAGGTGGATGAAACCTGGGAAAGCTAAAACCTTTATCTTTTATTAAGCTACCATGGCAAAACCATTAAATCCAAATATTTTCTTTGATGGAAAAGAATCCCTGGAGTACATAAAGATTTCTATCATCTTCACCAGGAGAAGGTAATGTTTAGCAAATTCAGGATTTCACTCAAGGAACACTTGGCAGTGAAGAGGGTCCAAAAAGATTAGAAGCATGTTTGGTCCTACTTTGCAGGCAAATCAATTAGTGCTTCATGTCATCAAGTTTCAAAGACTTTAGCTGAGTCTCTTCAATGTATGCCAGTTATGGTGATCCCATCCACCCCCAAACCCTAGAAAACCTGCTGGAGAGGGTTATGTCTTCCAGAAAGTTGCTTTATCAAATGATAGTACACATTTTTCACCACAGCCTTCACAGGGAGGCACAGAAACAAAAACAAGAAAAAAAGTTTGAAAGTATTAGACAACTCTGCTGGCATTACTGCTACTGCCTCATTGGAAAACCAGCTGGATCTAAGCAATACTAAAGAACAGGAAACATATAAAAATTCAGGATATTCCCATTCCCAGGCCACATATTCAGTCCCAGTTTCAAATTCCACAGACTGTACTCAGCTTGGGGAGAAGAGTCTGAGCAGGGAGGCAAGGACAAAACGACATCCCTTCTTCATGCCTTCATTTTGACAATCCAGATTTGTGCTCCAGATGTGATGGCTGTAGCAAAAAATGACATGTCTGAGAGAGGGGAAAAAATCTGCCACCAAGACCATGCAAGAGAGGAAAGACTGACTTTGATAAATGGGTATTTTCTCATGTTTGTGCCTTCAGCACTTTACTACAGTGAGTTCAGCATCACGGGAACCTGTTTCAGCAAGTTCTCACATTCTGCTTGGTGATACTATGTGTGTATTGGTGAAAGATCAGAAAATTTTGGAAGATTTTCATTTTGCACTGTTGTGGAAGCCAGTTAAGCCACTTCTGTACATTAAAATTGAGATTATTTTATTTGTAATAAGAATTTGCTTTGTTTTAATTGGACTGTTTATGTATGAACTTATTTGTTAGACTATGCAACTGGTGCTGGAGCAGCTTTTAATGGATGTGAGCTGATTTGCAACAGCAAGGTTAATAATTTATTAAGTTGTCCCAGAATATTCTGTGAGCTTGATTAAAGTAGTATTCTGGAGACATCTTGCTTGCCTTCCTGAGTCCTGGAGAGCTGCCTTTTAAACATGAAATGTGGTAGCTGAGTGTGCAGAAAAAGAGAGGACAAAGCAAAAATCACATACCAGGCTGTAGAAAAAATTCCCATTAACAAGTATATTATATAAAATACAGCATAAATAAACAAACAAATAAATAAATAAATATGAGAAACAGCATTACAGATCCTTTATGCAACACTCTACTCAGCAACAGTGAATAAGAGAGAGGGTATCAGAGCCCCTTGCCTGATGTCTTGTAAGCAGGTTGAAAAACCATTTATTTTCTTCTTGCACTGATGAGCTACAAACATTGCAATAATGATTTCCTTCAAGTGACTGTGTGGAATCCTCTGAGTGTGAATCCAATTTAGTAAAGAAGTAACAAAAAGAGATACCCCTTTGAGGACTGTTCCTCTAACCAGTGCATTCCAAAGACAGTGAGAAAGCAAAGAGCCCGAACTATGATCTGTTACCAAATTTGGCTACACCAGGAGGCCCAATGAGACTTTCAAAACTACTTGAACATTGCAGGAGTTGGCAGATCTAAAGTCCAGGCCCTCCCAGCTCTTTCTCTGTGGACTCTGTTCATCTCATCCTCCTCAGCCTTGTTTGAGTTTTGAAGAAATTGGAACTTTCTACAGCCTCCAAAGCTTATTTGTCAGAGCATTTCTGTGGATTTTTTCCAGTGGTTGTCCAACTCTGACACAGCTACTGAGGATGACACACACTGTTATTGGCAGCAGTGTGAATAGAGCTCCAGTGACAGCCACCCTGTGACTGAAATGCCTTTACAAGTTAGAATGCCCAGGGAGTCAGAAGCCTGGGGAAGGCACAGCCTGAAGAGAGGAAGCTGTGGCACGAGAGGCCAGGACAACTGGAAAACCTGACAAGAAACATCAAAGGAGAAATAGGAAGCTGAGATTTGAAAAGGTGAATTTCAAAGCAGTTTCCGTCTGGCTGCACTGATTACACTGAAGAAAAGCAAATTGAGAGTGAGCTCTTTCCAAAGGGTAATGAGACCTGCAAAGGCACAAGGCAGGCCAGGCACATGCTGCCAATTTTCTGGGAATGCAGAAAGCTTCCCAAAATCCCTGTCCAAGAGGGACAGAGACAAGGAGACTGGGGTAATAAGAGAGTTAAACACACAGATGCATAATTTCACTGTCAACTAATGGTTCTACTCCTACCAGGATCTCATTGCCAGAGGTCCACAGGTGTAGAGTCCCTTGTTCAGCAGGAGCAAAGGTAAATGTGAGTGTGGACTGTGCCTTGGTGTAAAGGATTAGATCCTCTGCTTCTCTGTATGGGAGTTCTGAATGTAACTTTTCCTGAGATGTGAGCTGAAACCTCACTATCCTGACTCAGAGCCACCTTGGAAACTGCAGTCTGTGTCTCTAAACTCTTACTGAGCTTGGCATTTGAAAAAAAGGGTTTTCCTTTGTATCTGCAATGTATGGCTGCTGATTTGACTTCAAAGGTGGCAACACCGCAGCATTAGCAAAAACTCTGCCTTTGGTATTGTTTTGGAATTTTGGGGCCTTCAAGAAAGAAACCTCCACACAGAAGATATTTCCATACAAAGGAATATGTTTGTCAGGCTATTCATCTCTGCCCACTGCTGAAGTGCTCTGTATCAAACCTCTAAGTGTGGGAGGCAGCAACTTTAAAATGGGTGAAAAGACTGCTTATTCTCCAAAATCTGACTGTATTACTGTTTGGCATTTTGTTTGATGAAGCTCTAAAGGACAAAATCGAGGTATTCGTACATGTTTGGACAATGCCTATCATATTAAGCATTACTGTGAAGAGAGGGGAGGTAGCTAACAGATGGGGATAAGTGAGGCTTGCACAAAAAAGAAATTGAGCGCAGCAGTATGGAAAGCCAAGAGCTAACAAATGAAAAGACATCTTCAGGAGCTGCAGTGAAAGCTGAGCTGTCAGTAATTTAGCACCTGAGTGCCTGTGCTTGGATAGCATGGGCACGTGTCCAGCGGAAAGAAACTGTGGAACTTCCATTGGGGAAGCTGCAATTTAAGTTTAGTTTATAGTCTCAGGACTACATCTTAGAAATTTTTGTGTTGTGTATACAGAGAAAACCAGGAGTGATGCAAAAGGACTATAACCTTTTTATCCTTTTTTTTTTTTTTTTTTTTTTTGGAGGACAATTTTAACTGAATATCAGGAACTCCATGGTAGTTGACCAGGGTAATCAACAGGTTGAGACCAGCCCATCTTCTGTTGAGCTGCACACCCATACCAACCTGGTAATTTTTCCCAGTACATTTGGAATCTCTTATTTTTATTTCTGTGGTAGAAAGAGTTCTCCACCTTCTTTTCAGGATTACAACAAAACAAGTCTGTGCTGGCCCTATACTATGAGCTCCTTACTGAAGAGATTTGCCTTCTATATGTCAAAATGATCCCAAATCCCCAAATTAGCTTTTTAATAGCCAAAACCCAAACTCACACTAAAGTCTAGCATTCATCCCTTTCTGCATAGACTGTGTGAAAGTCTTGTATGAAATGGGATAGGGGCACCTTTAAGTGCCTCTAAAAGCACAGATGATAACTGAAACCTGAAACTGAAGTATTAGAAATACAGAAGAAGAGAGTGTTAATGGTCCTTACAATATACCAGAGGCTGTTTTTGATTCAGCCCTGTCTATCAAAATCATCTTTAAACATAAATTTTCTCCGTGCTTTAATCAGGGACCTTTTGTACTCCTTTAAAGCACTAAAGCTGCAGTCCACATACAAGTGCTTCCCTTTTCAGTAACACCACTTTTGTGATGCTTGTCAAATTTTGCTGAACACCAGGAGAAATGACCACTCTGTGTTCAGCTATTTTCCCGTGTAGTGCTCTCCATGCAATTTGGATTCCCTCCATTTAGCTCTCATCTCAACTGAAATGAAGGCAGTGATTCAGTCACAACTTCCCAAAAAAAAAACTGTTCACTGAACCTCAAAAGGAGCTGCAAGCCCATTGACCTTTAGAAACGACAATGCAGAGTGACAGCACTTCCTCTCCCCAAAAATATGAGCAGGGTACAGATCTGATGGAAAAGGATTTTCTGCATGGAAAGGTTCATAAATATGAGTATTCATGTTTGTTAACAGGTGACAATGCAGAGTGCTAGCACAGCAGATAACTGAACTGCCAAGGATGAAACATCTATTTTTAAATGTTGCTCCTCCTACTGATGTTTGATCACCTTTTTTTTTTTTTTTCAAAATTTTCACTTCACAAGTGATCAGTCCATTCTGTTGTATCACTGTATTAGCAGAGGCAAGACCCCCATCCTCCTCAAAGAATTCTTCTGCCTCATTGGGACAGGGAAGGCAGATGGTGTAAGTCCAGGAGGAAGTCATAGAGGCAGCCAAGCTCAGGGCAGAGGTTAATTGCCTGTTCTTATTTTGCCATCATTTTTTTGCCCAGTGTACATAATGACATCATGAGAAATAGATGTTTTGAAGCCAACATGGATAGGCTGCTTGTTTCCGAAGGTGACTTTCATTATAGACCTGTGATATGTTGTTGACTGAGCTTCTGCCTTGATATTTAAATCCTAAGATAAAATTAAATCTTCTGGTTTTGTTGTTTTGGATCCTGAGACTGGGCCAGGCTACTCAGGAGGAGACACAGCATTTAGGTAGGGACTGGAGCTCTCTGATTTACTGCTTTTTGTTCTCAGCAGGCTCCTTAGTTGGCTTTTCCTCCTCAGGATACAATTTCCTTGGTAGAAATGACCTTCTCAGAAATTATAGTGCATTGTTCAGTGGCTTTCTCGACCTCATACAAAAATGCTCCTGGTTCATTGTGTTGGCTGTTCTGCCTCTCAAAGGGATAATTTCTGCCTTTGTGAATTCAGCGCTGTTATAACAAAAGAGAAACCTGTCCAGACCATGATAAGCAAATGCTCTAGATATAACTATACAGATAGATTTGTGTGTATATCTACAAATGTATGCACAAATATACTTGGTATGCAATCGTATAATTTTTATATAATTTTTATTAATATTTTATGTATTGATATTTACTTTTATTTTATATAAATAACACTAAGATAGCATATGACAGATCTGTCAGATGTTAAAGTACCTTATATACCTAGAACATAGAAAAAATAGGTTTTCATTTGGCAGATATGTTTGCCTGAGTACTTTACCAGAATGGCTTGAAATGAATGCAACAAGCAACACACTAGAAAAACCTTCAAACACAACGTTGCTAGAAAGAGGACAGGCTGGACCACTGTGTCAGCAATGTGTAAAAGGGAGCAAACCAGAAGTGAGGGGGTAGATATTTTGTGGTGACTGAGAGGTTTACCTCTTGCAGAGTTAGAGAGAGAAAAAATCCAACAGGTATAAAAAAAAAAAAAATACCTTCATTCAAGCAATTTTTCCAGTTGCAACTTTCAGAAACAGAAGCACTCAGCCATGGCTGCTCTCACAAGCGTTTCAGCATCGATTACAGGAACAGGAGTAGAACAGTTACAAATGAAACACAGGAAAACACAGGTGTCTGGTGGGCAAGCCAAGTAGAAAGTGATAGATTGTGACAGGGATGCCCACAGCTGCCTTCAGAGTTAAAGGAAGTAATGTGACTTCCCTGCAGCTTGCACCACGCTTTTTCTGCTGGTAACAGCTTTGTTCAATGTCAGACTGCAGGAAATGGCCTCTGGACCACTGTTCTTGGGTTATAATGATGAAGTAGATGTGGGAAGTTGTTACTCCCAGGCTGCAGGTGAGGGAAGAAGCAGGATTTTGCCTGGTTTTTCATAGCTTAGCAGAAAGGTGCAGTGCTCATTCCTGTGGCTGCAAACAGGCACTGATTCCTCTGCCTCAGAGGCATGGACTGAGCTGAGAAGGGCTGGGTGCTGTGGTTTTGTGTGGCTTTTTCTTTGTGGAGAGAAGGGTTTCTGAGTTGTAACCTTTCACAACATGGGCTGATCCACTAACTTTGCTGTACTTCTTTCTATCCTTCCCTTTCATGGCACTGAGGTTCATAAATATTAAGGACATTATGTAATTAGCAGCTCTATACAGTCTTCCTCAAGTTCTCCTTTCATCAAAGTACACATTTTGCTTAGACATCAGTCTTTGGTCTCTTGATTCTTTTAAAATGTTATGCAAAATATCTTTTGAAGGAAGGGAGTTCATGCAGTGTTAATGTCTGGAGTCTGCCTGACTGCTGCGATTTCAAAGGGCTCTTGGAGCATCCATCTGAGAGCAGAAATAAACTTCTTCCACTTTTAAAACTTATTTCCACTAAATCAACCGCAGTTCAGAGCTCTCAGCTTCCTGCAGGCTGTGCTTAGCAGTTTGTGGTATTGGCCCCTGGTCCTACAGTTTATCTGGGAACGGGAGGAGGGTTAAACAAGGAGTTCTCAAACATCCAATTTATGAATAAAACATAAGAATTTATTATTCTGCACTTAAAATAAAGGAGAAAATTTTTCCGCCATCTGTGTAAAATTTTTCTATTAATGTCTGGCCTTGTATTTTCTGGAGACTATTTCAGTGCACCTATTATAAATATTTATGTCATAAGAAGAAATGTTGGGACTCCTTCAAGGAAAATATATGAGAATAGGTCCACGTATTTCAAAAACAAATGCAGAAAGTGTTCAAACTGTGCTATTATTAAATCACTATATCCAGTGAGCTTAGTGGGAGATGGTTGCAGTGAGAATGGATTAGTATATTGTTACCTGAATGCAAGACCAAAAATTAGATTACAACAACAGAACAGTTTTAGTGAGAAAAACAACACATAGAGTAGCCTCCCAGGTACACTTGTGAATCTATCAGTAAGGCACTTTATAAATAACCTGCTTCATTTAAAAGAGTAGCTTTACAGATGATAAAATACAATCTCCATAAAACCCATGATAGACTCGCAATTTAAACTAATACGTTTAAAGAAATTTAGCATAACACACAACACAAACTTAATGGAACTGTTAACTCTTTAAAAGAACAAAATTAAGATGGTTGCCAAAACAAAACAAACAAATAGGAAAAACAAGCAAACAAACAAACAAACAATCATGGTCCTCATTAAAGCAGGTATGTGTGCATTATTTTATGTAAGTAAATTTCATTTTATGTAATTTTACCTGTGTCAAACAAAAACCTGCTAGATTTGTTAGTTGAAAATCAGTGAGAGTAGCCCATAAACCATTCCTTTGAATTATTTTACCTTCCCTGCACTCTGTTCTCTGTAAATAAAACAAAGACAAATCTGATTCAAAGAACCAAAGCCTGCCTTCAGATGTGGGCGTACATCTCACTTAAATGTCAGGTAGAGTCAGGTGCTCAGATCAAAGGAAAGAATTTAACACCATGATGAGAGAAACACTGGGGAGAGGAGGCTTGCGGGGGAAAAGGTCTGCGGGTATTTTTAAGGGAATAATTTTTAAACCAGATTTGAAAGTGGAAAACACTGGAAAAAGCCTTCCATTTCAAAGAAGAATTTTCCAGTGCTTAACACTTTTTCTGGGTTTTTTACATGATTTTCAGGTCAAGATCAAACAAAGCATCCCAGAAAGAGTTCAAGAAATACAGATGAAGATGAGTGAGGTTAATGCCAATTCTCCTTCCAAAAGTGGATGAACCCCTCTCAAATGCTTTCTTTCCTGCTTTCCTTTAAGGTTCTTTTTCCTGCTGTCTGCTTCAAACCACATGGATGTGTCAGTGTAAAATTTGCATTTGGCTCAGCCTGGTCTGTGATACAATCATATCCATCCTATTCAATTTAACCTTCAGTATTCAAATCAGGAAAAGCTCAGCGGGTTAATACTGGGTGATGATAGTTTTCCAAGTCACCTAAATAAAAATGAGTGTCAGAACAAACTGAATCTTGGAACTGAACATTCTTGAATGTTCAGATTGTCTCAGGAAGCAATTTCTTGGGACTGGTGTAGTCTGTTTCCTTGGATACCTTTGGCCAAGATTGGTCCAGCTGGATGGAATCCATCTGAGCTAACAAAAAAACTTCTTCAATGTTTCATCTATCTTATATATAATTGTGATCTTAATCTTTGATAGTCATAAAGCAGAATTTACTGTGGTGGCGTCCTCAGTAGTGAGCAAGAGGATCAACTTTTTATTTTAAGGAATTTAAAGAGTTCACTCTCAGAGCTGTTGCATTAAGAGATTCTACACGACACCTACTCAGCACACATTAATATATAAGTACTCCACACACATCAATTAATTTGATTTAATAATGCCTCTCTTAGGCAGGAATATACTTCCCAATAACAGACAGGGAGACCTGGATAAAGAAATGTTTCAGTTCCTCCAAATGATCATGGCAAAAACAGGAATTGTAAAGTGGATTCAGAGTGCTCCAGTGCTGCACTATGGCTCTGCTCAAGAAATCTGTGGTCAATCCCATATGAAAAAAACCAGCTTAAGTTTCAGCATTGCTCAAAATCTGGCCAGTTTACCTCCAATGAGTAAAGAACTCAACAAAGATTTCTTGCAGTTTTTGTCTTTTAGCAAATTTATTTTGTAGCTCTATTAACATGTATCTGTTACATTGACAAAAGGCTTCAAAAGAACCCTCAGAACCCAGGTGCCTATTTTCTGTACTGCAAAAACTGTAGGAAACATCCTTAAAACTGCTGTTAGAGGGTGAGCACATAGAAGTGATAATTCTGGAGGTGCCTACCTTGCACTTTTACTATGTACTGCTTCTTTGCAAAGTATCTGTGGAACAATGAAGGGGGTAGTGGATTAATGAGAATCATTCACAAAGCAATCATAACCCTTCACCAAAATCATAGGTGATGCAAATTCCTCCATCATTATCAAACACTTGCAGGAAGCCTGAAAAGGGTTTGGGTTCCCCAGCTTCAGAAGACAGGAGTGAGAGCAAAACCAGCTCTTTTGAAATGTTTAACTGGACCTTGGAAACCAAGTTATTATCAAGGATAAGGATGGATGGAAAATCCCATTTTGCTTTTCAACATCAGCTTAGCTTGCTCTTGAGTGTTTGCTATGAACAGTCTTTGAATGATCCAAGAGAAAACATTTCCAGCTTCATGGACATTTTACTTCTGAAACCTGTTGAGATATTGATAGGAGCACAGCTCTGGAAATAACCTCATAAAACACTTGTAGGTGGCCCTCCCAGGCCCATCCAGAGTGGAATCCAACATTGAAGTTAATTGAGTTGAATCATCTTATTCACAATCAAGTTAAATACTATAAGTTCTTTTTTCGTGTTGCAGGGTGCTTTTTCATACCCATTCTTACCAATATATTTTAGTCTAACATTCTGTATAATACAGACACAAGAAGTTCTTTAAATAACATGTCTGTCAAGTTGTGTTACAATTTGGTCTTTCCTGTAGGCAGATTTCCAATCTTGATTTAAAGAAAAGTAGAATGATAGAGAGCTCACCCTTTTCCTAAACAAACATTTCCAAAAGTTAGTTACAAAACACAATTGACTAAACACATACACCAAAAAAAACCCAAAAAAATGCCAAACAAAAAAACAAATAAACAAAAAAAAACCAAATCCAAACAAACAAACAAAAAAAACCCTGTATGCCTCATTTCTTGTCTCATTTCGTCTCACTTTCGCTTCCAGCCTTGGGATTTCTTATTGCTGTTTTTGAATTCCAGAGTTGTGTAGCACCAGGAATCTCTTCACTCTGAGGTACTTTCGCACAGTGATCAGGTCACCTCTTAGTCATCTCTTCAAGTACATTATGGACTGAATTGCTTGAATTACTCGAAAAAGCATTATTTCCATATATCAAGTAATTAATTTTACCTTTTTTTAGTGCTTTCAAAAGTATTTATACAATTGTCTCTTCTATTGGTTCTTCTTAAAGACAAATTCCAGATCTACCTATCTTAGTTTACTTAACACCAATATTTATTAGTGAAATAATTCTGTCTTTCTTTCTCGTAAATCAGGAAACTTGGAGAAGATCACCAATTCCACAGTCCCCTGAACTCCTAGAGCCTCAGGTAGCCAGCACTTGTGAAGAGAAGCCCTTACATAAGGTGACAGCCAAGCAACCACATGAGATTGATTTGTTGCAAATAGAAGGTGCCAGAGACATCCTCCATGTCAGAAAATATTTTATGTAGAACAAAGCACAGAACAATCAAAGAAAACAAAACCATAGTGTTACATAAAGCAGAGGTAAGGTTTGACCTTCAGAGCCTTCAAAAAGGAGCTCGTTGTATTTTTATAGACAAAAACATGCCATGTGGAATCTACCTCTACTTATCATAAACTTGTTCAGAAGGAAGGAAGGAAGATTCTTTGGAAAACAAACAATAAATACCCTTAGTATTTTTTTCTTTGTTTCAAGTCATAAAAATGAGAATATTCTTTCTCTAATGCAGCCTAATGTTAGTGATGCTTTACTTTATGTCCTGAGTTCTACATGACAGTGTGGTAATTCAGCTGATAGACTGCCTCAGCAAAAAGTTGATTGTCTTGACAAATGACAATCATAAGGCATTAATGTGGGCTGTTAGTACAAGACCTCTCTCCGGTTTCAACTTTGTTCCTCCTTTTGATGTGCACCTAAGATACTACCCAAAAAGCTCCAGGGATTTTTGTAATTACAAAAAGTATCATCTGTGATTATTATAGATTCTTGCAGTAAGAAGTTTGATGTCAGATACATTTTACCTGATTGCAAGTGTTTGTAATGCAGGTCCACTGGAGCTCATCACACAGGGACCATTTTAGAGTCAGTAGAAGAAATTAGCATTCTTAGGGCAGATCTAACCCATTTTAGCTGTTGGCTGCAGGATAAGTGCTGATACCTGTCACTGTCCGCTTGACCGCCCGGTGGCCAGCAGGTGACAAGACACAAGTGTCCAGGCAGCAGGACCACTTGTTCCTCTTTAATTCTCAGGCAATTAAACCTGCTCTCGACCCTGTTGGGACTGGCAGCAGACATTGTAAAAGTAGTGACTCAGCGGAGGTAAAGGAGGAGAGAGGGTCTCAGATGTACCAGCAGCTCTTGTCTTTATTCCCTGCCCCAAAGGACAGGAGAACTCAACAGCAAGCAAGAAGAAGGATACAAAAGAGCCTTGAGTGGCAGTTGCAGGGGGTTTTTAAGGGAAACAAAAAGGGTAGGATCCAATAGGGATGGACCAATAGGGAGAGATTACACAAACACAAATACCCAATGGAGTGACACAGGGGGAGTACATTCAAACAAACCAATGGGGACACAGAGAAAACCGAACTTTCCAGAAACTAATACATATTAAAACAACCTTATACATAAGGAAATTAATAGGAGGGCAAAGGGGCGTAACCAAAGCTTTAACTGACAATTGAACGCGGGAAATATGGGGAATTCCCCAGCCTCGCTGTCCCCCTCCCCCTCAGACTCACTGTCCTGAGGGGGAAAATCAACCCAATTTGTTTTATTAATTTTCATAGAGAAGGCAGACTGGGTCACCACAACAGACCTCTCCACTGACTTTAGATTTCTGAGAGTGGTCAGATGCTATCACTGACTATTGGAAACTTGTGCCAACTAGGTGGGCATGACCTGTTCCTCATGTTGCCATTTAGCTTTTTACTAACTTAGAAAGAGTTTTGCTGATTAGAAGCAGTTCAAGAGAGTTGTTACCTCATTCTCTTGGAGTGCCCTGTCACTGCAGACATCATACTTGCATTTGCTGGCTCCCTGGATTAAGGGCTCCAGGTCACACTGGTATGGCTTTTTCTGATATTGCTTGCGGAACATGAGCACAGTCCTATGCGAGCATTCATTGTTGTCACAGCAGTTCCTGCCTGCCTTGCCACCCTGTCTAGGTGTGGGGATGAACCAATCAAGGCCATTTTTGGCCTGACTCTGGTGCCAAGGTCACTTCTTAAGATTGAGATATAGAAGACAAAATGCTCCACTTCACAGCCACTGAAAGTAAACAGGTTGGCCAAGCACAGTAACATGTCAACCAGTTTTGTCCTGAAATAGTCATTGGGTCTACAACTATTTTACATCATGACAAATCCTGCTGTAGAGCTGAATTTCGTATCTGTCCTGTAGGACTTAGGAGTCTTTGTTTGTTAGGAACACAACATGGCATTAAATTTAGTTTATTTGCAATAACAGAAGTTGGTTTCTTTCTTGTTTGTGTGGTCTTTTTTCTTATCCCTTACTACCGAAATAATATAGAAAATATATGCAGCTGAGAGAGGCATTTTACTGAGTGCCTTTGCTCTGGCTGGTTGTAGTGGCTACACACTAACAAGTCCTATAAATAAAACTGGGTTTCATCCAGGGATGAAAGACACTAAATGCTTTCTTGCTGGAGTGTGAAATCAATGAAGACTCTAATCTGATACGATCTGGCAATTTGTCAGTTTTAGAAGACCCCAAGTCAGCCAAGGATATAGGACACAGCAATGAGACGACAACAGGAGAAATACACCATGGACTCAGAAATCAAAAGCCACCACTCACAGATATGAAATGAAGAAGGGAGAGACTGAACTACGTGTTCTATTTCAGTTTTTCATCCAGTATTGTACTCCTTTTTTATGTCTTATGCTAACTCATCTTCAGAGCAGCTAAATATAATACAGTAAAATCACTAAGATGGACATTGTGCTGCCTGCCTGATTTCCTCTGGATGGGGAGTAGGCTGTGATTTTGTAAGCCTGGGGTTTACCAGGAAGTACCAGGTTAATGTGAGAAGTTCTAAAAAGTTCTAAAAATAGGGAAATCTTTTGTCCTCCAGTGGGATCTGTTTCGGCTCACTTATGAAAAGCACAGATTGCTGATGAAGCTAAAAAAAAAAAAAAGGCTCTTCCAAAGCTGATGCCACACTTTGGAAAGGAGATGTCCAGATTGTAGCCGGGTTATATGAACCTCATCTGGGTACTGCCCTTGAGATACCTGTCACCTGTTGAAATTTGGTGGAAACTGTGAAATCTGGGAGTTGGAAAGTTATTGAAGGGTCAGAATGACCCGCACAAGTGAGTCCACAGAGCAGAACTGCAAAAGCTTTGCTTACAGTTCTTTAATGTTAAAACTAAGCCAAGCAACAAGGAATTATGTTACATACTGCAAGCCACTAGTGTGTGGAAGCTGAAGACATTTGATGCAAAAATATCCTACAAAAAAACAAAACAAAACCGGACCTCATAACTTCAGCACTAAGACTTTATTCATGACAAAATTTATCCTCCTTGTGAAATTTTAAGTACTTAGGGATCACTTTTATTCTGTTTTGTTGGGGTTTTTTTCCTAAAAATTTGACCAGGAATATCTTTGCATATGTGAATGCCACTTCCTGACTTTCTAGTGTGAAAAAAACAGAAAACAATATGTCTTATTAAAGCCCCGTTATTTTCAATAGCAGTTTTTTAAAGACATTTCAGTGCGCCAGCCTTTAAGGTGTAGCTCCCATATAATTTTTCTGTTGTATGAACAGAGAAACTTTTAGTAAATTGGATATAACTGTACACCAGCCTCTACCATACTATGATTTTAAATATTAATGATAACATCTTACTGTTACATAATATGTTCATTGAAAGCCATCTAAATTTCTTTTCAGGCCTACTTAATTCAATATCCTGTAATTTAGTTTGGTAATAAAAGTACAGAGAGGTGATTAATGTTTAGATGCTATTGTTTGAATATGAAAGAGACCTGAACTTCCTTTTCACACAATTCCAGATTTAATTTGCATATATAAGTGTTTTCTGAAATTAAAGCAATGCAAATAACTTTCCATTGGCCCAAGAATAGAATGGCAGTAAACATAACACTGACGAGAATAGCCAAAAGAGGAAGTACTTATTGGAAACAAAAATAGGTAAGCTTTGTTATTTGGGTCATTTCAAGATTTAGTATGTTTTCTAGAGTCAATCCACTATCATTTCAAAATGCCACCTAGCAGCCAGGAGTCATTATATTCCTCATCAAATAATTTGTCTTTTATTTTACCATGCTTTGTAAAGATGCCCAAGTACTTGGCTAAAAATTAGCGCACTAGAAAATAGTTGCGGCAATATGCCCACTACTGACTGCATGCAAATCTTGCTTTTTGAAACATTTCTAAAATGTCACCTACACAAACAGGACATACAGCCTGTTTGTGAAAAAATTTCCCTAAGAAGCTGCATTTGCATTCAGGACTATATGATTGCACCTTATATCATCAATAAGGAGTCGTCCTTATCAAAAATAATTTGTCCTATTTGACTGCAAGCACAATTTTGCTGAAAAGCACAGTTAAAAAAACATAAGTAACTTGGATATTGCTTAAGAATGGAAACAATAGATAAAGGCTTAATGCTTTTTTCACTTAAAAACTTTAATTGAAACTCTAATCTGCTTACACAGGCAGATGCAATAATTTTACTTTTTCACAGTCATCTGAAGAGAGATTCTATACAGTAAGTACTTACTGAGTAGGAAAAGAGTAACAAAAGTAAGGATCAGTCATCCAAAATGGTAGGTGTGTATTCATTTACTCCAAAATTATTGTGCTCCATGAGTAAAACATGCTTCATTCCAAAATTTTTAAAATGTGTTCACTGGAATTAGAACGTACATAACAACAAAGTATTTGGTCTATTTAATATTTAACCAACTGAATACAGGTGTCAGTTATTTCTTTCCAATTACCAGTGTCCTTGATCCTGCCCCAAAAAATGTCTCAGTGTGTGTGCCACAGTCTGACCAAGCACCACTCTGTGCCCAGTGCATTATTGTGAATGGAGCCAGTTCTCTGGATATGGTGTTCTTCCAAGCTGCTGCTGATACTAGTGACATTAGGACTTATGTGTAAGCTTAGATCGACTTTCTGGCAGTTTTCACTAGAATACCAACCTTCGAAGTCACCCTATCCACTCCTGAGCTCATAACCCTTCGTGGTCTCTTGTATGTGCTTCCCCAAAGGGCCAGTGAGGTCTTCAGTGGAGCTGCCTAAATGAAAACATGGGGAAGAATTAAAACATACAGGGATGCTTGGGAAATTTTTTAACTGCAGTCACTCTATTCTTATAAGTACTCCTATTAATAATGCAAATGTTAAACTACCCTTTTTTTTGTTTTTAAACCCTCTCTCCATATCCAATTCCACATTTATAGTGTGGCACATAGGTTTGTCAGTATCCAAACAAACGAGTCTCTCCTCTTAGTTTTCTCTGTAGTCTTGGACACTGCTGTTGCCTGCAGCTTTACCACTTTTTCCTCGTCTCTTCTGAATATAGTACATGAAATTTTAATAGAAGATGTGTCTCTTCATCTCTTAGACTTCTCCAAAAGTATCAGTGCAATAGGCTGGCAATGGACCATGTGTAAATAGTCCATTTTCTAGAAAAATGAGCTGATTATTAGTGGGGGCATTCAACTTTCTGTTACATATCTTGACTACTGAGTCTGAATTCACAGTGTATTTTCCTTCTAGAGCCTACTGAAGTGGCTGTATGGCGACAGTCCTCACCAGCAGGTCAGACATTTCCTCTTAGCTCTAAAACAAATGAGGTCAACCTGTGGAAGGACTTAGGAGAGTCCATGCAATTTTGTTGGCTTTGGAAGGTAACAGTCACCCTCTCTAAGTGGTCCATCTTCCTTCATCAAAGTAAGAAATACAAATGGTAAATAGTCCAATTCTTTATTTCATATAGTCCCCTGCACTCTGACAAGGACTTCTGAAGTTGCAACATCTAAAAAACTACTGATACAGAGAGGTAATAATTATATCAATATATATATGCTTCCCCTCCCTTTTCTAAAACAGAGCTCTACCTGAGATTTGTAACAGAGCCCATTCATTTTTATGTATCTGTTCACTTCTGGATGGGACTGGGTCTGGAAGTTCAAGCTAGGAAAATATAACTTTATGTTTATATGCCCAAACAAAAGGGAATTACTGTTATTTTTCAGCACAGTTATACAGACAATGAGATGAAAACATATGGTGCTCGTTGCTCTTGTGGAAACTAAATCCTTGACATTTTATCAGCAAGGTACTGGGCATATAACAATATTTTAATGATTGTGAGTGCTGATGAGCTTTTTTAGATTAAAAAGTGGATAAGTTATGGGGTCTGGCTATTTTTATACCTCTCTATAAACAAAAAATTGAACCAATCACAGCAATAATGTCTCTAACTTAAAGCCCAGGGAAGGAGGAAAATTTATGTATTTATATTTATTTGTACTAAAAATTATTTAAGTGTAATCAATACACAATTCATGTCTTGTTGACACCACTGGAGGAGTATAAAAGGGCTTTAGTGTAAATGAGAAGTAGGGATTTTGTAGTTTAAAAAGAGATGGTTTAAGAAAGATGTGTTATTTTTTCTCACTGTTTAAAGCATTTTATAATGCATATATCATTAAATTTTCTATTGCAGCCCAGACTCTAAAAGTGAATCATAGAGTTAACAATAGAATCTTAAAGCAAAATTACATCAATTATACAGCCAGGGGAACTTGAGTCTAAACCACAGAGTCATAATTGAATTGATGTTTTCCAGAACTGCTCATAAGAGCTCCCGTAAGCAAGACTTTTTTTGTTTTCTCCCCTCCTTTTCTGAATACGAGATCATTTAAAAAATTGTAACTAAGGGGTGCTGCTAGGACAGTAGCAGAGAAATGGAGAACAGGCAGGTCCAGCACCAGAAATTAGATTATTTGATCTCTGTTTTGCACAGGACTCATATTCCTCACATGAAACCAGTGGAAACAGATCAAACTGCTTCCACCAGAGAGCCTGAACACTGCCAGAAGCTGCAGAAGCACTTAATGGCATGTGAGGGTTTCCAAGTTATATGTCATATATGCAGATATAATAAGATATGCTTCTAGTGTCATTCTATTAGACCACTTCTCTGTGAAAGTCCTAAAGAATGAGGATAAATAGCTGCAGAGGATGCAGGCCACATCTTTGAAAGAGATCTGAGATCTTGAAAAAGCTAAGAGCCCAAAGTCTCAATTTATATTGCACTGCCATAATTTACGCAGGCTGCAAACTGTTTTCCAAGCAGCCCTAAGGAAGAAGGAACTCTCCTTTTCAACAAGGAATTATTGCAATTCCAAATGTAAAACCTTGACATAAAATCTGGGACATAAATAGGAGTGCAGAAAGATGCTGACCCAGAATGGACTTCGGTCATGTGGACTTGTTCAGCTTAATAAAAATCAGGAACATAAGAATGACAGTGTTGCAGGCCTGAGTACATACCCTTTCCTTGGTGCTGGTATTTCTTCTCCATTTCAAAGCTGTGGGATTCTTCCTCAGCCATAGATGACCCCAATTTTTACCTTGCCCCAAGGAGGAGGCAGTGTTGTGCTTCACTGAAACTTTAATTTTGGGGATTTCAAAGTCCTTCAGAAACATAAAGGAATTTCACTTTACAATCTTCTCTGAGGGTGAAACATTCCTACAAGG
Source organism: Pardalotus punctatus (assembly GCA_013400915.1). Classification (NCBI taxonomy): domain Eukaryota; kingdom Metazoa; phylum Chordata; class Aves; order Passeriformes; family Pardalotidae; genus Pardalotus; species Pardalotus punctatus. The sequence goes on from VZTX01006749.1 coordinate 159,026, forward strand.
ATTTGCTTATTGTGATCCAGGCAAAAGCAACAAACTGGTAGAGAACAGGAGGATGAGACAAGGACACTATTCACTGCAACATGTAGCACTAACTAACAGCAGAAAAAAGTATTGCTCAGGCCTAGGCAGCCAACACAAGTCTTGCATGTAATTTGTTTTTCTCTCCAGGCTTCAGAAAGCAGTTCTTCCTCTGAAAATATCTGAAGGACTTCAGTGTTCCTCTCCCAGGATGAATGGGAAAGAAACCCATTTGGAGGCAGTGTTATTATGTCAAAGAGCCTTTTTCCTGTAATGTTTTTCTTTTAAAATCTGAAGCTACTTCCTGCTACATTCCTGTGGATCTGAATCCATGTCCATCACTGCAGAGCAGGGCCAGCTGCCCATGCTGCCTCTTGGGAGGCACAGGGATCTCACTGGTCACTGCAGCTGTGATTGCCAACACACAGAGGCACCAAGGGTCAGCCACCAAAAACACCAAGGTCACAACGCCACTGCTTCCCTGTGCCCCTTGGAGCCTCTCTCCCACCTGTGTCCATGTAAGGTTCACAAAAAAGGTGTATGGAGGCACAGGTGGGGATCCAAACCTGCATCCACGGCAGACACTACAAATAAAATTTTACATGATAATCTAAATTCCACTTCAATCCCAAAGACAAAATTAATCTCTGAACTGCTTAAAAATGAATTAACAGTAACATATTTCCCAAATTACTTCTCTCTATGTGAAAAACTGCTCAATTATTTCAGGAGAGTTTTTTGTTTGGTTTTGTTTGTTTGTTTGCTTGCTTGCTTTGTTTTGTTTTTTAAAGGTAGTTTTGAGGATCTGTGTAAAACAAAAATGCTTAATCTAAAGAACTACTGGCCTGAGTGGAAAATGCTTTTTCTGTTCACTATTATTTCCATCAGGCCTGTGGAGATACACTTATTCGACAATTTATTCATAGTAATAATTCATAGAAATCTGAGTACACATGTAATGTTTGACCATTTACTATTGATAAAAACTGTGAAAAGGAGACACCTACAACATCTTCCATGTTATTTGCAAAACTTGTCAGTCCTGTAAAGACCACATTGGTCAGGTACCCTCAGCGTGAGGGTCTCAACATCAGGTCTTGGGCTGAAATCACCCTCAAATGGATACAAATGGAAGGCAGTAATTAACTTTATTAGCCACATGAGTGAGGAATGGGACTATTTAAGTCATGACACATGATTAGTTATAAAACACTTAATGTCCCTGTCATCTAAGAAAATTACCTGCATTCAGATGAGATGGAATAGTCAAAAGACTATTCAACACTCTGGATTGTGGCTCTAGCCCACTGTGATAGGAGTCTGTTCTCTGTTTCTCTCCTTCTCACCCTTGCCATTAATGCTAGACTGCTTTGCATTGCACATTTATCACTGGTTACTCCTCCATTGCATCCCAGATTGAGCGTGACGTGTCTTAATGCACACAAATAACAAACTGCTGTTTGATTTGTGGTGTTTTAGAGTAAATGCTGGGCAGAGATCCACCATAACGCTAAGAAGCTGTTAAAGTTAGATCAATGACTAAGAAGACCAAAACCACCTTTCCAATGAAGCACACAAAAAGCATATGATAAAGTGAGGGTGTAAATGTGGGGCCAAGTATGGAGTTTGGTTTTTTTTTTAATTTTATTTTTATTCAGGCAAATCCATTGAGCTATTTGGAGTATCAGCTTTTAGCCTATCATCAAATGCCATGTTTTTTCCTCATCTGATTTAATATTAGAAAAATCATTGGAATCTTTCATAATAGAAATGTATTTCTTGACAACAGGAAACAGCCCCCAACTACCACCTGCAACATTCAGATTTTTTCATTAAAATAGGCTTTCCCTAGATAGAAAATATAGCAGATCACAAATACACGTTTCTGCAACATTTAGCTCTTGCTTGTATAATAGTTCTGCTCAGTAATTTGCAATGAAATATGTTCCACGAATGCTACCTATTATTGGTGTTACACTGCAAGTGGACAATTACCCTTATTTCAACTAATTTTTGACACAGAGAATATTCCCCTGCAGCTTCTGTTGGTGAAATCTCCCTTGTTTCTTTTATTTCAGTAATTCATTCTCTCTCTTCCAGTGTCAATGGTAACCCTCTGGGTTTGTGGCATTTCTGGAAACAATAGGATACTGTCTTTCTTTGCTGTCAGCCCTCAGACTTCCAGAGGGAGGTGTTACCCACCCCATGGCCTTTTCTTCACTAATGGGTAGAGCAGCACTTTCTATTCCATGCAGGTGGAACAGAATAATAGCCTGTGGGAGAAGGAACAATTTGGTAAAAACTGTGTGAAACCATTGTGCAAGGCTGTTGCTATTACAACAAGTTTCTTTAGGAGAAACTTCCTTGAGCATAGGTGGGTCAGACTATCTTCCTGAGCAGCAAAGATACTGCCATATTGCTGCCATATGCACAATATTGCTGCCATATGCACAAATTTCATTACAAAAACAGATCAATTGGAGGGTGAATCGGATAGTTTTAGAAGTATTTTAGTCAGCTGCACTGTTCTCAGCAACTCAAGGGAAAAATTAGAGGGTTGGGCATTTTTCTTTAAAATGCCTTACTCACTGCCATATACCACCCTCTTTGTCAAATGTGCCCATTAGCAGTCAGAAGAAAAGCACAAGATCATGAAAGTAGGAACTACTAGCACAGCATTAGAAATTTCTTTTGTTGCTTTCACCTGAATAGAAAACCTGTTCACCTTTAAACTCTCTTCTCTGTAAGTATTTTTGCCACCAGTGGCCTGTGAATGGGATAGGGAGCAGAAAGTTATTCTAGTGAAACAAAAAGGTTTGACAAATCTCCTATAAATACTTGCCTGATGTCACTAAAAACTATCTATTAAAATTTCAGAGGTGAAATGCAAAGGTACACAAAATGCAGAAGACAATTTCCAGACACAGCAAAAGAGCTTTTGTGGAGAGATCCTCTTCTGTCCTGTTGAAGCCTGAAATACACTGGCCATGTGCTCCTGACTGTATTACCTCACCCAGCACAGAATGAACAGGTACTCCATAACATGCAGCATATTGGACATCAGTGGTGGATTTCTGTGGCAAACAAACTTCTGCGGTTTTTAGGTGTGCAGTTAGGAAGACACCTGAAACTCTCTCTCCAGACTTTCTGTTGAAAAGGATCATTTGCATTTGTAATGCCAAAGTTTTCTCTCATCTAACTAATATTAAATTGTAATAATTTCCCTGTTTGGCTGGCAGTTGCTCTCTTTGTAATCTGTTGCACCAAGGTGTCAAAGCATCAGCTCTTAACACTCCTTTCAGCTAAACTGTCTCCAAACAGCAAACACATTGGGCTGGAAATTGTAGGACATATTAAAAAGCTTCAAATCTAAAGATGCACATGCACAGCTACAACTGCTGTAGCTAATTCCCTCTTCCTTTTCAGGGGCTAACAGAGGAAGAAGCAGCTTAATGGCAAAAGTAACCAAAAGTGATAAATATCAGCAGCTTCAGCTCTTACACTGTAATCCACAGAGGCCAGGTGAGAGGATGTCTGAGGGCTGGCTGACACCTGGCACAGCCACACAACCCTATGGGATGTCACTAGAATTTACTGTTAGAATCCATCAGTATTTCTGTCTCACTGGAATGTGTTTCCTAGCAGAATATCTTCAGATGAGTCTTGCTGAAATAATTGTTTTTTACAGGTTTATAGAGAGCACAGACCAAAATATCCCCAAGTTTAAATCTGCATGCACCCATCAAGTCTTTCATTTATTCTGGAATCGTGTGTCTTATCCAGGGTTCAATTAACTCCATAAGGTAGGGTTGTCTAGAGTTTATTGTCACTTTTAAAGCTGCACTTTTTCTCACCTGTAATAAGAGAATATAAAATTGAACAGGGAGAAATTGTTATGGAAATTAGGAATCTATTTTCTGTTGATTACAAGAGAACAGTTTGGGAAAGCTGGAAAAAATTATGACTGAGAGGGAGATGCTTAAATTTGGGGGCTAATAGTAGGAAGAAATAAAGTTAGAGAACTATGTTATAGGAATAAAACTATCTAAACTGAAAATTAGAAGAACTTCCTTTCTAACAGCAAGGCAAGTTCTGTAAGAAGGGCCCAGATAGTCATGGTGATTATGAACTTGATTTATTTCCCTAGAAGAGATTAAATCATGGGGACTTGGAGTGTGATTTCTTCAAGGGAAGATTGTAAGATAGGAAAAGGATGAGATAGGAGCTTGAAATTAAGCCATACATTATCAGGTTAAGATAATTTATTTGGCTTCCTAAAAAGGGGGAGGAAAGCAGACAAAACATGGTGAGCGTGTTACACTCTGTTCATAGCAGTATTTAAGTAGTTCACTGAATACTTCCCAGTTCTACTGTTGCCTGTAGGCAGTGGAAAGAAATAATATTTTCTTGCTTGTTGCCCAACTTTGCTTTTGGGAGACAGAGAAAATTGGTTTTCTTCTGAAATGTCAGAGATTAGCTGACACTGGAAAAAATCCCCTGGGCAGAATAGTTTGGTGCACCAGTGACAGCCAGAAGCTTTCCAATGTCCCTTTAGTGCTGTTTCATTCACATGTTCCTGGTTCTCATCTTGAGCTTAGGAAACAATTTCCTGTAACCAGAATCACAAGGATCTTGGGTAACTTGAAGCTGTGTGGATGGGTCTCAAGGTCCTTGATGGCCTCCCCCAAAGCTGTGGACTAAAGTAATTCATTTGTCCAAGTTCATTTTGTACAGAAAAAAAACAAGCCTTGTCTGCATCTTACATTGCAGGAAAGTGGGACATTAATCAGACACATACAGGACAAAAGGTAGGAGCTTCTTGATGTCCTGATGAGGAAGGATGATGGATTTGTGGGTGTTTTGGATCTTTTTGTGTTTGGTTTATTACATATTTTCTTCATTCCTCTTTCACAATATTTCCTTCTGAAATCACAGGTAAAATTTTTTCTCTTTGTTGTTAAAAAATCATTATCATCTCTTTGATGGATCTAATAAGAGCAAGCAAATGGAAAGGGAAGCGGATATCATTCTGCTTTTCCAATTGGTTGGCAATACCAAACGTAAAATCTCTTATACAAGAAGAATATTTGGGTTCATCTCTCTTTTCCATTGACCACGATAGGGAGCAAATACCTTCAGTTTACTTTTACATCCCAGGTATATGAGATAAAATTAAAACAGAACAGAATGCATGACAAATTTGCAAAGTCCTTTCTCGCCTATGATTTATTGCAAAGTTCACAGCACCCACAGGAAGGTAACAAAAACTTTTAATGTATTTCACCTTAAAATAAGAATACCCAGACTTACATTTTATGATGGAGGAATTGCCATCTTCTTTCCATTAATTGTGTGGGGAACGAAGGGTGACTATTCCTGAATGGAAAGATTTCTCATTGAGTGCCTGAAGTCTGAGCTATCTCCTGTCAATCTTCATCAGCTCCCTGTTTCTACAGCCTAAATAGTATAAATTTTTCAGGGGAAAAAAATCTCATTTCTTTTGGGTTTCTGGTGGGTCAGGTATGAGGAGACACCCCAGCTTTTCTTTCATTATCATAATCTCACCCTTCCTTTTGGGCCAGAGCACAAATACTCTTCATTTTGAGATTAAAAGCATTCTGGGGTCATGGCTGGATTCTCTCTTTAGCTTTATTGCACACATCTTTTCTCTTTGCAGTGATAAGGAGGTAGGTTTGCACATATGGATAGGCCCTAATGGCCTGTGACAACCAAAACTACAGAAATCTAACAATATATTTTACAGAAGCCTGTAAGTTGAGACAACATCAAAGCGATCCAACTAATTTAAAAAAGAAATAGAAGTTATAATTAAATCTTATTTTGAATGTAACCAGCATGACATTTTCACTTAAATAAATCTCATGAGACAGAATGTGTTATATTGAATTAACACCTTTACAGGCTATGTGCTTTTTAAAGCAAGTACATAAATTAAAAATATCCCAAAAGACCAAATCCTGCCTTACTTGAAAGTGCAATCTGAAATTTTGTTTTCCAAGTTTTCTTCTGTGCCAATGATTTTATTTTATTTTTTATTATTTAATCTGCGAGGGGTTGATTTTCGTATTCCCTGTCCATGAAGGGAAAAGCCCTCAGTCATTTCAGTGTCTCATCCAACCTCTGTTGCTGCCTTTACAAGCTCTTTCTCTTGATGATGCCATTTCCTGTGTTGGAAGCATCCTGCAAAGGTCAGGGTCTGTGACTGCCAGGCTGCAAGGCCATTGGTGGCTTGCAGATTTGTTAGGAGCAGGACAAGAATAATCCCAGTTTGCCTGAATGCTGCGTCTTTTATCTCTAGAGCTTGGGATGCTGTATCCTGGCACCTGGTTACACGTGAGCAGATATGAGAGTCATGGGGCAAAGGAGGAATGGCTTAAAACCCACAGAAAACATTTGTAGTTACTATGGAAACACAACTCTCCTGGACATTCTGCAAACCAACAGAAAGTTTCTTTCTGAGATCTTTGAGGATCTGATCTTATTTTCCTGCCACTGTAAAACAGGAGTGGCTTTAATCACAGGATGCAACAATTTAGCTGACATCAATAATGTGATTCTCCACACTCTGTTTCTACTGATATTGTTAATCCATGTCAGTAGGATATGGATTTTTTTACAGCCTGTGTGATGTTGGTCTTAGGGGGGTTGTAGGTTGGTTTTGTAGAGTGAAGCCAATAAGACAAAAAACTCATTTGGTACAAGGGTGTGACAAGTATCCAAAACTGGCTGTTTCTGGTAGTTTATAGATTATTATTCTGTTTCCTTTACAAAGCATTTTGAATTTTAAAAGTTAAATATGCAGAAAGGAAAGAAAAGAAAAAGATGTTTCATTTTTTTATTATTTTGTTCATTAAAAATAAACTGGAACCAGCACTTTGCTACAGTTTAGAAATCTGTTACACCCACTTAGACATTCTCTGTCATCTTCTTTTCTTTTGATGTTAATCACAAGCAGCTGGAACTAGAATATAATGAAGAAGTAAAGATAAGAAATATGGAAAGTTCACATATTAAAAGCAAAGTCAAAGAGCAAAGAAACCACAATGACAATCATATAATGAAAGAAATATAATTCCTCTTCAAATAAGGTGATTGAAAAATGTCCCTGTGGCACTTTCACATAGGAGGAGAGAGAATCACAGATCATTCTGACTTGAAAGGGCCCCACCAGGATCGTCAAGTCCAACTTTTAAGCAAATGACCCATCCTGGATTGAAAGTGCAATTTTGGCATTATTAGCACCATGCTCAACTCAGCTAAGGTAGTGCTGTTTACCTCTGATGGGACAAAAATAGCATCTAAGCTGTACTGAAGACTTAAAAAAATTAAGTTAAACTATTTTGAGCAAAACCAAGTAGTTTTCTCCACAATGTCCTCTAAGTGATTACTGAGAAGAAAAAAGAGGCTTAAAGATCCCAAAAGAAGTCACAGGCTAGCATCCAAAGATTTTGAATATTAACAATTCTGACCAATAATATCTGGCATGCTGGAACCCCCTGGACTTTTAGCTGTACTAAAGTTGATACATCTACATGCATACCTGTAAATGGATGAAATGGGAATGAAAGAAGGGTTCAGGACGAATAGTTCAGATTTAGAAAATCAAAGAGTGACTTAGAAATTAAAAGAGTAGATTCTGCTTTCATTTTCAAAGTCCTGTATTATCCCATTTGGTTTCCTACCACATCCCCAGAAAAAGGCACTGGTCTCATGCATTTGGCATCACAGCTGCCAGCCCTGTCCGTGCCTCAGATACTTTAGAGCATCCACAGTAACACCAGCTGCTTAGACAGGGAGGAATTCAAAGGACTAAAATGTTTTGTGAGATGAATCCCACTATGAAAAAAATGATCCACTGTCACTGCAGGGAAAGCACTTCCTTGGCCCCAGAAACTCCTCTTCCTTGCACATGCGATGTGAATGCTTGGAGTCTCAATGAGGAGCTTTCTGTGCTTCAGAAAAAAATGTTAGCAAGGAAGGAATAACAAAGCTGCACCTCAGCATCTGAAAAGACAGGTATGAAAGTGAAGAGCATTCCTGTATGTTCGAGCATCAGAGAGCATAATCATGTCTAAAACACTCTGAGTTACCTCTGAAGGATTTTCAGCAGCTGTACAAACTAGCACAAGGTCAACAAAATGGGCAAAAATATTCATTGTCTGATAGTGACTTTGAAATATTTTTTTTGAGTAAGGTCTAGAGTGAGTATTGAGATCAACCTTTTGAACAATGTAGTTTTTAATGTCTCCTTTATTTCTCCCCTTTTTCTATACACTGAGTTTGGTGAGAAAATATGGCCCTGCACACAGTTAGTCTCAGGCTTACTGCACACATGTTGGGTCTATTATATTGTAGTGGCAATAGAATCATGTCCAATCAACCTTAGAAATGTGACTCTCTAATCATTGCTATCACTGGGGAAAACATAGACAAAAATATCATGGACAATCTTGATCTCCTTGATGGAAGGGCCACAAAGTCACATTTGTGTTGTCCAGTTGTCAAGTTGCCAGTTGAGTGACCAATGACCATACCTGCTCCCTTCCTGTTCAGCAAAGACCAGTAATTTGAGCAGTGAAGACAATCATGTTTCTCTTCTGTGTAAAAGGCCATTTTTGAGTCTGATGAGTCTGTAAAAATGTGTGGAATAAAACTTTAAAAGTCATCTACTCACTGGTATTTCTACTTGGCAATTTTCCGCTTCATAAACAGAGAAGTCTTTCCAAAAGAATAGCTATTGAACAAGAGCAGTGTTGTTTTTCATTTCCACCACATAAAATGCATTGATCACACTGTGAAAGTTTGCCTGCTGTATTCCATTGGCAATAATCTGTACCATCCAGATGATGCAATAGCTTCTGTTTTTTCTGCTGTTGAGTGACATTTTTAATCTCAATTTCCAACTAGAAATAACATTTTGAGAGCCTCTTGAGTACATAAAAGATTTCTGGTACAAGTGTCAGAGAAAATAGACTTAATCAGCAAAAATTATTTGCAGAGTTCTGTCAGTCTACAAAATAATGAAAATTTTATTGTAATCATTGTTTAAACTTTAGAAGTACAAAGCTGATCTGCCAGTAATATTCAAATTTTGATGCTCCTATAAAGACCAACATTTCACCAACATTTGAGAGCCTTCATTAACTCATGTTTACTTCATCTAGCAAGCTGTACTCTTGCTGCAGTTCTAAAAAACATGTATTTTGAAGTCTCCTTGACTAAACTGAATTTCAAGGTATTATAAATTTTTTGGAATGGAATTACTGCCAGTCTATTTTGAGAATTGTCAAACACTTCAAAATAAATACCATCCAGGATGATATCGGTCCTTACTGTAGCCAACTGTTTTTAAAGAACTATATCTAACTAAAAATAATGAAGTAGAAAAAACATCTCTAACCTTCCCAGACAGCAACATAACAAACCCAGAAACAATCTGAAAATGAAACAAACAAACATACATGCACAGACACACACACACACACAAAAACAAACAAACAAAATAACCCCCCCCAAAACAAAACCCCAAACCACCCCCCCCACCCNAAAACGAAACAAAACAAAAAAGCCACAAAAAACGAAACACAAAAAAGAAAACAAAAAACAAAACAAAAAAAACCCCTCAGAAAATCCAGAGGGTCAGCAATAGAATTTCAACACAGTCTAACCATGGTCATGGCCAACCCCAGTACATATTCACTGACTTACATCTGCATATTTGCAATGGCAAGTCAATGAATGGTACCAGGATAACACATTAAGACTTATCAGTAACTGAATGTCATTTCTCAATCAGTATAGATTGTATTTTCAAATCTCTTATTTTTCTGTGCACATAGAGAACATCAACTGAGTATGATTAATGCAGTATTTTTTTGTCACTGAAAGGAGAATATTAAACTTCCATTTCTTAGTCTAAAATTGTTTTCTTCTTTTGGCTGATATAAGCAGGTATTTGAGACCTGATTCAAAGACAAGATGCAGTCAGTAGGTGTTCTTGTTTGGATATCCTGGTGAGGGCACTAACTGGGCTATGGACTTTGAAATATTCTTTGCATGTTTCCCAGAATCCACTGAAATTGTTTTTACCAGCTCTGCTAACCACAAGATGGAAACTGCATGTGTCAAATGACTTTCAAATTACTTTTGTTTAGGAGAATGATTATTACTTTTTAATGTTAAAAGTATGGCAAGAAGATATGTCCCATTTTTGAAAGAGAAGTTTACAGTGAGGATCTGATTCTCTGAGGTCTCTACCTCAATCCATCCTATGAGATCAGAAGTGCCTCAGAAGTTCCCACTTCTGGAAATCAAGTTGGATGTCTATTTTCCACCCTTTACTGTATTTCAATGTCCATCACTTAAAAGCTCAAAATCTTTTGAACTTCAATCAGGAAGCCTTGCTCAGCAAAGCTATTCACAGGTCTCATTCACACTCAAATCATCAAATGAAGTTAATGAAGCGAGAGCTTCTGGATTAACCTGGGTTCAAGATTCCTACTTTGTTATTTTGGGGGATTTGGGTTTATATATTGGTTTTTCATTTTGGTTTTTTTTTGTTTATTTTTTTTTAAATTGATAATAATATATAAAGATGATTCAAATAAATATGATATGTAAAGCAACATTTAGATGGTTATTTTTTCTCTCCATTCTTAGAAACTCCACAGTTTATCAGTGTTTCATAACATTTGGCTAGTTTATGCAATTATTTTTTAATGAAATGGGCCCATAATCTAACAGAAGATACTGAAAATATCTTTTTTTTCTTCTACACAGTGGATATCATCTTCAGGGGAAACCAGCTTTTTCTGAAGGAAAGAATAATGAGAGGGCAAAGAAATGAGTATTGAAAATGCACAAACAATATTTTAATATGAGTTACTATAGCAGATACACATTTGTACAGCAATAATTACTTACTTTTTTTTGTAAAGATAAACATGGAAGAGACATAATGACTTTGAGGGTTTGTCAGTGACAGTTCCTAAAAATAATATAGGAGTCATAAACATAACCTACAAGCAGTCTTCTTCATCTGTCTTACAATTTGAAAACTCCCAAGGGATTTCTGGTATGTTCTGCCCCAAGCTATTGATCATCAGCCTGGTATAAATCAGATCAGCTCATTAGGAAAGGCCCAAAATCTGGGGAGGGCACCAAAACGAAGGATATGATCATTAATTTTGACAGAAATATGAAGCAGGGGAACAGGAATAAAAGTTGTTGGATTTTTTTGTCAGGAATAACATATTTGCTGAAAAAGGCAGTTTTAGGATAACAGAGAATAAATATGAATTCTATTTAAATTGGACAGATTTTTTTTAATCAAAAAAGGTATTTCTTTTTTTAAAATTATTTCTCTATAATTTGGTGGGAGCAGTTTGACTTTTTATTTTGAAGTAGCAGGTACTTTTAAAATGCAGCTTGGCTTAATTTTTAAAAGTATATTAAAAAGAGCTTAAAAGTTAAGACATCCTTAAAGTTTGTTCAAAACTGATTGTTTGGGTTTTTGGGTTTTTTTTTATTTAAAAGAAGAAAAGCCAGATCATTTAATTTTAAAGGTATTAAGTTTGGTTTTAGATTGTTTTATTTCTCTCAGCTTCTTAAGCGCACCTGACAATTCAGCCTCTTACTAAGGAATATCATGTTCTATGCTGCTGAATGTTACACACTTTCACCTTGATTACCCATTTCCAGGAAGGTAATACCTGGAATACATGTGGACTAATTCAGATGATGACAGTCCTGGTTCTTTTAGTAAATTTTTCCTGATTTACAGTAGTTGGTAGAGAAAGAATAGTCATGTTTTGTTCTGATGTGATTTGTTTTTGTTTGTTTTAATACTGTTCATTTAGGTAGAATTAACAGTTGCTATCATGACTAAAGCTGGGAAGGAAACTGTAAATCACTCAAGCTGAATGTATAGCCCCGAATCTCAAACTCAGGTTTCTAATAATAGGTTATAAATGATGTTCAGTATTTATAGAATTAAATAGAACTTAGGTGCCAAACAACTATTCTTTTCTCATTCCTGGTGTAATAAACTTCTATTTATCTCTCATAAGAGCAGAGAGAAGAGCTGATAATATGTCAGCTGCCTAATGAAAAGGTCTTCATAATGAATAATTTACTATTCTTGGAGATGTTTATAAAAATTAAGTCTCACCAAGGTATAACTGTGCAGCCACTCAAGTGAATCAGAAAATACACTCTGTAAGTAGTTTTAAAACCTGGCTCAGAGCAAAGAGAACTTTCTTTCTGGATGACAGTCTGTTTTCACATAGCTAAAGGCTGTCATTCATGTTTGTACTGAATATAATTCAGCTGAACAACACTAACATGGTGACATAGAGAAGTACAAGACAGCACCTCCACCACTGGGAAGGTAAAACATGTTTAAGAACTCACAAGCCCACAGTAAATATTTCCAACAATTACTGTAAATTATTTTGGAGGCACTGAGCACTGCAGGTTCAAGAAAAGTAATTACAGAAAAAGTTGTTTTTAATTTTTCAAGAAAATTAGACCCCTGTAGGTGAGGCCTGTTCAAAATGTGTTAAACTGGAGCTCCACTTAGGTGCTGCAAATAGCAGCTTTTGGAAATGCTTGGTTTGGATCGAGGTGGGTGAGATGGAGACCATCCCCATCTGGCTTCACCCACAGGGCAGATATCGCTCAGCACTGGAGCTGCTGCTGTGTGCCTGCCCAGCCCAGGGGCACTGCAGACTCTGGTGCCCAGAGAGGCAGAGGGGTGGGATGGAGAAAGGGAGAAGCAGCCCAGCTGTTCTTCTGGTCTTACAGGGAGTGCCATCAGCAGGGACTGAACGCTGAGGGTCAGCTCAGAGCTTGGCTACTCACTGTGGGTGTGGGATGAGGAAACTCACCACTGCTTCTGACTGAGTTGCACTTTGTAAATCCATCAAGAAACCACAGCCCAGCCGTTCAGTCTGGAGGAGAGAAGACTTCAGGGACACCCTATTGAAGAGGGCCAGTACCTAAAGGGAGATACAAGGATGATGAAGAGGGCCTTTTCACAAGGGAATGCAGTGACAGGACAGGGGAGAAGGGCTTTAACATGAAGGAGGGTTGATTTAGATTAGATGTTAGGAAGAAATTCTTTACTATGAGAAGATCTCTAATATTCTTTACTGAAACAGGTTGCCCAGAGAAGTTGTGGATGCCCCATCCCTGGAAGTACTCAAAGCCAAGCTCTATGGGGCTCTGAGCAACCTGGTTTAGTGGAAGGTGTTCCTGCCCATGGCAGGAGGGTTGGAAGGAGCTGATCTTTAAGGTCCTTTCCAATCCAAATTGTTCCATGTATGATTCTATCTACAAACGCTGGCGCTGCTGCTTTCTGATCCGACCAGAAATGGTGAGTGGAACAGAATTCCCTAAGGACCCTGCTCCTGCTCTGGGAAGCAGATCAAACTGCGCTGCTGCTCCACTCAACAGTGTCTGAAAAGAGTTATCTGGCCTAGTCACAGCTATTCCTTTCTTTCCCATCGCCTGTAACTTAAGTTTGAACAACTTGCTATTTGTTCCACAAGTATTTGACCCCTCCCTGCTTTCACAGAACTAATGTTGTAACCAAGGCTGAAACTCAGCCCCTTCTCTCTATCTTCTGCACTGAAATGAATTATTAATTTTTTTTCAGCCTCAAAACAACAGTTCTCACTCATTTGAATATGATCTCTGCCATTAACTCTCCACATTATGGTTTTTTTTTTGTTCCTAAATTCCTTCCTTTACATGACTGTGTTGAAAGTTGATGGTGCAGGAATCCAGGACATGAATGAATAGCATTTTATAAAACTGGCAGTTCCAAGGCCTTTCTGATGTTGTGTCAGCCACCTAAAGGGAGGAGTATAGGAACATTGCTGAAAGGGATGACTTGACATCTCCCTATGAAGCCTAAACTACCCAATCCATGCTTCCTAATCCAAATGCACCAGCATTCACACAGGACAATTTACAGTCTCTTTCCTATTTCTCTAAAACACATTACTGTACTATAAACCTGAATTGCTTACAACCATTACTGTTCCTGCCAAAAAAATAAAAACCTTCAGCCAGATTTACTAATGTCATATGAAGCATCATAAATACTATCAAATTTGTGACATTTCCTTACCATGCCTGAATCAGAGCTATTCAGAAATGCTTTACCTTCATTCTTTTAAAATGTGTTCCCTTCCAGTCACAAGACTAAAAAGTCTCAGGTCTGATTCATTTTCTTTTGTAGGAATTAAAATTCAAAGCATGACCTTAGAGGGGCTCTAAAATTGCTTCCTGATTTAATCTTTAAACCAGCATTCGGAATTTTTTTAATCTTCTGATACAGTATCTATAATAATGAGACTGTTGTAAACATGTGAATATTATGAATGTCACTTCCATACCCTTTGGCTTGGAAAAGGAAAAGGTTTTGCTTTTTAATACAGAAGAATCCAATCAGTCCCAAATATAATTGCTGCAAGAGGCAGGGTGAAATAGCTTCCCTGTAGTATAAGTAAAGGACAGCCTAATCTCATCTTCTGTCTCACGAGGCAACAAAACTGTTGTCTAGACACTGAGCAGGTCTTCAGTCATAGAAGAGCAGATGTTAGACCTGAAATTAAGAGAACGGTTTCATCCCAGATGAATATGTGACATTGTATACAAGTGGAAGAGCCTGAGAGATCAGTAACAATACCACTAAAATAGGAAAATATCTCATTTTTCCCCTCCTTTCTCTCTCTCTCTCTCACATGCACTGACATAAGCTCTGAACAATATCTCAGGCAGCTAAGACCTTTGACAAAATTGATTGTAATGTGAGTGCTGGAGTAGCTCCAATGAAAAATGCAGCTGTCTTAGAATTAGGGGCTACAAATGTGGCCTGGTGGGATTCCCAATAGCACATGAGAACATCAGATCCCTTTGCAGTCCCAGAAATGATTCAGGTTTTCTCAAGATAAGATAAGATAAGAGAGTAGTTAAAACAAGCCCTGAACTATTGACACGCCCTGGCAGGGGATGTTAACCCACAGTATAAATCCTGGGCTCTCATATTGCTGTGGTTTATTAGTTTGTTTTATTTTCAGCAACTCTTTAACACAAAATGTGTGCAAGTTCTCGACAGAGGTGAGACCCTAGACTTCTCCTTTCCCAGGCTGGTATCCAGCCACTGTCTCCTCCCAAAGTCTGAGAGAGCCCTGTAATATCAGCAGTTACCTGGGTCTGGCAAACACTGTGAGCCAGCTACCCTTCTTTCAGGTTACAGAGAGGATTGTTGTGCAAAAAACCACCATGAATATCACTGAGAAAGCAAATCATGTATTCATGCAAGTGAGAATATACAGTCAGGTCTGTACAACATATATAAAAAACAAGACCTGTGGGAGAATAAAAGGCCTGTTGGCACAATGTGTTCGAGATGGAATATTCTAGTCTGCTTAATTAAGAGGTGTTTGAACAACAAATGGAGGCATCCAAAAGACCATATCTGGTGATGACAGAGAACTTCAGCTTTCTTTAGGAAAATTCTACAGCAGTCTAATCACTCATAAAATTTTCAAATGTATTGGCTGGGTTTTGTGGGTTTTTTTTCTCCCTCAGGAGCTAGAGAATCAACCAGAGGAATCACTATTTCAGCTTTCTTTCCAGCTAATTATGGGGAACTGACTGAAGAGCCAAAGGTAAGTGGTAGTTTCTGAGGAAATTACTGTGAAGAATAGCATTCACTGCTTTAAGGAATGTGTGAAAATGGCCTGGAAGGATCTTGTTTGCTTGGTATACAATGAGGTAGGTAGGATGTCTGGAGAACCCAGTCCAATTCAAAGTAGCCAGGTGATCTGGTAGGAATTGTATCACATATATAGAAATAAACTCCCCTAATGCAAAGCACAGGGAAGAAGCAGAGCATAGTGGTTGTGGTTGAATTAAGAGCCTTTAAAAGTTTTGAAAACACCAGTATTAAAAAACTGTACAAATGACTAAGAATGAACATAAATTGATAACATATTGTGAGAAGAGGAAAAAAAACCAGAAAAATACACAAAGTTATTCTTGGCAAAGGAAAGAAAACCTGCATAAATACTTCTGAGGCAAGAGAAAGAAAAAACAAAAACAAAAAACCCAAACCAACAAGGAAAACAGAAGTTCATTACCAGATGGGAAAGAAAATCGTGGCAAAAACTAGTGACACACAGTAGGCTACAGTGGAGTTTGCCTTCTCTGAAAGGCATTATTACAAAAGTGGCATATGAGCCAAAGTCAGGAGGAGGTTCAATAAAGATGGAGTCAAGAAACAGAGGAAAAACATTAAGGGTTATTTAAGGAATAAACAGCTCAGCAGTTCATCTGAAATTGACTCTGCCATACTGACAGGAGTAGCTGGTGAAGTCACCTCATCATTTGTTGGTATCTTTGTTACCACATAAGGGATGGGTGGCAGTGAGAACTGAGGAGAGACAAACATCTGATCATCTCTAAAATGAAAGAAGAATCTCACAGAGAAATTCAGGTGGCTCAGCCTCATTTTGGCAATGGGAATGAGACTTTAACACATCGTTATTACATAAAATATAGTAATAATAATGTGGCAAAAAACAGCCATCATGGAATTTTCAAAACAAGTCAAATCAAACCATTCTAATTTGTTGTTGTGGGAGGAAGACAAGGGAGGTGCAGATAGTCTATTTAATTTGCATTGCAGATAACTTATAAACTTGAATTTTTATGGGTTTGACACTGTCTCCCTTAATATTCCTATAAAACAGCATGGGAAAAATTTTCCAAATAAAATCATTGCATTTGCACAGGTGATTGGTGAAAAACATTTGGGAGTATTTTACTTGGAGGTACCGTACTCTATTTCTCTGTGTGGCATTTCAATTAATAAGTGCTGGAATCAAGCACGTAGTGATGAAATATTAGAATGGTCTCCCAGTGGAATGAAATTAAACTGTACACAAGACCTTACATTGAGAATTTGATGTGAGTCAATGAAGTCACACCAGCGCAGAGAGGCTGAGTGCAGGTTGGTGTGGCATTAACAGGTGTGCTGCATGTGAAGAAAGAAAAGGGGTAAATATTCTCCTTGACTCAGTGTTTACGAGGCCCCAGCTGTAGCACTGGGAAGCCTTGGTGGAAAAAAGGAAAGAGAGGTTTGTTTTTTGGGGGAAGGTTAACAGACCTGTTCCTTGTTTTCCAGGAAAGGGAAAAGTGATGCAGAGCTGCAGAGCTGAAGCCATCCACCTTCCTTTGCCCAAGGCAGACTGTATCTATCCTTCTGTTTCTTAAAGGTTAAATTGATGAGGATACCACTGTTTTCCCAAGATATTTATTGCAGCTCTCCACTTTTTTTAACATTTCATTTTTCCTCAATCCCCTTGTCTTTAAGGTTAAATACCATTTTTTTCTCTTCTCTCATGAGCTTTTATAAAATCTCTGATCATTCCTTTGATTTTCCTTCTTTGAGTTCTGTTCAACTTCCTTAAGCACATTGCCTAACCCTGATTATCCTCCATAATATATCTCTTTTAAGGAACTGCCAGTTCTCTTTAACACTTTCTGTGTTCATTGGCCTCCCATAAGCCCTAATTTGTCAATTCTCTGAGGGGGTTGAAGGGCACTGTCTTGCACTCTACTGTTTTATTTCTTTTTGTTGTTCTTTCTTTATGGTCTCAGGATTGCAAAACCTGTCATTTCACTGGCTATACTAAATTTTTCATTCTCCAGTCATTATTCCTTCTTTATTAGAAAAAGATCTCATAAAACCTCTAGTGACTTGCTATTTCAAATTTCCCTACTCAAAACAAGACAAACCAACCAAACAAACTAAAACAACCAAAACAACCAAAAAACCTCACCAACTACAGAAACTCTTAGTTATTACAAGGACTGGATGGACAGACTTGTTTTTCCAAAAGTCCCTGAGTGAGTGACAGTTTGATGGTTTCAATCATTTCAAGTCCTATTTTCTGGAGATCTTCGCTAGTTTCTCTCAAAGGGTTTAATCCACTTGGATGTCAGTTTGGTGTCCTGTACAAGATTTCCCCTGTGACAGCCACAATATTGTCTTTCTGTCTTAATCACTCAAACATTTTCAGCAGTTCTAACCCTCTAGATTTCTATTCTATACTT
Source organism: Pardalotus punctatus (assembly GCA_013400915.1). Lineage (NCBI taxonomy): Eukaryota > Metazoa > Chordata > Aves > Passeriformes > Pardalotidae > Pardalotus > Pardalotus punctatus. The sequence continues at coordinate 177,194 of VZTX01006749.1, forward strand.
CTGAATACAGAAAAATATAACCAGAACATAAGAAATGCAGCTCCTCAAATGTGTAAAGATTTGGAAATCTGACACAGGCTTTAGCTTGGATGAGTGACTGTGAATAAAGTTAATGTCTCCTTTTTATCCTTAGTTTCTACTCTGTCAATCAAAGAATCATTTTCTCTTATTTACCTTTGAATTTTTCATGTCCACACATATCTACAGTACTTTAAGTCAAAACATCCTATTTTAAAACCCTTCTCCAAGTTTCAGCAACAGGAGCTGACCTCACTTTATTTCTGCTGTTCATCCACAGGACATACTTCACATTAATTAAAAAGTTAACAGTTAACAGGAAATCTGGGGCTTGAAGAAACAGAAGGATCAGCCATCTTCTAGTATACAGAGGACAGTGATAAATTATACTATGTGTTCAGGAGAGGAGGACTATAAATATTTCATAGAATCATAGAACCACAGAATGGTTTGGGTTGGAGTGGACCTTAAAAATTATCCTGTTCCAACCCCATTACCATGGACAGGGATACCTTCCACTGGACCAGGCTGCTTAAAAGCCCATCCAGCCTGGCCTCGAACATTTCCATGGATGGGATATTCACAACTTCTTGGGCAACCTGTATCAGTTTCTCACCACCCTCACAGTACAGAATTTCTTCCTAATATCCAATATAAAGCTACCCACCTTGAACTTAAAGCCATTCCTGCTTGTCTTATCACTACATGTCCTTGTGAAAAGTCCCTCTCCAGCCTTCTTGTAAGCCCCCTTATTTGGATCATTATTTTAGTAAGAGATGCAATACATATTAGAAAAAACTTCTGACTCTAAGACAGATGAAATATAGGGATGGAATCTGTGGAATATGCTTCACTAAGAGGTTTTTAAAAATGGGATAGAAAAATGCCTGTTGGCAGTAATCTATTTGAAAGATTAATATTGTGGTGACATATGAACACAGAGCTACACAAAGGTCTCGGAGACCATTTCAGAGTGCTGTAAATATAGATATAATTAATGGTTCATGTCATGCCATCTCAAAAAATAAGTAGCCTGCCTAGAAACAGAAGACATTGCCTCTTCAACATAAAAAATATTGAAAGAAAAAAAGAACCCTTTAACATTCAAAAGAGATTTCACTGTTGTGATAGAGATTTCACAAAGGGAAATAAAGAAAATGTGAAATGTCAACACACCAAATAAAATGTTCCTTATAGTATTCACAAGATCCTGATTGAGTTTGAACTCATTATGTAAACAGTACCTTCAGCAGAAGACAGAAATCCGCACAGAAAAACCAAGCAAAAGAACATTCTGCTGTTATTAATAGCTCTAGAGGGCAAGATCAGCACTGTACTTGAATATAATGTTCAAACTTCTCAAAGTTTATGGTTAAAGCAAAATAGCTGAAGCAAATATTTCTTTGGCTGTTTTCAAATTTCAGTTTCAATATATTGGGAAAAGAAGTTCTAAGACCTGAAAACAAAAAGATGTTGAAAGGCTGTTGTGGATATATGACAAGGTTAGAAATAAAGCCTATCCTCTCCTCATGTTCTTACCCATCAGCACAGGTAACAAATACATATCAGTGTATAGTGGAAGGTTTAGCAAACGAGACTCAGGCTACATGATGTTGTATGTTTCCTCACCCTTTTTGTAGCAATATGGAGAGATCAAAATATTTGGAACAAGAGACAAAGGCAACACATATTGTAAAAAACAGTGGGTTTTGGTGTTTCTTACAGCTTCTGGACTAATAACAACTAATCCATTAAAGAAGTAGGACTCTGTCAGTTGCTTTGATTTCACTGAAAATTGGCCTGTTTTCTTCAGCTACTTTTCCTCAAACCCTTTGATGCCAATCTCTACCATCAGATGGATTTCAGATTGAAAATCATAAATCCTGAGTATAAAATCGGAATAGTGACCAGAAAAATTATGCTTTCAACATCTACTTTTAGTTACATTTAAGAATATTTGTTTTATTTGTTTATCTACAAAGTTAAGGTATTTTATTAACAACCCTTTGGGATTTGCTTAATGGAAATCATCATGAGCTGAATTATGGTCACTGGGCAGGGGTTCTGCTTCTAGCTGCTGACTGCTCTCCCAGGTCTACTGAAGGTGTGAAAATTTGTCTCTGAAACATGGTCTTTCATGGCTCACATCTTTATCCCTTTTTTCTTATAATTTTTTTTCTATTTTACCTTTTTCTCTCTTCTAATGCAGTAGTAAAAACCCATGGGTGATATAGGCACACAAATATATGTATCTACATGGTGTAGATACATGTTAGATGTACTAATGTACAACATTCTGTTTACATAAGTTGGTTATAGAATATCAGGAGTGACTTCAGCAGCATTAATCTTATTTTACTGCAATGCTTCAAAGGGCATGATTGAACTTACGCTTCCATAAAAATTAATTCCACCATCAGGAAGCCACGTTTAATAGAATGCTTAGACATAGATGTGGCTAAATGCAGTGGTTTTAAATGCATGAAAAGATATTATGAGAACTTATCTAGGGATCCTTTGGGAGAATGAATGGGAAAAATCCAATTTTTTTTTTTTCTAAGAGCTGCAAAAGTCTCTTCACACAAATAAGGGGCAAAACATTGGCTTCTCAATGTAAATCTATTTTTCTATCCAGCCTTTTGCTTTTCAGAGCCAACTTTCAAATCATCTTGTTGATTACACGGAATAATGTGTGCACTAAATAGAATGTTAATGTTGTTTTCTGTGCTTGCTAGGAAGAAATGGTTCCAGACACCTGTGTCATTTTCTACAGACACATCATCTGGAAAATGGTTTGATTCATGGAATTGTGCTCAGAGGGTGATAAAGAAGCCTTTGGTTAAAAGGTGCTTCAACTCAGACTTGACAAAGTAAGTGAAGGGGGTTTTTTCACATCAGGTAAGGTTGTTTCATTTTGTTCAGGGAATCTTGTTTGATAGGTTGGAGGGTTTTTTTATTTGTTTGGGGATTCTTAAGAAACAAACAAGCATGCTATGACCTTTATTTCTTAGAAGGTGAATATCAACATCAAATGAGAAAATGAGAAAATCCTTACTTCCCTACATGACAGAGAGCTGCAAATGACCAAGAGTAGCTCAGACATTAGAAATTGCTGTAGCCTCTCGCCATGCATGGTAGAAATCTTGGCAATTCAAATTTGCCATTTTCCTCCAAATAAGACTGCCTGGGTTAATACCAATATACATGTATATCACACTGAGCATGCATTTACCTCCTAATCCCTTAGCAAAAACGTTGACCTGGTGGAGAAATATATTCAAATTGGTGTTACAGCTTGTGACAGGAAGAGCACTTGAGCAGGTAACCTTTTTAGATACATATCACATTTCTTTGGTGAGAATATGGCAGTGATAAAGCATGAAGACTCCTGGTAGTTGTGGAGGCTCTCCAAAGCACGGTGACATCGTACTTCAAGCACAGCTGGTGGCTTTGTGCACACCAAGAAGGTCTAAGAAGGCTTCTGGGGAGAATACCTACCACTTAAGGGGGCTGTAGGAATAGTTCAAGTGTCATCCTGAATAAAAATCCACAAATAATGTGACAAAGAAAAATCTCAGGCTGAACATGGCATTTCTTCTGGGTTTACTGAGTAACTCTGAGTAGATTGTGACCCTGAATGCATTTGTTCCTTGAAACATGAGGTATTAAAGCAGAAACTGAAAATATTTGCATTTATAAATTCAGGCTGAGATTTACACTAATGAAACAATTAGCTAGCTTAGACTTCTCTTAGAATCACAGGTAGTTGAAATTAAATAAAATAAAACAGAAACTACAGCATTTTTCAGTTAATATTAGTGGTATTTGCAGTAAACAGAACAGAAAGATTTATTTCAAAATGCACTTGACTTTCATGTTCTGCTTCTCTTCCCCTTTCTCTCTGAGTAGAAGACAGCTGTGTAGATAGTGATTTGAAGTTTTCTTCTAGTTTTCCCCACTGCTGATATTTTATTTATGACATTTCATTTTTATATTGCATTTTGCTTGAATTGAACAGTTTTACAGCAAGCTGTACACAGTAAGCTACCTGGAAATAAAGATTCCAACCTACTCTAAATCAATCTGTATGATGAAAAATTTAAGATTAACTGAAAGTACTTATTGCCTCTTTGCTAATATAGCACATCTCATCACTGTCACAGAAAATTTGATGTGATCTGATGCAGTGCAATAGAAGATGAACATTTCAAGGGGGATCAAGAACATCTTCACAAATGGGGTGCAAGAGTGTGTACAATGTGATCCTTACAGTGAACACTAGCAATTAATGTAAGTCCTCAGAGTGTCACAGCAGATATTTTTAGGCACTTTAGGCAGTATTCTTTTGGATAAAATGAAGTTTATTTTATCTGATAAAAAGCAGACATTAAATTGTATTTCAAAGGATTTCCTAAACTAAAAGATGTTACAAACACAAAAGACAAAAATAAATTCCTGAAAGATTAATGAAATAAATGGAAATCAATGAAGACAAGAGTCTCAAAGCAGGAAAGACAATGTTAGAAAGGAATTACAGCTAAGAAATCTCAATACAATAAGCTATAGGAAATGTGACATGCAGTAATGGTCCATGGTGGTTAGACAGGCTGGTTTTCAAGCCAAAAAAGGATAGTTTTGTGGGTTTTTTTGAGATCAGAGGCCAGAATTCTGGTCAGATAACAGGTGTGCAAGGGCAGCCCTAGAAGAAATCTCAAGGCGTCTCAAAGTCTCAGGACTACTGTGCCCAAACAGCTCAGATTTACATAGGAAATAAAAATGTAAAACGTTTCCTCTTTATGCAGCTCTCCCCAGGCTGCAGTTTGCTTCCAGCCTGCTGTGGAGTGCAGTACTGGCCATCAAAGTCATATGGTTTCAGAAATGACACAAGAAAAGGCACAGCTGGAGGAAAGGAATGGGCAGAGAGGGCTTCCAGAGAAAACCGGACAAGATTAGTTAAACTTCACAGAATATTTAGTGTTACATAGTCACAGAAATAGATGCTGCCCTAAACCTCTGCTTACAGCCACATGCAACTGATAGGAGCTTATTTTATGGGAAAGGTGCTATTTTAATCCACATATGAGGTTTAAGATCCACATGGGAATAAATATGGAGGTGCAAAATATTCCTGGAAGCTTGAAACACCTTTCTCATACAAAAGAATAGCATACAAACCCCACACCCAAACCCACTCAGACCAGCAGATTCTCTTTATCATCATCCCATTCTCATTAAGAATTTTTTTTTTTCGAGTCTCTGAAATTATTAAGCTGATATTGAATACATCATTAAAGTCTGCTTTGAATGCAGCCTCAGTCAGACGCCCTGATTCCCTCTCAGTCCAGCACGTCCTGTGTCTCAGCTGACAACACAGATTTGGGTTGGGGTTTTTTTTTGAGACTTCTCTCTGTCCTGCAGGCATTGGCCATGTCCTAGAACCCTTGCACAGCTGTACAGCCAGGGAACAGTGTACAACAGACAGAGCTCTGGAATGGCACCGAGGAGCTGATGACTGTGTAAGAAATGAGCAACTTGAGCTGATTTGCCTCAGGATGGTGAGATTTGGGGCCATGGAGACCCAGGGGGAGCAGCTGTCCCTAAAGGGCTGCAGTGCAGGGAAAGGCCTGACACGAGGGAGGGAGATGGGGGAGGAGGCGGAAAGGATTTTAATTTTGCCTTTGTTTCTCATTACTTGACTCTATTTTAAGTGACAATAAATTAAATTACTTTTCATAGGATTATAGAATATCCTGAGTTGGAAGGGACCCAGAAAAATCATCAAAGTCCCACTTCTGACCTTGCACAGGACACCCTAAAAATCCCACCGTGCGCCTGAGAGCATTGTCCAAACACTGGAATTCTGTCAGGCTTGGTGCAGTGACCACTTCCCTGGGGAGCCCGTTCCAGTGTTCAGTCACCCTCTGGGTGAAGAATCTTTTCTTGATATCCAATCTAAACGTCCCCTGACTCAGCTTCAGGCTTTTCCCTCAGGTCCTCTCACTGGGCACCACAGAGAGGAGATCAGTGTCTGTCCCTCTGCTTCCCACCATGAGGATGCTGAAGAGCGCAGTGAGGACTCCCCTCAGTCTCCTCCTCTCCAGGCTGAACAGACCAAGTGACCCCAACTGCTCCTCGTATGGCTTCTCCTCCAGATCCTTCAGCATCTTCATACCCCCCTTTGGACACTCTCTGTCTTTATATCTTTCTTGTATTGTGACTCCCAAAATTACACAGTTGACTTTCCCCAAGTCAAGTCTGTTTTGTCTGTGATGGTAAATGATAAATGCTCTTCCCATCTCTATCTTAACCCATGAGTTTTTCCTCCTGTTTAGTCTCCTGTCACGCTGAGAAGGGGGAGTGGGTGGGTGGATAGCTAGGGAGGTATCTGGCTACTGAGCAAGATCACCCCAACACAGCAGTTAATGAAGAAATAGGAGCTGTCTCAGCATAGGTGGATATGCTACACCTGAAAAATTTATAGTTACTTGCACTAATCATGTAAAACACCTGTGATTTTTTTTTTTTATTTTGCATGCTGTCACTCTTCATTTTTCCTTCCCTTTTTTGGTAATAACTCACAAACCTCAAATATGTTAGCTGAGATGTAACACTTGTTGTAAGACTGAAGTAATATAGTTAACATTGAAGGGGGGGAAAAAATCAAACCTGCATTCAGGTATTTCTCTATAGATTTTGCTCTTGATTCTATTCTCTTGAAGATATGGAAGCACACTTAGAAGTGTAGCATTTTTATGAAGTAGGTTGTTAATTAATACATTTCACAGCAGAAAAAAAAACCCCAAGAAACCCAAAAAAGCCCCCAAAATCATCAGTCATTCTGGGGTAAAATTTCAATGAACTGATTCTTGTTTAAATAGATTCTGTTCAATCTCTGTTCTTCTGTAACTATTTAAGGGCAGAGCAAACAAAAAAGGAAGGCAAACAAACAAAACCCAACCCACAACAACCCCATCAAACCCCGAAAATGTAGAAATAAATGAAGAACTGAAGTGGAGATGGTGAAATTCAATGTGTATGATATCCAAGGGTATGCATAAGATTCAGTTTATTACAGATTGGATCTATATTCTGTCATTTTCACCCATTCTAGCATCCATCAGGAATCACAACAAGGAGATTATTAAATCCTGAGCTAATATCTTAAGTGATAATACAAAAGCAACACTGATATAATTGTTAAAAAAACCAAAAACCCAACAAATAAGCAGGCTATAAAGAGTTATCCTGTACTAGCAAAATTGTTGGATAACCTGATTCAATAGCTATTTACCTTGTCTAATACTCATCATTTATATTGGGTTTTTTCCCTATTATTGTTATTGCATTTGCAGTTTAGATACAAATCCCAGCAATCATCTAACAAATTGCATTAAAAAAGGGATTAATCTCATCCTACTTAATGTATTTCCAGTGCTGATATTGTTGTCATAGCTGTTTAGGCTTCTCTTCTAGTAGACACAGACTGAGTAAATGGAATTAATGTTGTTTCAGGTGTGCTGCATCACATGGAACTTCAGTGAGTAGTACATGCTTTATGATAAGAAAATTGTGTTCTGATCTTCCTTCTTTAATTTGACAAGCTCTCTGTATTGACTACAGGGGTTGGAGTGAAATGCTTAATAAGAGTTTTGTATTGAGCTATTGAATATCATATTTTCATGTTCAGCTGTGTGTTTGAAGCATAACTTTTGCAATGCCTTTGGACAAGTGAGCTGCACTAGATGTAATTGTTAGTTGTTTCCCCTTCCTTACATGGTGGCTGGGCAGACAGATGATGCTTTCAGTTCTCCAAACTGTTTTACAGAAACAAAATGTCTGGATTAAAGCAATTTTTCATAATGTCAGGGTTTCAAAAGTGACCTTCTCTATATAGGAAGAGGGTAACAGATCTCCCTTGTGTTGGCCTTCAAAGCTAAGCAAGAAGTGTAGAATTAACAAAAAACGCTTACTGCAAAAATCTGTAAGTTTTCCTAAGGAATTTTCCTGTTAAATTTAAATGTCAAAGAATAAGAGAGAAGTTCTTTTCCCTTTTAAGGTGTAATATTAACATACCAACTAAAAAAAACTTTGTCTTATTAGGACAAACCTGTACACATTCAATAAATCAGGAATTGGGGAAACACGTTGGTTCCTTGAGTTATGCTTGCCTGAAGTTTGTGAGAATGAAACTTTCTCTTTTCACCACTGCTAGTTCTGCAGTCTTTTCAGGAAGAATTTCTCTACTTTACAGCACAGTATCATCACTGATATGGCCAAGAAAAACAAGAGGCAAAGCAAATAGGTAAAAGCTTCTGTGATTCCGTTTTTAGAATCTTCCTGTCAAAGGGTTCTGAATAAAATAATCTGAGTTTGAAAAAGCGAGTGAGTTAGTCATGTGTGAATACAAGAAGAATTTTTTTAGAAACTTTGTGAAGAAACTATATATTTCTGTCGCAGAACGGTGACACGTATTGTAAGAAATCCACACTGTCACCAATGTTGCGGGAAAACTCGTTTAGGAGACACCTTGTTTAGGAGAAACCTCATTTGAGAGTCACCTCGTTTAGGAGAAACCTCATTTGAGAGACACCTCGTTTAGGAGACACCTCATTTGAGAGACACCTCGTTNTTGCCTAGTAACCCTACTTGCCATTCTATTCTTGGTTCGTTGTACAGTCACCTCACCCTGTTCCCACCCTCTCGTGGTCCCTATGATCTAGTTTTTTCTACTTTTCTGACTACAATCCCTCTTTCATAGGCCTCGGTACTTTCCAGACCATCAAGGACATCGTCCTTGCAGTTATCTTCAAATTTCTGCCTTCTGCTCGCACAATGCCCTGTCTGTGCTCTGCAGGGGTAAAATCTGCAGAGACAGAGACTCTGGCATTCCATGGCCACCTTGCTCCTCGAGCCATTTCTCCACATATTTCCAATTCATTATGGCAGTTCTTTTCATATTTTGGAGAAAACAATGGCTTCTCCTTTCACTGAAAAAAATCTTTGCTAAAGATATCGAAATATTTCCAGATATAAGCTTGTTATGTTCAAATCCTATTAAAAATTGACTTTTCTTAATAACTGATCAATCTACCTAACTTTCATCATGTCATCTTCTTGGTTTTGCAACAGGTTTCATTTTTCAGGTCATGACATTGCAGATTCTGGTAATACAGATATTTTCTGAATGTACAACACAGAATATTTATTTTAAAGGCATTATATTTTTTATTATATTCTCTGGGGGTTTTGGTAATAGAATTTTCCTTTCTACCTTACTTCCTTACTTTTCTATCTTACTTTCTAAAGCAGTAAAATTTTATCTTACAGTCAAACAAATCTGTTTTCTTTGTCCTACAAGTTTATAAGCATAGGACCCTCCATGGACTAAGTATTCTCTTACATAAAAAAGAAATATTGGAAATGCAATAGATTAACTTTATTTCGCCTCAGGAATAATCTGGAATGAATGAAACTAAAAGACTTTTTCATAAACAAGAGTATGTTTGATTCTCTCGCTTCAAGATTTTTCTATAAAGTGAAGTACATTTCAATATCTTGGGTGTGCCCTTTTCGTGCTCTTCTTCATAACCATTAGTGACTCTTCTCAGCACTCCAATTTACCCCGCTAATGTTAAAGAACTGGGCACCCTTCTTATTACTCATCAAAAAGTTATTTTATAGAAGAGAAACAGTTATGTGATTGTTAGAAAGACTGTATTCTTCAGGTATTCATAATTTAACTTTTGGTGTAGGATACACAAACAGAGCTGACCAGCATCAAAAAAGCTTCATTGCTGTGGTTTAAGCAGCACCCCTGCAATGAGTACTAGCCACAGAATCCAAACTGTGAGGACTTTAAAATACAGAATCAATAATCAATGATGTTTTAGGGTGACATCACAAAGACTAGAGTTTTATTAAGCAATAAATAGCTCCACAAATGCATAACAAGGAGTTTGAACTATGTGCAAGGAAAATTGAATATAAAGAACAGTTGCCAGTACATGAATGGAAATGACAAAATGAAGCAACAAAAAATATACAGCCTAAATGAAGGATATTTACTTTAGGCAGAGAGCAGACAGTCTGTACGCTGTGGTTATTATCTAAGGAAAAAAATAACCTAAAAATGGCAAAAAGTAGCAAAGCAGGCCAGAAATGCAGTTCACAAATCTGATTTTAGGGTATACTCAAAGCCACAGAATCTAATTTTATTAAAACAGGTTGTTTTCAATAGTCTTGCATTTGGCACCATTAGAGCTCTAAGAGAATAAGTTACTTGTCTGGCTCAGTTCTCATAGAAACAATTATTTACTTCCATCTGGGTAATCTTTATCATTATGGACCTGAAGCCAACTGAAAAACTAAGTGAACTTCTGTGATTTCAGATTTTTTTTTTAAGCAAGATAAGCGGTCTAGATTCTACCACACTTAGGTTAATAGGGTAATTGTGCTTACAGCCCCACAGAATCACACAGTGGTTTGAGCTAGATCTACAGATCATATAACCCAGCTCCCCTGCTCAAGCAGCTTGCACAAGATCACATCCAGGTGGGTTTTGAGTGTCTTCAGAGAAGGAGAATCTACAACATCTCTGGGCAGCCTGTTCCAATGCTCTGCCACTCTCAAAGTAAAGAAGTTTTTCCTCTCCTCATTGACTCCTCCACCACCTGTGACAAAAAGCTATTACCAATGCTCTGCAGGAGTTTCCTGGACTGTGTGTGCCCTGCAGAGATCAGGGTGGTAGAATCCCTCATGGGGTCCAGGGCCTGTGATTGTGGCTATTCCCAGCTCTCTGTAGAAGGCCTCATCCTCTTCCTTTTCCTGATCAGGTAGCCTGTCCATTAATCCTTTTCCATAAACTCTCAACTAATTATCCATCCTCCCCTAGACTTCAATATATTCCAGTTTCTCTCTCACACTAAGAATAACTTCACCATCTCCCAGAATCACAGAATCACTGAACCACAGAATATTCTGAGTGCAAAGGGACCCACAAGGATCATCAAATCCAACTCTTAAGTGAATAGTCCATACAGGGATGGAGCCCATGACCTTATTGTTATCACATAGCCATCCATGGCAACATTCCAGCATTCCATGTGATCTATCCCGCCATGTCTCTGTAGCTGCAATAAGATCATGGTCGTGCTACTGCACACAGACCTCCAATTCTTCCTGGTCATTCCCCACACTGTGTGCATTGGTATAAAAGTATTTCAGACAGGTAATTGAGCATGAAGGTTTGTCAGGAGGGGTGCAAGAGGATGCACCACAGCTATACATATGCTGGAGGTGCTTGGCTTTCTGATTCTCATTTGGGGATGCATCTAAGGAATCTTTGTTGCCTCTCCAATTGGCCTGGCTGATTCCCTGTTGGATGTGATGGTGTGGGCATTTTCAATTTGGACCCTGCCCTCCAAGTCCTTCATTTTAAAGCCCACCTCACAAAGCTGGCCTGCCTGCTGCCTAAGATTCCCTGTCTCTTCTGAGCAGGTAGATGCCATTCCTCCCTAACAGGCTACAGTCATCAAAGAATGTCCCTTTGTCATCAGACACTCCTGACTGCACCAGTCATGAAGTCAGATGTTGATTTCCACTGCTCGTTTTTCTGGCTGCATCTTTTCCTCTAACTGGTAGAAGGGAAGAAAAAATAATTTGGACACCATTTTACAATTGCACCCCCAGGGCTTCATAGTCTTCCTTGATTTGCCTAGATTTTGGGTTGCAATGTCATTCATGCCCAAGCGAAAGAGTAGCAGAGGATAAAAGTCTTTGATCTTGACAAGCTGTGACACCCTCTGGGCTGCATCACAGGAACTTAGGTCCTGGAATGCAGCATAACTTACGTGACTCCCTGTCAGGCCAGCAGATGGGTACCTTGGCTTTAACCCAAGACTGAAAAAAATGAACATCTGAGTGGCTCTTTACTTTTTGAGAGTCTTTTCAGGTACAGATTCTGCTATCATGAATCAACTTTAGTATTACTTTTACTTAATGACAAGACCTAATGTAACAGTGAGGTTATCCCTGTTTTAATAAACAGCACTGTATGATTATCAGAGGTGACCTGAATCCAGAGAGCCAATGGACGCATTTGTCTAAGACGTGCCACATCTTCTAATGAACAACAAAGGAGGGAACAGCTGGGAAAATTTATAGCTAGGTCCTGAGAAATAGTCTTCAGTAGGAATCACAGAATCACAGAATCACAGAATGGGTCAGGCTGGAAGAGAACACAGTGGGCTGTGTGGTCCAACCTCCCTGCTCAGGCACATAGCATGGCACAGGATGGTGTCCAGACATTTCTTGAGTATCTCCAGTAGATACTCCACACCCTCTCTGGACAATCTGTTCCAGTGAATGGTCACTGCACAATGAAAAATTCTTCCTCATGTTCAGGTGGAACTTCCTGTGTATCAGTTTCTGCCCATTGCCTCTTGTCCCATTGCTGGTCACCACCAAGCAGAGCCTGGTCCATCTCCTGACACATCCCTTTAGATACTGATAGGCATTGATGAGGTCCCCTCTCTGTCACCTCTTGTCGAGGTTCAACAGGCCAAGTTCCCTCAGCTTTTCTTCATAAGAGAGATGCTCCAGTCCCGAAGATGGACCCATTCCAGGAGCTCCATGTCTACTCTGTACTGAGGAGCCCAGAACTGGACACATCAGTCCAGGTGAGGACTCAATAGGTCTGAGTAGAGGGGCAGGATCACCTCCCTCAACCTGCTGGCAATGCTCTTCCTGATGCACCCCATGATACTCTTGGCAAAGAAACAAATGCCATATTTATACTCTTGAACAATATCAAGAAACCTTCCTGCATAAGAAAATTCCCACAGCTAGCTGGCCATCTCCAGCAGCAACATTGCAAGGCATCAATGTGTGAGTTGTAACACATCCCACTTGCACAGGGACATTTATTTAGTGATGCAATGAACACAATCTGGAGCCCACTGAGTCATCTCATTAAAACCTATGTTGTCACTTTTGCAAGTTGACTTGTCAGACTAGACCTCCACTTCAAAGAAGCAGCATTTTAATTCTAAAGTAAAACAAATTACACTTATCACTATGCGAGATATTTCAAGGATGTCTGCTATGGGCTGACATGTAGGGGATTAAGGAGAAGTGAATGTTATATTTGTCATTACAGAATGATATTGCAAGAGTCACTTATTGACTGAGCAGTCTTATCAAGAAATAATTTGATTCGGGGAAATGTTCTTATTAATTTCTGTTGTAAGTCAACCATATGGATCATTGATTGTCTAATTCAACTCTACTCCAGCAATACAGCTGCTAATCCTCTGTGCTGGTGGGTAAATATGGATTGGACTTTCCAAAATATAAGGCAAATACAATTTTAGTTTGTTTATAAAACAAACAAAGCGAAAAGCTTGTAACTGAAGAGAATGACAAAAAGAATTTGTTCTATAATTATTTCCTGAACAAATGAAGACTTATCTGAAGAGTCCAGGCCCTTACAGCACACAGACTTGGAGGGACTTCAATCCTTCTGCTGACTTGGATCTACAAGGCAAATTCAGGTACTCTTGAGACTCTGCAATGTCTTTGCTATCAGTGTCCTCTCTAAAATTCCTTGTGGGAGTACATTAGATAATCCAGCTGTTTTAATCACATAGGCTTGAGATTTTGCAAATGAATGCAAAATTGACAAAAATATAAGAAATGAGCATTGTATCAATAGATTTTACACTGTAGTGATAGCAACATAGTGTACCCAAACATGCACTTATGTCATCTCTGGATTCCAGTAACAGCTATTATTTAATTCAATCTGAGGATATGGAAAACATAATTATGAAAAGCCTTTAGGTAATAGGTCAACATGATCTGGCAGCATGTTCTTGCAGCCCAGGAAGCCGACTGTGTCCTGGGCTGCTTCAAAAGCCCTGTGAACAGCAGGTTGAGGAATATATAATATACATTCTCCCCCTATTTTCTGCTCTTATGAGACCCCACCTGGAGTCCTGCATCCTATTCTGGGGTTCACAACATAAAAAGAACATGGGCCTGTTGGAGTGTATCCAGAGGGTCACAAAGATATCAGAGGACTGGAGCACTCCTCCTAAGGAAACAGGCCGAGAGACAAAACCTTAAGATGGCAAAGATACAGATTCTAATTAGTTTAATACTGTAAGAAAACTTACTTGTGGGAAAGGACTGAAAAATTCTTTGCCAAACATGCTTCTCTTTGTTGAAACAGCACAGTCAATCAAGCCCACCTAGAAGAACATTGTCATTATATATTGGATTCTGCTTATATTGGCTCTTGCTGGGTTAAAATTAAATGTGCTCAAGGATATATATAAGATATATACATATACCAGAATTCACTACATATCCTGAGCAATAAAGCAAAGTTTTTGTTTTGAATGGCTGAGCAGCTGCAGACTGGATGTAGATGGTGTAGACTAGAGCTAAAATGAAAATACAGCGCTATTCTGAATACATCAGAAACTAGATAGGGACACTGGGATACCTTGCTATTCAAATGTTTATAAACTCAGTGTAAAAAATTGTCTTTGCCGAGAACTGTAATGAAAAAGCCTACATATTTCCTAGATACGGTTTTCAGATTCACTAGACGTTACTGGTATTAAAAGCATGAGAAATGCCATACTGACTTGTAGTAGGATCGCACTGCTCTGATATGTTGTGTCAAACTACACAAGTTTGGGGAAGTTTATGAGAAACTTGCAGCAGCTGAATGTATGGCATAATAACCCAACGATCAGATTACCATTCAAAGATTAGCTTAGGGCTGGAAGCAAGAGATTTACTTCCCTTTAAGTCTGTGCTATAATTGTAGTGAATGATGATTTTTATAGACAAAATTGTTACCAGCCCTGTTCTAAATCCTCTTTACTTCCAGCCTAAGAAGGGCTTCCTGAAGCAAAGGATTCTATCAGATAATTACTGTCAGAAACAGCACTTATTCCCTCTATGCAATTTTCAGTTCATCACATTTCAACTTCTTTTAATGTCCTCACATTTGTTTGCTATGGAAAAAAGGGGAACAGAATTCCTTGGATGACCTTTTCCAGATTATAGAGTATGTGTACATTTTTTCTTGCTACTGAATTTGCTTATTTCCATTCCGTACTAAACAACCCTGTTGTTTTCATGTCTTCTTTAGTTTGATATTTATTCCAGGTTATTGAACCTTTGTCAGCACTTCTCAGGTTCTCTAGCTGTGCAGCAATATCCTCTTGAAGATGAGATCAAGAACATACTCCATTCAAAATGAGGTTACTTATTACATAGCAAAGTAGTGATAGTGTCATTCTTTGCTTTCATTTGAATCTTTCATTTTACTTGGAGTCTTTTTCTGAACCTGAAATTGAAAGTAAAACAAAGGTATCTACTGAATTTTCCTGTCAATTTAGTATATAACTTGCTCAGTTTTATTACTGTATTATGTACTACTTTACATTTAGAAACAGCTGATTACATCCAGCATTTTCTTGATTGCTAAAACAGCTTACTTGAATTTTTCTAGTTTCTTTCAATCATCTCTAGGCTTGACTAACCTGTTTATTTTGTGTCATCTATGAATCATTCTGTGTTCTTACTAAATAATTCTAAATGAAAGGTTTTAATAATATTTAATGTAAAGTGCAAGTCCTAAATGTTACATTTGGTTAGATAATTACTACATCAAAGTTTGATTCACCACTTGTGTAATTTCAGTGACACAGTGAGTATTTTAACTAGGAAGGTTCTGGCCCAGCTGCAGTATTACATGTGTTTGTGAAGAAAAGATATTAGTAACTGAGTTGGATCCTGGTTCAGGATGCCATTTGATATAAAACCAGGTACTAATAACTGACTCAGATCACAATGCAGGGTATCATTTGAAGTTAATGGCTTCTGAATATTTTCAAATATCATATTGAACAAACACAAAAATATTCAGAAATTCTCTGAGTTGCCCATCCCATGCATTCCTTTCCTGTCCCTAATCCAGACTGCGATGTTGCTAAACTTGAAAAAATGGTGCTTCTGGGACAGAGAGTTAGAATTAGATATATCAGGAACAAAAGACAACCAACAAATTTTCTTTCACTTTTCAGATTGCAGACAAAAGTAACGTAAGAATTTTAATAAATATTTAAGAGTAAAACAACAGAACTCCAGAGTTCTACTGAAATTATTGACAGGATTACTCCAACAGGTTTTGCATTTTTTAGAAACTCTTCAAGTGCCTTGTGTGTTAACTTTTTTGTACTGGTGTATAGGTCCTTAAAGAGATGGGGCAAGTGTAGTGGAATTAATGGTTCATAAAAGAGCAGATTTTAATCTTGGGATTGGGAAGCACTTGGAGATAATTTTTTGCAAATCAGCATCACAAAAGTGCATCACTTCACATGGCAATCACATCAGTCAATGTAATTGTGAGCAACAAGTGAATGCTTGCTAATGTGCTTAGGATGCAAATCGGAAGCCTTTATTATTCAGGTAGAACAGCTTTATTAATAAAGACTTAACATTAAATAACTTTCAGTCTCCAAAGTGGTCATATGTCAGAATTGAGACACTCAGACTTGCTCAGAAGAGATTTTTGCCTATCATGAAGTTTTTTTAATCACATGGCAGTTAATTAATTGTGTCTGTGAGGATTTGCAGACTCCATGTCTGGAAAGAGTTGCAATTAGGTACAAAATCCTCTTGACATGGCAGTTACAATACAGAGGATAGTCCTAAACTTCGGCCCAAAGCCAGCACATATCCTTAGTTTACCAAAACTTCTGGGTGCCAGGTTTCCACACAGACAGCAGAATGTAGCTGAGGCATGTGCGCTATACAAAGAAAATTTTCTTTTCAGGCTGCATCCCCCAACTTTTCTACAGTTTCTATGATTTCTCTTTTTAAAAAAATAGCAGTTTCTCCCTTACCTGCAGACTGGTTCCAGCTCTTTATTTGAACATGCCCAGAGGGAGAGCTACAGGCTACAGCCCTCCTGCCTCTGCGACTCTCAGGGAGCAGATCCAGCGGGTGCTTGGCACATCCCTGTCTCCTCCAGTCTGTGCTTTCCCAAGTGTCCTGTTCTCACTAAGGCCAAGAGCACAAGGACATAATAGGAGCTACCTCTGCAGGAAATCCTCCTCAAATCCAAGTGCCACTTCTAGGACTTTTCTGATTCTAGACAGAGAAGGGACAGCAAAGACACAGAATGAGGCCCCTTCTAACAACTGAGGATCCAAGTACCTTGTCATAGTCAAGGTGACAAAATTCTCTGTCTGTTGATATTTTTAAAAAGAGCTATAAAGTCTTGCATACCCGTGAAGTGTTGCCACTGATTTATGCAAATAGCCTCTCTACAACACCCAAAATACCTAACACCAAATGCTGTTAACTGGATCCAACAGATCACTGCTCTTTCTCTCAATCAATCCCCTGTTTAAAGATAAGCTGTCACATTCTTATGCTCCTACAGTCTAAACCCTCAGTGTCTGAACAAACAAGCAAGGGCAAAAATAGTTTAATTAGTGGTCTGTACAATGCATATGTTGTAGGGAGTGGGTTGGTTTTCTTTTAGCAATGAGTGCCAATAACATTTAAATCTAGATTACTTTTATATTATGAAATACTAAATAAATAAGGTTTTTTCTTAGGGAATCTGTGATGGAAATCATCATATTAAACTTGATTCTCTAACAGTAGGCATCTAAACAAACACAGGCAGCCTTGATAGAAGCAGAGATCTGTTTGTTTAGTCCTGAAGGAAGATTTGTTGATTTTATTTATATCCCCTGCCAATGTATTGACCGCAGGGAGATCCCAGAATCCTAAGTTAGGTGAGGAAACAGCATATCAGTATTCTGCACTTGTAACAGAACACACCCATTTCAGAATTTCTGGGGAACTTATAGAGAACATCTAAAATATTAAGAAAATTATATGAATCACTTGGAATAGCGGCAGCTTCTGTAAAAAAGCTTTTAATGTATTATCTCAGGAAGATTTAGTTACATTGGAAAAGAGGGGAAATCTAAATGTTAGATCTCTTGAGAACTTAAAGGAATGTGATAAAGGATCATGTTGAAGCATCTGGATAAAGGGAGTCTGAACACAGAATCAACAACATCCCTGAGAACCTCCACAACATCTTCATTTATAATTTAGTATACAATAGAGAATAGGTAATGCTGAGAAGGTCAAAATGAGAGATGTTATCAACACAGTAAAGTGAAGAGTTTCATAAAATGAGATGATCTAGAGTAATAGCGTAATATAAATTGGATCAAGTTCAATAGCAACAAATGCAAGATGTGTTAATTGAGGACTCTTAAATCTGCAACCATGAGCTAAACAAGGTTAGATGAAAATTACCAAGGAAGAAAAAAAAAATTAAATGTATTTTGTCTCAGGAGACTCAACATGAAAATGTTTGACATTTCTTTTAGTATCTTAATCTCAAATAACTGTTTCATCATGTGTCACACATTTAAGAGCATAAAATACCATGAAATCAAGAAACTCATCAACTTTTTTTTGTTAGAGAGTGTTAGAGAGCAGATGTACTAAACATTCAAATCACACTGAACTGGGTCTATCAGTCAAGCAAAAGGGCAAGGAAAGGACACGTTTTAGCTGGAGCTTTATAAAAGACTTATGGCTTCCAGTAAAATTCCCTGAAGTTGTTTTCTGCGGTATATTTCAAATACATTCAGAGGTGGCTCTGACCTCCACAGGTTGATGATGCTTCCAATTGGCAGCTGATTGGCTCATCATTCTCAGTGTCTTGAGCACAAGGGGAAGACTCTACTGTAGCATAGAAAGGTTTTTAATCAAGACGTGCCATCATCCATCTTAATCTTTAATATGCTGGATCAGTCTTACGAAAATCTTTAATGACAAAAAAAAAAAAAAGTGGTTTCTTCAGAACAGATTAGAGGACACTTTCTTTTTAAATAGGTTGCCTACCAAAAGAAATTCACCTTCAAGTATGATGGGAAATGTTAAAAAAAAATTGGTGATTTCTTTGCTTGTACCAGCTTTCAAACACATACCAGAAAGGTTTTATGCTTCTCTTCCAGTAACAGTGATCACACTGATTGCCAGAGTTGCTTTCAGTAATGCAGTTCTTGGCCCTATAGGCCTTTCCACTCCCCTTATTATGGGAAGGAAGAGCATGGATGGAGGGAGGGAGGCAACACTAACATTATAAAAAATAATCAGAGGTGTCAGACTGCTAGATATGGTCAACCAAAGAGGAGGGATTTCCACTGGTAAGATCTTAGTCCTGCTTGAGAGAACTAAGTGGCAAAATTTGTCAGTTCAGGCTTTATTTTTGAATATTGTCATATTTTGCATAAGTTGCAGAAGTCTGCTCAGACTGGATGAACAAGTTCCCATGAGCATTTTTAAACATCCAGCACACAAATTCTCTCAGGATCCTATGACACACACATCTAGAAAGCACTTTACCTCCTCCTGAAAACATGCATCATTAACTTAAAGCAAAATTTGCAGCCATCTGGGGGTGTGAGATTTGTCTGGACAAGAGCTGGAGAATTTTCAGGGTCAGAGAGGCTGAAGATCTCTGTACCTACAGCTCCCACCAGGAGCACAGCGTGAGCACAGCAAGGGAGGCATTTTTGAATCAGCGTCCATGAAGCCACATGCCATCATTGGAAGCTGTTGAAGACAGAAATGCTTTAACAATTTCTTTATGGAGTAATGAAAATAAACCTGAAAACAACTTCCTTCTGGGTATGCCTCTGTAGAATTCATGTCTTATTGATGGTATAAAAGATAACTTTTCCATTCTCTTTAGGAGCTGGTTTCCTAAATACTTCACAGTTAATAAATATATTATTTCAGAAGCAATCAGCCTTCATAGCTGTGTTATCTAGACAGAAGCAGTTACAAGCTATGGTACAGAACTGAAAGGCCAGTCTCTTTCAGTCTATTCCAGTTGTTTCCAATCTGAAATCTTCATTTCTCTGGAAATCCACTGACTTTTTTTGGGAAGTCCACAAAAGATGGGAAAGAAAGCCCTGTTTTCAGGAAGCCTGAATGGGCCCAGAGTCTCCAGAGATGGAAGTTCCTCAGTCCCTCTCATCAGCACCGTTTCAGTGTCTGAGTACTCCTTTTATGAAGATTCCTTTTTCCTTATACCTAATGAAAAATGCAATTTCTTGCCTTGCCTCTTGTGCCCATCACTGTTCACCTGCAAGAATTTGGCTCCACCTCCAGCACAACAACCCAACAAGCAGCTATAGAAAGAAATAATGTTTCCTTTCAGACTCAGCTTATTAATAAGAGCAGATATTAAATCCATGAAGGAAGTTCGAAAGATGTGCTCACTCTTACTCATTTATTATGTCCCTGGTCCCAACACTGGTTGTGCACAGTGTACCAACAGCTTACCAAAGTCAATCCTACTGCATATTGCTGCCTACCACCCCAGATCAGTGAAGTGTGTTGCTTCAGCTCTGATGTATTTTGTGAAAGTATTCTGCCACCTAAAGGAGATATTTCAGACAATACTTCCTCCAAATAGTTGGTTTGCCATGATGAATTGAGAGTGTATGTAATTATCCCAATTTTAATTTCATGATTAAAGATTCAGTTTTCACCCTCTGAAACTTTCTCCCCCAAACAGCCAATCTTTTACTGATTTTTTCTCATTTCAGTAGGCTTCACAGCCTCAGTCTCTCAGTACCTCATTTCATCATTTTTAAATGTAAATGTCCTAGAATTAAAACAGAATTTGAGATTTTCATAAATGACTCCTATGTCTTCAGAAACTACTGACATTTTTTCAAGGGCTCAAGCTCCTACTAAAAATTAACTCCTCTCAAAGCATTTAAAACAAAATGTCCATGTCCTTTGTCATTCTAAAGGACTATGGCTTTATCCTTAATTTAAAAATGCAGAATTTCTAATAGGTTGGCTGAAGGGAAAAGGCCAGCTTAAAAATACCCTGGATCCTGAGCCTGAGCATGAGGGTAGATGTAGAGATGTACAGATATAGAAAACTCTTCAGTTCCTTGACATATGGAGCAGTTCATTAAACCAGCTAATTGATAACAGATCTATTATTCATGCTTCCCCCTAATGAGCCAAATATGCTTTACTTTAATTCTATTGCCAGAGTTCCTTATTGTCAGCTGAAAGCAGTGACAATATCCTCAAAGCCTGAAGTTAAGATACAGCCCTAAAGCAAATGAGTTTTTACTCACCAGGTGAGTCCAAACTGTGTTAAGTGAAAGGATTTGGGAGTAGGAAGAGAGAGGATGATAATTCAAATAGAACAACATATTTATATTATCTGAGAGTTTTCCATATTTTCCAATAATTATACAAAAACAATTTTCCAAATATTTTTCTCTATCTTCAGATTGGTTGAACTCAACAGCAATTCTTGCTGGTATCCAAAGACGAAATAAATGTATGTTTGGATACACTATGTTACTATCATTGTAGTCCAATATTTATCAATATAATACATCTTATATTTTTCTCAAAGTCATATACATTCACAAAATATAAAATCTACATTATTAAAACATTCTCTACTTTTCATTTGATATGTAACCTAAATTATAGTTCAGAAGAGAAATTGCATTTAATAATTTATTTTCTTTTTAGAACGTTAGAATAGCTATTTAGACTTTTGCACTTGGGCATTAGGCAATTGCTTATGCCGAGATGCAATTTTCAGGCCTGCACTGAAACAGAATTAAAACCTTCCCTTATTTTTTAGGTGCATTTCAATAATCAGAGTTCTAAATAAATCTGTGAAATTGTTAAGTAATTACAAGAATACTGATCTGTGTATAAATCATGTTCTTTCCTCCAGAATCAGTGGCCACATCATCCTTGTGATCCTGGGAGGCCCTGCTTTTGTGGTTTCCAGGTTTTGTCTCTATTGTCTTCAGTAAGGTAAAATTAATTCATTTACCCAAGATACCGGTTCATTCTTGCACAAAAATTTAAGAAAAAAACCTGACTGATTGTTCAATAGTCACAGAAATGACAGGCACAGGTAGCACATGCACTGTCAGGCTTTTCAGCTCCTTTTTCAGCAAAATAATTTGTATTTTTTTTAATTCTCTAGTATATTCTTGTAGTGCAGAGATAAATTTCAGTTTGTATTTTTCAATGATCAAAGAAAAATGTCTACATTGACATTCATCAGTGCATTTTTTGAAAGTTTATCAACACTTTTTATTAGCAAAACAATCTCACTTCATGTATATGAAGCTAAGTTTTTCTTAAAATTGTACCAAATTTTCTCATTGTTTCCTTTAATGTTCTATGTTTTGTACATACTGGTTTATGCTTTCCCTTAAAGTCAGGGAAATTCTTCTTCTTACCTATATCTCTGTTCATTTCATTTTTGTGGTGCCATCCACTTAACATGATGCAAGCGACTACTTTTTCCTTTTCTCTTTTTTTGGCACAGATGTACTTTTTTTCTGAGGAAGACAAACCAAACATTTTGCATAGTTTCTTTTTTTTTTGCTGTCATTGTGCAGTTGCTTTAAGATTCTTTGACTATGAAGAAGAGTCAGGCAGGAACACCGACGAAAGAAATCAAGAGCCTCTTAAAACTATTTATGTGTTGTATTGAGTCCCACAAAGAAAATCTGTTGGTCAAGACCAGTGGTGTGAGGTTCAACAAGGCCAAGGGCCAGGTCCTTCACTTGAGTCACAACAACCCCTGCAGTGACACAGGCTGGAAAGAGGGCAGAGTGGCTGGAAAGCTGCCCAGAGGAAAAGAACCTCTGGGTGCTGGTGACAGTGGCTGAACATGAGCCAGGAGTGCCCAGGTGGGCAAGAAGGCCAATGGCACCTGGCCTGTGTCAGCAATAGTGTGGCCAGCAGGACCAGGGCAATGATTGTCCCCCTGTGCTGGCCACTGCTGATGCCCTATCTGAAGTGCCATGTCCAGTTTTGGTCCCCTCATGAAAATAAAGACCTCGAAGGGCTGGAATGCATCCAGAGCAGGGCAGCAGAGCTGGTGAAGGGTCTGGAGCACAGATCTGATGAGGAGCAGCTGAGGGAGCTGGGGGTGCTCAGCCTGGAGAAAAGGAGGCTCAGGGGAGACCTTTTCACTCTTTACAACTCCCTGGCAAGAGGCTGTAGCCAGGTGGGGTCCATCTCCTCTCCCAAGTAACAAGCGATAGGACAAGAGGAAATGGCCTCACATTGCACTAGGGAAGGTTTAGATTGGATACTAGGAAAAATTTTCTTCGTGGAAAGGTTTATCAAGCATTGAAACTGGCCGTCGAGAGATGTGGTGGAGTCACCAGCCCTGGAGGTGCTCAAGAAACACCTCGACATGGCACTCAGTGCCATGGTCTATTTGACAAGGTGATGTTCAGTCAAGGGAATCTCTTTATGATCTCAGAGGTCTTTTCCAACCTATTTGATTCTGTGATTCTGTAAATCGGAAAAAATTTTGCAAAAAAGTGAAAGTGCTTGGTAGCAACACTATCTCCATACAAACATCCTGAAACAGTTTTTTTGTTTGCTTTACACACAATTTATACACAGATAAGAAATTAGCATCAGTTTCATAAAGGTCTATTTAATCTTTAGACTGCTGTATTCTAAATGAGATAAAAATACTTTTAAGGCTAAAGTACAAAGGATCTTATATAGGCTCCTGAGGAAGTGTCAGCAAAAGTGCAATGCAATTATAATTCGAATCACAGAATATTCTGATTTGGAAGGGACTCACAAGGATTGTCAAGTTCAGCTCCTGGCCCCGTACAAGACCATCCCCAAAGGATCACACCAGGGGCCTGAGAGCATTGTCCAAACACTTCTTGAACTCTGTCAGTTTTGGTGCTCTGACCAATTCCCTGGGAACCTGTCCCAGTGCTCAGCAACCCTCTTGGTGAAGAACTTTTTCCTAATATCCAACCTAAACCTCCTCTGGCACGGCTTCAGGCCATTCCCTCAGGTCCTGTCACTGTTCATGAGAGTGAAGAGATCACTGTCTAACCGTCCACTTCCCCCCATGAAGGTGTTGAAGACCACAGTGAGGTCTCCCTTCAGTCTCCTCCAGGCTGGACAGACCAAGGGACCTCAGCTGCTCCTTCTCTGACTTCTGCTCCAGACCCTTAACCATCTTCATAGCCCCCCTTTGGATACTCTCTAATAGCTTACATTAATATTAATTTCTTATATTGTGGCTCCCAAAACTGCTCACAGCACTGGAGGTACTGGCAAGTGCCTCAAGTGAAAGCTGTTCCTAATTGATAGGCACCAGTTTCTGGGGCAGCTGGAATTCTTTAATAATAGCTTTTAGGTAAAGACCGAAAGCTGAGTCACTCTACATCAGTGGCATTGCTCTACATCACCACATCAGCCTTTAGAAAGACGATTTCTACATGTGCTGTTTGCAATGGAGAATGGCACAGAGGAGTCCTGACAGAAGCAGACTCATTACCAGTCAAGCACAGTTGTAGACAATGTCAACCAGCAATTTCTACTTGATGAGGTCTGAAATATTTGGGAATTGAGATTTTATGGATCAATGTTTATCAATATTAATCTTTTGAAAAAAAAGATTCAAGTCCCCTTATTTATATTTTGAATCCTATATTTGTAGTAACGTCTTTTAAAAGCCCTTTTTGCATCTACTCTGGTGCAGAAATTTTTTAGAAAGATGTTAAAGCTGAGTGGAAATGATGTAAGGAAACCAAGTGAAAGAAAATCAAAACTGGCTACCAGGGAACTCTCCCTGTCAATGAGGGTGAGTAGGGAGCTGTGAATAAACAGTAGAGGAATAGTGGAAGCTTCATCACAAAACCTGGTGCAAAGAGGAATAAATGAAACCATGGAACTGTGGAAAGCCACATCATATTATAAGACTGAGAGATCATTTAGCTCTTTTCTTTTTCTACAGGCCAAACCCTGATATCTTTTAGAGTAAATGCCATGCTGTTGTCCATGGGAACCTTGTTTTTGTAATATTTGGGTTTTACCTTATGATTTTACAAACCTAATTCAGCGTGGGCATAAGTAAGCATAATTACTGCTGACATCAATGAGGTGAGACCTAACAGAGTGCATGGCTTAATTGGATGATGGGATTTGCATTTCTCATGTATGCAAGCACTGCTCAGTGGCACACAAGTGTGCTTAGAATACTATCAAAAATTAACCTTCAGTTTGTGTGTCTGCTGCCTACAGTGTCTAAGATAAATGCTTGTACATTCACAACTAAAATTAGAGACAGATCAGATACTGATTTTTTTTTTAAATTTTCATATTTTTGGAAAGACAGGAACAATATTTGTCTATTAGGAGTTCTGTACTACAGATAGAACAAGCAGCTCTCCCGTCTATGAATATCCTAAAACACCTAGGAGTATCTTAAAACCTCACAGTTCTCAGTTCTGCCCTGGATATCTCTCATGTCTTGGATTCCCTCAAATCCCAGTAGGAACCATAGAAAGAAACACAAGAAATTTGCATTGCTCAGCCTTGAAATGTGCAGCTTAACTGCATAAATAGAAATATTTGCAAGTCATAGTTGCCAGCTTTACTGGAAGGCACAGCTGTCTGCTTAACCCATCACAGCAGAAATAGCAAGACTCTGCCTGTATAAAAAAAAAAAAAAAGTCAAATGTAAAAATAACTATGTGTCTTCTAGCAAAAAAAACACTGTGGCAGAAAGAGCACAGTGCAGTCAAAGAGATGGATAATTGCTCAGGTCACTGCTTTTCTGTTCATTATAAATCAAAGCCAAGAGGAAGCCCTGTCTGGCCATTCCATGCAGTCCATGGCTGTGTTTATTCAGCTTTGTGTTGCCTTTGTGTCGGTTCTATTCCTTTGCATACAATTCCAGTTATAACCCAGCTCAGTCCGGAAAGTACAAGGGCAGCAGCAGAAGTGCTCAGCTCCCAGGTGGGATGAAATCAAAACACATCCCTTTGCAGATCTTGCACTGCCTGTCAGCCCTTGTGAAGACTGACTGACCATGTTGTGAACTCTTGTGAGCTGCTGTTTCACAACTCAGACAAAGCTGTGCATGCTGCTGTTGTGATATTACATATTGTCACATAAATTGGCACAGAAAGAAGGGCTGATGTTTGCAGAGAGGGGGAGATCAGCTGGAAGGAAAGATCAATGCAGATTGAGCTCTGATTAGCCAGCATATTCTGTCAGCCTCTAATAGGACTTCTCTGAGGAGGGAGAACAGGTATTTGTGACCCCCTCCTCATGCCTTTCCAACATAACATGAAGAATGAGGTCAGGCAGCCCCTGAAAATTGTATTACTTACAGCCAGCGACTGCTGGAAGATGGAGTTTTCTGTTATGGACATAGCATTTTAGTGGCACTTGCTAATCACCACTCTTCTGGGTGCTCCTTGGCATCTATGTGCCTATATGAAAGTGTGACCCTTGTTGAGCCAGAAACAGGAGGAGAAATGCAGATATTCCCTTCCAGGTCCCTGGGCTCCTCAGCTGGGATTGTTTCACCTGCCTCCTGAGTTTGATGGTGATCACGCTTACAGCAGAGCTGCTCTGACCTGAGCCTGCTGCAGACTCCTGCTGGCAGGAGTCCTAGCCCAGAGAACCAGCAGAGTTATGAGACAGGAAATGAAGAGAGGATTGTATCTAAAACCTCACAGAGTTAATTGATTTGCCCGTGCTCACATGAAAAGTTTGAGGCAGAGCTAGATGGGATCCAGAACTGCTCCATCCCAGTCCAGTGTCTCCTGGTGTACCAGTTCTTTGCTCTGCTGAATCCCATGAGAAAGGATAATCTGTTTTCCTGATTTCTGGGACTGTCAGCACAGGATGTTAACAGTAATATCAATAGTCAAAATGTCATCCTTTGAGAGATCCATTTTATTTTTCCATGCAGGAGCTGATCTATGAACTGGGGATATAAAATTCTAAACCTGCCAATTGCAGTCATTGTCCTTTGCTGGAGATGGCTCTGTCATTGTATGACTGCTAAGCATAGACAAGAGAATGGATCTATGTCTTAATAATGGAGTCACCCTGGACCTAAAAGTCACAAACCCATATTTTATTTCCAGTTTAAATAAGTATTAGGGGTATGTTTGTATCTCAGTAGTGCCCAGAATTGACCA
Source organism: Pardalotus punctatus (assembly GCA_013400915.1). Lineage (NCBI taxonomy): Eukaryota > Metazoa > Chordata > Aves > Passeriformes > Pardalotidae > Pardalotus > Pardalotus punctatus. The sequence goes on from VZTX01006749.1 coordinate 204,310, forward strand.
GGTACCCTCATGGGTCCTCAGAAACAGCCCTGTTCCACGATGTTAGCAGACTTTTACAGCCATGCAGGTGCTTTAGAATGCACTGGTGATGAATCCTTTGAAAGAAGATTTCCTGGGTCCTGGGTGGGAACTACCAGTTCTTCTCCTGTTATTTAGAACAGTTTGGTGCCTAAACTCCATCATGTAACCTGAGATAAAAGCAAATACATGGCAATGATAAAACAGAGATGTAAATGGAGAAATGTGGTATTTGTCATAATTCTTATTAGGTAACTTTCTGACCCTGTGTTTAGTTATATTTGGTAGGGACACATTCATGCTCCCATAAATGAAATTATGGCAGTGTTGTTAAAACAATTTCTTTCCTTCCTGTAGCAGCTGTGTTTGTCATAAATATTCTTCCTCCTTAAGGATGACAGTAGAACGTTTTGATATCCTTATCCTGGTGTTTTCTTAATGAGGTTGCAAACAAAGTTTCCATGGAACATTTTATAAAGTTTTATTTTATTTTCTTTTCTCCTTTCTGTGAAGCCACATATTCCTGCAAAACCAAATTTTTGCTTGACCACAAAATTCCAGCATCTCTCTAATGCATTTCAGACTTTTGAGAGACCAATCCTCTGATGATTTCTCAGCTGCAGACCTGCTTTCAGCTCCTGCTTGGTGTTGATATCATTGTAGTGTAAACTGAGCAATGACTGTAATCAAAATTTCAGTTTTCCCCAGAACACAGCAGGTTGCTATGTGGGTGGCAGCAGGGCAGGAGTGTTTTTTTGGGGGACTTATTGTTGTCAGCAAAGATTTAGCCTGGGGGCTGTATTGACAGAAAAAGAAGCTGAACAAAATAAATTGAAGAATGAACTGTGTTTTCACAGGCTGCTCTCTGTTGGTCACAGAAATTTTCATGCTAAAGTTCTGCTGTTATCAGATCATTGAGCTTGAAAGCTCCTTTCTGCAGGTCTTTTTTCAATTACAAATATGTTTCCCCTTACAGTAGTAAAGTTGAGTTCAATGTTCTTTACTGCTTTTGATGTCATTTTAACTCCCACAGACCTGGATTAATGCATTCTTTTTATATCTCAGAATTAAGCCACTTAGGAGTCACAAGTCACAGAAGTAACAATATTTTGAACAGACTAAGATTCACTGACTAAATAATACCCAGACACTTCATTTATTTAATGGCATGTGCAGCTCTGCAAGGTTGTCTCTTTACCACTAGCCTGATAGAGTTCTCCCTGCTAGCTCAAACCTGAGTTTTTTGAAATATATGCAGTATTGTGACAGCCTGCTACCTTTTAAGTGTTCCATGGTGCTGAAAGAAATCTCCCAGTTCCTACATAATGCTGAGAATGTGTCCCAGATTTATGACTAATGACTGTTTACTTCGCTCAGTACCGAGAATAAAGTTTTCAATCCCTAATTCCAGTCAGTGAGAGCAATGCCTGCATTACATGTCAAGTATGAAACCCAAGGGAGTTCAATGGCCATGTTGCACCTCTTAAGCTCCGGGTTTCGTGGATCCATTTCCAACCATGCCTTGGCACAGGCAAATACATGGACTCAGAGCGCTTTGTGATGCAGGAGGATGCATAGGCAGCCTGATTATACCAGTAAATTAGACAGAGCCGGGGAATGTTCTTGGTCATGGAAATGTGATAGAATGTGATAGAATGTGAGACTGTTTGAACAGTCCCCGGTGCAATTTCAGCCTGTTATTAACAGTGTCCCAAAAGCTCCAGAATGCTGCCTGCAAGTTAAAGCAGTCCAGGGGCTATTCCCTGGACATGATGTGTACGGAGCCACCATGTTTTGGAGGCTGAGAGTGTTTATTAAAAACATGCCAGTTGGCTTCAGTTCCCAGGAATGTTCCTGGGCACACTCATCTCTAAGTGCAAACATTGCCACGGGCTCTCCTCAGCACACACAGATTAACCACAAAGACCATGACTGCAGCTCTGGACCTTCCTTCCGTCCCTGATTCAAACTGGCCACCTCACCCAGGGTTCAGAGGAACCAGGCTTTCTGCCTTCACTGTCGCTAGTGGGGAGTGGACTGCCCAACACCAAGATCCCTATCAGTCTTTGCAAAGCCTCCTTACAGCGGTGAAAGTCATCCCAAAAGGATTGGTCACAGACACCAGTGCAAAGAGGACCAGTAAGCATCCTGAGTTATTGATATTCAACAGGAGGCAACATGGCACATACAAATAAGGTGGGCTGGATTTACAACATCTTCTGCCAGCACCTGAGCATCAAGGTAAGTGAAGTCCCAGTGGCAGCAAACCAAACTGAAGCCAGAACCAGAAGCCTTGTTGGTGATCAGTGGTCTCAATGTGAGTTGGCCAGTGTAAGGTCTGATGGCAGAACTGGAAAAGGGAGCACCTGTGGTATCATCGGGGCTGCAAAGTTCAACAAATTGCAATGGTTAACACACAAAAAAACCTTATTAAGAGAAAAAAAACAAACCTTTTTCAGGGAAGCACAAGCAAAAACTTCTGATTCATACTGGCAATTACATCCAATTTGTGAATCTGTGCTATTATCAATTATTTTTACACACCAATAGATTTCTCAGTTAAACATAGCATCATTTCTCTCTCCTTTACTTATTTTCTCCCTAATTATTTATAAAGGAAGAAACTGTAACAGATATAAAAATAAAGTTAAAGCAGGCATGCAGATAGCCAGACTTGGCCTGAGTTTAATCTTGCAAGGTAAAAGTGTGAAAAATTGTTCATCACTACAAGCAATGGAAGAGGAAAAGCAGTGGCCAAAGCCAAAGTGGAGTTAAGCCAATAAAACACTAATGGAGAACCTAGGAAGTAAAAGGTATGAAATGAGTATTAGGCAGTTTAGTGAATGAAAAAACAAAAAGCTATTAAAATCAGTGTACTGGCCTACCAGCAGTGATTCCTGAAGGCCAAGATTGTCACAGGAGTGTTAAATCAGGAAAGCCTGGCCCCAGAGGAAAGAGTAACAGCAGTGAGCTATTCATCTGTGAGGGGAAAATGAGGAAAAGTGGAATATAATGTGGAGAAAGTGATGAGGTCATGGTTGTTTGAGAAGTCCCTGTTGAGCAGTGTGGCATCTGACCCCTATACTGGTGAGGGGAAATAGAGGGGAAATAGAGCTCTGATCTGCCCAAGGTGTGTCTGCCTTGTTTCCTCTGCCAGAGGAACCTGGGGTGCCTTCCTTAGCACAGATCAAGGGACACTGTAGAGAAGATTGAGTGTGGACCAAGTATCCCAACATCCAATGTCTGAACAAGGTGCTGGGTGCAAGGACTGGCACAATGTTACTCAGAAATCCCGGTCAGAACCCAGTGCAATAGGCCAAAATAAACGGTGACACCATTTAATTAACATTTCTGGGGAGAAAATTGGCCTGGCTTAGCAGACTGGGTCTTTTAAAACCGTTTTGATTTCCAGTGGGAACAAAAACGTAGGCAAAGAAAAGTAGATTGTCCACCTAGGCCAAAAAAAAGGCAAGGGATGATGATACATTCTCCCTTCTGTTAAATAATATTTTAGTTGCAGAGTACACACACTCCTTGATGCATCAAGAGCTGTTCAAGAATAGAAAGTACACAAGTGCACTGAAGTAAAATCTCCCATTTGAGTTGTTTTTCTGCTGCAGGCAATGAGATTTGGAGCTGTGCCATATAACTCAGTGCACAAATACTAAACCTGAGGTATTAGCTCATAGAAACAGAAACTGGAAAAGACTCAGGCTCTGTTGATCTGCCTCAGAACAAGTCATTACCCATGTTATCAGCAAGCCCACACCTCAAAACGAACACAGCACTGCCATCCAAGGCTCAAGCATGTGCTGAGGAAATCTCCTATAGATTCACTGGTGAATCTGCCATCTCCCCAGGGATGTGCCTGGCACCCTCCGGCATTCCAGCTGCCAGCAGTCACCAGCCTGCACCAAAAGTCCACCTGAAGTTGACCTCAACATCTTCCTAGGCTCCACCAGCCTTAGGGACTGGATCTCCATGGGGGCCTAAACTCTAGACCATAGACTGGCACATACTGGTCCTTCTTTTTGTTTTGTTTTGTTGTTTTTTTTGTCAATAAATAAACACTGAGTGACATCTGAACCACTCCCAGATAGCGAAGACATCCACATGGGAATTAGATCTTCCTTAAGATCTGTAGGTGATTCATGCTTTGTAGCTGGGACAGCCTACAGAATCCCAAAGGACAAAAGAAACTCATATTTAGGCAACTCAATCCTTATATGATCACCTACAATGAGATGTTTCAGTTGGAACAAGAGAAGACCAATGTGTTCCCAGCTTCGTTACAGGTCCGTAAGACTTCAGACAAGCTGCTTTAATTTCTCATTTTTCATCTTGCAGTTTATAGGTAATACTAAGATCTTCTCAAACTTAGCTGAAGAAGATGACACAGAAGTTAAATCATTAATGGGAATGAAATTAAAGTTTTATGACATTTCTGTATATTACATCCACAAGGAGGTAACTGTTAGTCTTGAGGCCTTAAACATATTTAGCTCTTTTATGTCCTGTTTGGAGTCTAGTGACAATTCCCACATTTGCCCTCCACTATTCTCCTGACTTGTAGCAATGAAATTTTCTGGATTTACTCTGAGAAAAGAAATATAAAGGAAAATTAAACAAACAAATTAATGGCAACAACCTCTCATTTATATTCTGAACAAGTTTGGGGGTTTTTTTGTCTTTTATTTGCAGTGATATTTACACTGTTTTCCAGTATTGATCCATATTGACCCATTCTGTTAAGTGGTTTAGTGTTGTATAAACACTTCCAAAAAATCTCCATGTTTCTTGTTTAATGAATCTGTGATTTGGAGGTCAAAACAGAGATAAAAGCAGTTGTAAAATTCATTTTTACTAACTTTCAAATAGGCTGATTCTTTGACTTTTGATAGGCTATGGTCATTGGAGTTTAATAATTACTTTTTTTTTAGAAAATACACATTGTATATACCTGACCCAGTCACTAAGGCAAAAAAGAACAAGATGATTCTCTTCAGTTTCCTTCCACCCCAGACCTTTCTATGTTCTTATGATTATGAAGTTTTGTGTCTATTTCTAAGGTACACATGACAAGAAAAAAATATAGTCTTTCCATTGGCAACATCAACATGTCTCACTGAAATAATTAATCGGTATGGACAACAGAGATTAGAAATTCAGTTTCAAGGCCACACTGGATCTAATTCCAATGAACAGCTATGGTTCAGAAACAATCTACCTTGTGTAACATTACAAATTCTTTTGGACCCATCAGCTGGCAAAAGTTCTACCCAAAACCAAAACACCATCCCCAGAACATAGACTGGTGTTAGAGATCTGGCATTTTCTCCTAAAATCTCATGTGCAGAAAAAACAAATTAAATGTGAAGTGGCGTGTTTTAAACTGGCCATCACCACAACAAAGGAAAATATAGCTTAGATCTATCAATATTAAGAATTTTTAAAAAGTCAAGCATTGAGATCTGAAGGTAAATATCAATGATGTAGTAGACTAAAGCAAATAAAGCAAAATATATTTATAAATGCTGAGAAGCTTGACATTACTTGTTAAGCATTAATATATGGTAAAGACATACATGGAATTTGATACCAAGGTAAGTGGAATGATTTCAAGGAAGTCTGAATGAATGATTGAAAACTGTATCCAATTAAGGGGTCCTGACCTGTCTGAAAGAACAAAGTGTTTACAGAGGGCAGTGAAGAGTGCAATGGATGTTACATCCAAAACAAAATGAGAAAAATATAATGGCATCCTGATAAGAAATAGACTGTAAATTTGATTGAGATTGATGTATGCAGAATTTTAACAGGAATTTCAGAATGTGACAGTAGTGGAGTGCAGCCACTCTGTCAGAAAGGTGTCTCCTTTGTGTGTGTGCTGTGTGTGAGCACACACACCTCTGACTGGGGCTGTGCCTAATGAAATGCTAATTCCTCTGCCCCCTCACTCAAGGTTTCCTAGAGCTGGAGCTCTCAAGACCAAGAGCAATGTGAATCCTTGCTCTAAATCACTGCAGGTGCAGAGATGCAGGTGCAGTTGGACAGAAATTTGTTACGGCTCAAGACAAAGACACGTATAAGGATTGTCATCAAGGAGGCTGCTAATAAAAGATATTATCCTAGAAGACTAAGGCGTATAAAAGCAGTACAGGAAACACTGGCTCAGGTCTGAGAGGAAGGCAACGCAGTGTGGTGGTACAGACAAAGCAGCAGTTCTTGTCCTTCAGCAGAACAAATCACTTCAGACAAAGAGACAGGCTGCTTAGTTTCTACAGCTTCCTGGCCTAAAGGTGGTGCTGGCATCTTCACATCATTTTCCACTGCACGAAGACATTGCCTCTAACGACTCCACTCAAGGTAAATAAGCTCAAGCAAGGCTGTTCACATTAGGATATAGCAGGAACTCTCATTAAAATTTACAGGCAGTGCAATGAATGGATCAAACCAGCATCTGTCTGTATTTGTGATGCTGCCCCAGAGTGCTGCTCCAGCACATCAGCCAGGATGGCCTGAGCTCCATTTCCCCAGCAGCAGCTCGGGGAGCTGGGCAGCAGCACCTCGGCACATCTGAGCTGTGCCTGCTGAGGCTGCGGCAAAACAGCTCACATGAGGTGACCTCAGGCTTGAGAAGTGACAGCAGAGAACTTCAGGCTCTGTGGAGCCCCAGGCAGTGAGGGCTACAGCATTTACCCATCTTGTTGGGTGTAATTTCAGCTTGTAAGGAAATCCAAGCTGCTGTACTCCTCCCCTAGAACCTTTTGTAACTGGACAAGGACTTCTGTGTATACAGTCATGATTTGCAGGGTGTGGATCAAAACGTGAAATACACTCCAAGCTAAAACTATCACAAAACAATGCCCATCTAGGAATTAGAATCCTTCAAAAGAGTTCTGAAACAAGTTACTAATTCTCCTGGACATTAATAAACTATTCTTTTCTCCTCTACTGTGGCAGACCTTGTTTCCTGAAGAAAATCATCCCCCATTTGCCTTTGACTATTAGCTCATGTATTGGATCTGACAGCAGATGGAATTTGTGCCTAGGAGAAGAGCTGATCCTTTCCTGAGAAATGAATAAATCTTTTGTTTACCGAGCAGACTCTGTACAAATAGAATGGCAGTCAGTAAAAAGGAGGTGGTCTCCTGGGAAGATAAATAGCTGGTTGTGATCCTGACAGTAGGAATACAGTTCAGGGAACAGTATTTTCATTTATTTCACTTATAACAAAGGGGAAATATTACTAAGGAAAACTGTTTTCTGAAGTGATGTCTGTCTGCCTTGGCTTCATCCATTTGGAAAAAAGATTGTAAAATGGACAATGGACCAGACGTTCTCTGGCTTTGCAAATTTGGGCCCCACACAGTTGCAGAACAAGCAGGACCTCCTCCACTTCTTGTTATGCTGTGCACCTATTTGTAATGATTTCCATGGGCCTGCTCTGAATTTTTACCACTTCTAATAGTCATCATCCTGCAGCACTAGAGCTGACAGGGGCTCAGTACTGAGTATTTAACAGCCCAGATATTAAACTATTCTACCTTGGCTTTGCTCTACTTTCTCTGCTTTGTCTAAGGTTTTACAGATCAACACAAACTGTCTGAACACATGGATGTTTTCAGGCTCTGATGCAGAGACAATCTTCAAACAAAATTGAGCTTAAGCCAGCTGGGGTCATACTAACAGCACTCTCAGTTGCAAGAGGGTTTAGATAAGCTCAAAGTCTTCTCTGGTAACATTCAAATTTATTTCAAGCAGAAATTAATAACATTATATTTGAATCAACCTGTTAATAATAATTCCCCTGTGCTTTGATTTATAAGAAAAACAAATGAAATTTTGCTGTTTGGAGGTATAGTTATAATTTCTCACACATTTCAGATGGATTACCAGTTAATTATATAAGAACAGTTCCTTTTGGCTAATACATACTTCACTTTATCTTTTTTTTTTTAATTATTTTTGTCTTCATTCCTGTAGCATAACTTTAAGGAAAAGCAGCCCTGAGCTTCACTCTGTGGAAATCAGTGAAATAAGAACAATTATCTATCTTTCTGTGTGGATACATATATCCAACAGCTGCGCTGTGCAGTCGACACTGGAAGAAAGGGATGCCATCTGGAGGAACCTTGGCACACTTAAGAGTGTGAACATCACGTGAACATCAGGAAGTTCAACCAGGTCAAGTGCAAGGTCCTGGACCTGGGTCAGGGCAATCCCAAGCACAAATACAGACTGGAAGGAGAATGGATTGAGAGCAGCCCTGAGGGTGTGGGGATGTTGGTGGATGAAAAACTCAAAATGACCCATCAATGTGCTCTTGCAGCCCAAAAAGCCAAACGTGTCCTGGGTGGCAGCAAAAGCAGTGTGGGCAGCAGGGCAAAGGAGGTGATTCTCCCCCTCTGTTTTTGTGAGATCCCACAGGGATTGCTGTGTCCACCTCTGGGGCCCTCAATATAAGAAGGACTTGGACCTGTTGGGGCACCTTTCCTGTAAAGACAGACTGAGAGTTGGGGATGTTCAGCCTGGAGAAGAGAAGGCTCCAGGGAAAACTTAGAGCACTTTCCAGTACCTAAGGGGCTACAAGAAAGATGGAGAGGGACTTTGGACAAGGGCGTGAAGTGATAGAACAAGGGGAAGTGGCTTTTAACTGAAAGAGAGCAGGTTTAGAATAGATGTTAGGAAGAAATTATTTACTGTGAGGATGGTGAGACACTGGCACACGTTGCTGTGAGAAGCTGTGGATGTCCCATCCCTGGAAGTGTTCAAGGCCGGGTTGGGTGGGGCTCTGAGAAACCTGGGCTAGTGGAAGGTGTCCCTGACCATGGGATGGGGTTGGAACAAGATAAACTTTAAGGTCCCTGCCTACCCAAACCATTCTATGATTCTGTGATACATTGCTTAATATTCAGGTTTGGTATTAACAATTATGGTCCCACCCAGATTTATTCATCCTCTTCTTTAATCTAGACTTTTCACTAAAACTCTCACTGGTTTCACTAGGAGCATTTCAGTGTCCAGGTAAAGAAATGAGATAACTGTCTACATTACACCCAGTGAACTGAAACTTAATGTCATCCCAAACTGTTAATGAATTCAGCCCATTTCTGAGAATCCCCTTGAGTCACATTTGCTTTCCCAAGATATGCAGACTAATAATTGAAATATTAAACACTATAGCATTTTTCTTTAGCAAACTTAGATTCTGATAAGAGGACAGAGCAATCCCATATCTAGTGCAACTCCTCTGAGTTCTTGACAGCTGCTCAGGTCATAACTTCTTTTTTTCAATTTTCTTTTAGTCAGAGAAAATTTCACACTGAGTTTCACCATTCCCAATGACATTTACTAATGAACTGATTCTTCTGTTTTCTGCTATGGAGTTATATCAAGGATAGTTTACAGTTCAGTGTCCTATCTAACAACTTTTGCAGGTTTCTTGGTTAGATAATGTCTTGGGGGATGTTATGCTAAATCTGTAATCCCCATCATTTGTGCATATGCCCAAAAATGTGGTCCTGTAGCTCTAATTTTGAAGTTCAGTCGCACAACACTGCTTTGGTATAGGAACAGATATACATGTCATCTTTTTGTCCAGCCTCCATTTTTTCAAGGCTTTGTTTTGTTTTGGGGTTTTTTTCCCCAAAATTCTTAACATTTCATTTATTCCTATTGTCTCCATCATCCGCTTTTGTTCCTGTTAAAAAAATTAAAATATTCTATTGCAGTGCAAATCCTTGCAGGACTACAGCCTGGAAACACTTATTTGTGTGAGAACTCCCCTAATGCTCAAGTAACTTCAGTGAGCATCAACAGATCTATAGAAAAGGGTGTGGATTACCACAGGTGGGCAAGGCATCATCCTCTCTCTTGTCACAGATTAACAGGCACTGAGTATGTTCAGGGATGGCAAACTCATTCTCTCCCTGTCTAGGAAAATAGCTGAGAGATCCAGATAGTCAGTCGAGTTGCTAAGAAACCCAAAGAATTTTAAAGTATGCAAGGTTACAAGGCTAATCTAAAGTTAGACTAATACTGTGTAGCATCCCCATGGCAACCAGGAGTGAACGGCATGTGAGGTGAAAGCACAGGAAAAGACAGAATAATAATCAGCAATAAATAAGCCTTGGCAGGGCTTAGTGTGATTATGTTATCAATGAGTTGAAGGATGCTGCTGGCCTGCTGGATTTCAGCTTCTGCTGGGGACACAGCTTCTTCTTGGCATTTCACGAGTGAGGCTGTACAGGCCAGGTCTGCAAGGGTCGCTGCTGAAAGTGTCAAATGAAGGAGAGAAGGTGACTTGAACACATGCCGTGTAACAAAATGCTCTTTATTATTTAATATCTAGGAAAAAAGTTTCCATATCAGATCTAATTCTTGTGCCACTCCTCTCTTTAAAGTTCCTGCACCCCTGATCTGTTTGCTATGTTATTTCCTCTAAAGCATAGTCTGCATAGTTTTGCCAGTACTTACACTATTTTAAGTATGTGAACTATATCTGAAGTAGAACCTGGGCACAGAAGTCAATTTGAAAAATCAGCTTTTTCCAATTCTTGTCTTACAGCACTGGATTTTATCTGTTCATGTTCATGCTTCCACATAACCAAGGGACTAGGGTCCTTGCTGAGGAGATGTCTAAAAAAAATCTGAGTAGTCAATAAAAAAATCATGCCCCACTCCTAAGGTTCACTCACTCAGAAAAGGTCTGATTTTTGGGTCTTTGAACTCACATTTATTTGAATGTTTTTGTTGTATTGAATGGTAAATGAAAGCACTTTTGAACAGACTTCTCAATCCTAGATAACAGCTGCCCTGACTCTTAACTGAAGTCTTCCTGGTTCTCCTCACAAGAAGTCCTTGAGAAGATAACATTGATAAATTATTTGAGGATATCACTGTGCACTGCAAAAATACTGATGTGAATATTCCTCACTCAGCCATCATCAGTCATATGCTTCTGCACTTTGGATTTATGCAAACAGTGGACTGAGACAGGTTGATCCTCTCAGCTTGACCAGCAATGGATGCATGGAAGTGCATGAAGTTCATTAATTTTCTTTGGGTCAAGCCAGGTAATGCTGCTTTGTGTTCCACAGCTGAGAGTCATTAGAGAGTGGAGATCTGAGCTCCAGGCTGCCTTCTGGTTGTTTCTCACACCCCACTGGCACGAGCCCTGCACAGAAATGCTTTCTGCTCATCCTACCTGAGCTGTAGCAAGTTAAATCCTTGTTTCTGCTGAGCATTACAAAGGCAAGCAAAACAGGCTCTGTGTAATCACAACCTACTCTGAAATTAATGAAATGAAGTTTGTGAGGATTATGGGTGCTTCTGAGCATCTGAGGCATTGACACTCCTCTTTTCTGCTTGGAAAACAAGGGTCCCACACAAATAAAGACAGCAAAATATCTTTTCCCAAGTTCTGGTTCTAGCACAATATTAGGGCATCTTAGAAATTCAAATTAAATGTGGGTGTTTCCAGTGCAGGCATCCACACCTGACCAAATCACTTTAAACTCTCATTCAAAGTCTTTACAGGGTGTATCTTTCATCTTAAAGCAGGTACATACAGTTGATCAAAGAAATTATATCCTTGATTTCACCAACTCACTGTATCTCCACCACGGGTCCTAAAGACTCCCCTCACGGAGCTACAGCATAATGATTTTCCCTGTACCAATTCAAAAGATAATGAAATGCCATTATAGCTAGAGATGGTCTATAGATAATATTCTATTTTCTGTTCTTGAAAATAGAGAACGTTGCTTCCAACACCAGATGAAAGCAACCTTGAACATTTTTGACAACCCGGAACCTAAGCAGGTTTGAGGTTTTCCTGCCTTGATTTCACAACATTGGAAGTTTAAAAGAAGAAACAACTGATCTGGTAATATGACAATGAATTGTTTGCTTAAGGTTACATAGTAAGACTGAGGCATAGCAGAGATCTGAATTCAGTCTCTGGGAGCCTATAGATGCCATAGAATCAGAATGGTTTGATTTGGAAGGGACCTTAAAGATCACCTGGCTCCAACCTCCTGCCATGGTTCACCCTCTAGACCAGGTTGCTCAGTGCCCCATCCAGCATGGTCTTGAGCACTTCCAGAGGGGGAACATCCAGAATTTCTGTGGGCAACCTGTGCCAGGGCCTCACCACCCTCAGAGTAAAGAATTTATTCCTAGCATCTAATCTAAATCTCTTCTCTTTTAGTTTGAAACCATTACTTTTTCTCTTGTCACTATCTGCCCATGTAAGAAATAACTCTTCCTCTTCTTTATAAGTCCCCTTTGAGTGCTGAAAAGCTACAATAAGGTATCTCTGAAGTCTCCTCTACTCCAGGCTGAACAACCCCATTTCTCTCAGCCTGCCTTCATAGGAGAAATGTTCCAGCCCTCTGAGCATCTTCTTGGCCTTCCTGTGACATCCAACAACTGCTCCGTCCTCTTCCTTACTGCGTTTTTTCCTCTGCAATCCAAGGACAGCAATATCACTTCTGTGCATTGGGAAAGCTGTGTTTTGTGACAGATGAACTTTTCACTGGCTCTGACTGACCTGGAGCTTCATTAAGAGGAGGGAAAAAAACCCAAATTGTGGAAATATTGAGTTCAACTCAAATCTCGCAATCATCAATAAAAGTCTTTTAATGAATTTCAGTGAGCTATGGATCAAGTCCACAATGTTTAAGCAATAAAACAATCTAATATTCACATTAGATAGCCAACGGTCCATAATGCCACATGCAGAAATTCTCTTAACACTATAGAATTAATCTATTCCATGATGACAGTCAAATATTTGTTATAACTACAGAATGAAGGACTCATGAATTTTTAATGCTTTAGTCTTAAATGCTTTTTCTGAAATGGTTTATATTTTCTATGTTTTAATTTACATTTCACATACTTCCAATTTAACACATTTAAGATACTACTAATGCTGAGTAATAGAAATGCTTACAGAAAAAAATCAGCCATGAACTCATTAATGAAAGGATAAAAATCACTCATGAACTCTTTAATGAAAGTAAAAAGCATTAAAAATATTTGAATCAGGTTATTCAAGAAGACCTAACTTTGATGTAATTGAGTAATTATGTTAAGTAAATAACATGTTAAGTAAATAACAATTGACTTTGAAAAGTGCCTAATTAAGCTTGCAGATTATAAATTTAAATCAAAAGAAGTTTCCATTATAATACTACCGGTTATTTTCATTAGTATTTCAAGACTTGGGGGAAAAAAAAACAAAAACAAAACAAAAAACCAAACCACCACAGAACTTCATTTGAAGTGTGAGGAAATAATCCGTCGACTTTTGCAAGTTTTCAGACAACTCTTGCTGCTCCACATTGGGATCCTCTAGGACTCATGCTAAAGGCTAATAAATGATTGATTTACTACCCTTTAGGAATCTGCTTTAAATTTTGGTAGAAGACTAGGATGATATTTTAAAAAGTTAGCTTTAAAGTTAGCTTCCAGTCTGGAAGATATTCATTGCCTGAAGATTTCATATGTGATACACAGAGCTGGTTATTAGGTGCAAAAACAACCCATTATTTCAAGCCTGTGAAGACTTTTCAAAATTTCCAGCCCTTAATTGGATCCCAACATTTTAACTTTGCAATGATTTTCTAAATAAAAAACTCAGTTCTGCTTTAAGTATTTTTTCCTTTTTAAAATGTTTCCTTTCAATATATTTATTTGTCTAACATAACCACAAGCCATTATCAGGAGAGATATAATTCCCTTGTGTGGTAATGTCCTCTTCTTTTGCCTTTGCAAGAGGCTTTTTACAGATTAATTATCTGCCCATCATTCTGTTTCCAGTGCCCTTTACAGTATCTGGGTTTAAGCATTAATTTTCTTCCCATTTTTAAAGCATTTTCTTCTTAATTTGGAAGCTGCTGCTGCCACAAGCCATTCTTTCATTCAGCTGCACATCTCAGGTCTGAAATTCATCCTAGCATCTGTTCCCTGAAACCTGGGCAGATGGAAGAGTCCAGGAGGGACTACTTGTGCCACCATAAGGTAGCTTTATCTTTCTGTGGCAAATGTTCTCCAAGAGTAAAATTGAACCCCAGACAAACTTGTCAGGAAACCTATAGTAGTTAAGGGAAGGGATTTGTAAGTGTATACGGTGCTATGTATGTCTTTTGGGGAAAAATTAACAAGTTGATATTAGCTAAACTAAAAAGCAACTATATTTTCAAATGTATTTATGGCATTATTAAGTAATTTTCCTTTAACTATTTTGTAACTGTCCATATGACCATCTTAAGTTTGTTGCACGTGCCCTTAGACAGTCCTGAGTAAGAGGGGAGTAGACAACCTATACACATTTTCAGGGAAATCCAAGTAAAACATGCAGTCATCCTGTAAATACAAGAATAAAAGGACAAGTCAGTGCAAACATATGCAAGGACAGAGTATACCCTGTAAAATGGAGAGAAAACAAATTCAATATTTCATCTCTTTCTTTGGTCCTCCTTGCAACGCAAATCAGCGACCCTGGAAACCCCAGAGAAGGATGTACTTTCTCTGCACAAGATACTTGGGTGCCAAATTGTGTCTTCTAATGCACAGTATCTTCTGAAGGTCCCTTTGGGAGGAGCTAGCCCCACAACACTTAAAATGTGGTTCTGTGCTTTTTTTTAATTCATTGAATATGAATCTGTATTGCCCAAGACCCAGTCAGAATGCCTCAGTCAGTGAGAGAGGCCTGGCTACTGCAATGAGCAGATTAAGGGACATCAGATTGCATGGAAGCGCTGCTTGAGGAACAGCAGCTTTAGTCACACATTATTACATTTCAGCTGTTCAAGTTTCCTGTGTTTCTTTTAGGAGTGTAGCATTAGCCTCTATGTGGAGACCAGTTCCGAGCCCTGGGAGTAAAAGGCTGGGTAAGAGGGATTTGTCTAATTGATGAGGGCACAGTCACTTTAAAGTCTCTCAAGAGTGCATTTAACGGTTATTGTTCCAATTTTGCAAACAAAAAACAACATTGATTTTATATCATGCAAAATATAGCATAGGAAAACATCAACAAACATCTGTAAAGCACAGTACCTCTACTTCCTGACTGAGCCATTGACAACACCATTCAAGGCATGATTTAATTCTCCCCATTGTGTACTCCTTTTATTTCTTGACTTCTTACCATCTTGCCTTTACAGCTTTCACTGATTTATTCTGTCCTTTTGTAGTGAAATAAGAACACATGCCAACTTTTTATTGACTGGATAACCTTCCATCTCTCCTGACTCTCCCCGTGGATAAGAACACTGCTCAAGATTAACTCCTGGAGTCTGAGACCTCACCTCACTGGGTGAGTGATTGCACATGCTGCAATGGTTACCCTTCTAAACCTTAGGAATTCTGAAGTCAGTTGTACAGTAGCAATTCCAGTTGACATCCTGAATCGGTAATCCATAAATGCTGACAGAGCACTAAACAGTTTTGAAAAATAAATTTTGTTTGAGTAAATTTTTTGGTCACTTAATTTGACAGAAGTCACCAACAATTTTTAAAAATACTATGAATTGACTTATTTTGATCAGAAACAGCCCAATGACTTGGGATGTTCTGGAAAATGGAAAAGGGAAATGTTGTTTATATTATTTAAGAACTAAAAATTATCCCAGCCCCATTAACAGGATTTTGCTATTAAAATAATAACTTATTCAGAGACACTTTGCATTCCTAGCTGAGCAATTAGACCAGGGCTCTGGAAGCTGTGCTCTAACTCAGCTGTTGTGTTGACTTGCTTTGGGACTTCAGAAAAATCATCAGCTTTTATGTGTAGACAAAAGAAGATTAAAAAGTTTGGTGAAAGCACGAAGATTTCCATACTTCTTGTGAGTACCCAAGAGAAATGTAATGTTCTTATTTTTTGACTAGTCACATTGAGATAATCACATGTCATTTTCTGCTTGGATTTGTCCAGCTGTCTGCACTTATTCAGGTTATGTTAAATTCGTCCTTATTAAAAAGTGGCATATATGAGTAGCTTAAAAAAAAAACAAGGTATTTCCCTTACACCCTTTGAATAATGAAAGATTTTCTGCCTACTGAATTTCATAATTTTTAACACTGTAAACCAAAGGATTTTTTTTCTAAATAATACTTAGGATTTTTGCTTTAAATCTTCATCCAAGAAATTATTAAAGAAACTGTATTCTTACAATTTTCATCTAATAAGAAAATACCATTCATGCAGCATCTTCCACTTATAAACCTTCTAGTTCTGTTATCCCTGGAAAGGGGAGAATATACTTTTTATTGTCATCCACACAAAGAAAGATGAAAACAACTGTTCACATAGAACCACATGGAGGAAAAATCTTCAGTAACAGGAACAATTTTTACCTGACTTCAACAACACTTAAAGTGAGATGAATTCCACCATGGCTGCTTTCGTTGACTCCATCACAGTACAGCATGACCAGCCACCTCAGATTTACCAAAGTTATGCCCTGGTAACCTGGTCACCTTCCACAGTAAAATTTTATGTTCTGTGGACATGGGGTAATCAGTGGCTATTTTACCATGGACAGCAAAAGCATTTCACCCTGAATCCCACAGTTTTCTTATAGACAAAACTGGCAGGACACAGACTTGAGATGATCTTTTAGGTGGGCAGGAAAGTTCTAACAGGGGTGGGGATCAGCATTTTTTATTCAGGCTGGCAGCCTGTCACTAGTGGGATCCCCCAGTGATTGCTACTCTGCTCCACACTTTGCAACACCTTCCCAAATGATCTGGATGGACTGAAAGTGCTCTCATCAAGTTTTCTGTTGACACCAAGCTGGGTTGTGAGGAGGACATGCCAGAGGGAAGAGCCGTCTCACAGAGAGACCTGGACAGGCTGGAAGAGTGGGTTAGTGAAAACTGTATGAAGTGTAACAAAGACAGGTGCAGATTCCTGCCCTGGGGTGGCTAAATCAAAGAGCCCTTCCCAGGCTGGGCTCTGTGTGGATGGGAAGCAGCCTTGCTGAGAGGGGGCCCTGGGGTCCTGGTGGACAAATGGCTGAAGATGTGTCAGCAGGGAAGCTGCTGGAGCAAGAAAGGTAGATGAAGGTAAATGAAGGCAAATGAAGGTAAATGAAGGTAAATGAAGGTAAATGAAGGTAAATGAAGGTAAATGGGATCCTGGACTGAGTCCACAGGGATAAAGATGTGCTTGTCAGGCATGGAGTACAATGTCCAGCTCTTGTCCCCACAATTCACAAAAGACAAGGACAGACTGGAGACAGTCCAAAGGCAGGCCATGAAGATGATCAGAGGGCTGGAGAGCCTGGTCAGCGAGAAAAGACTGAAGGAGTTAGGTCTTTTCCCCTTGGAGAAGACCTGGCTCAGGGATGACACCATCACAGTATTTCAGTACTTAAAAGGGCACCTAGAAAAAGGATGGAGGTTCTCTCTTCACAAGGAGTCACAAGGAGAGGACAAGGAGCAGTAAGGACAAGTTGCACGAAGAGAGGTTTAATCTCAACATTAGAAGTGAACATTTTACAGTGAGAATAATCAATCACCAGAACAGCCTCCCCAAGGATGTGGTTGAGTTCACATCAGGTTTTCAAGGTGTATGGTGTGCTAGATGATCTCACCTAGGCTCCCTTTTCCATGAAGGGTTGGACCAGGTGATATTTCAAGGTCTCTTCCTACCTGGGCTATTTTGTGGGCTTTCATATGGCCTTGCCTCAATCCCTCACAGTGGTGATTTAAAATAAAATTCTGACCTACAGTTGTGGAATATAAATGTACCCAGCATGCACATCTCAGTTTATGATAAACAGTTAGACACCACATCTGGACCTTAAAAGAAAATCTGGCAGCTGTAGGACAGATCTAGGTATCCTTAATGAATTTTGCCAGACTGTTTTTCTAAAAGAAGTCACTGGCTGCTTGAGTCATTTCACTCAGTAGGAATAAGGACTGAAATGAAAATTCTGAAGATCAATGAAAACATCTTAGAATAAAAGAAGAAAGATTAAACCTCCCTAACCATTCTACATCTGAACAGGCTCTGTAGCACTCATACTAACAGAAAACAAGCAGAGAGAACTGAGAAACAGATGAAGCAATTGCAAAATCGTACTTATAGTCATTTTCCCACACAATTTTAATGTAAGCAAGAATCTTATCTATGTACAGAGCTGAGTGACTCCCAGCAGATACCAACATGGACAGCAAGCTGCATTTTGTGTTACAGATGGCTTCTGTAATTTTTTGCTATTTGAAACATCATATTGTCCTGTGTCACTGAGTCTCCAGGGTTCCAAAGCTGCTTTTTTTTTTTTTTTTAGACATATAACAGAAAACATTTTCTCTTCCATTTAACTCACAGAATAAGGTCTTAGACCAGGAGCTCTGTGAAGTTGAATTAATTTGTGTCTGTGGAGGACTGTGAAGCACTGTGAGGAGACATCTTTTAAAATTACAAACTATTTTTGCTGTTACGGTCAAACTCTCAGTGGAGTGATATGAAAAGAAAGTTAAGGGTGAACAAATCTGCAGTTTGTGAATGGTGCAGACTTTTACTGACTGTGGTGAGCAAGTGCTGGTGTCTACCTCATCCACTCCGCTCTGGAAACAGTCACTCAGCACTAATTGCAGCTCTTCTCCTGGGTAAACAGGTGTGCTGAGCCCTTCTTAAAATTCAGGAAAGAGGTCAGCATGGCAAGAGTTTAAGAGTTTATTTCTTGGGTACAAACACCTTGCTGTGCTGGATTTCACAGTGCAATGACATACTGTGAAATGATTAAGTGGAAATTAGCATGTTTTCTTCACTTTCTTCATTTTCATGCTTTGAATAAATGCAGTTTCACAGTTTTGCCTATTTCTGTGGGTCACTTTTTCCTCAAAGCTTGAAGCAAACTGCTGTAAGGTTTTCTTGGCTTTAGTGGGCTTTGGTCCTGCTTTTTAGCAAAAGGTCTGGTATAGTATTGGCTGTAGTGATCGGTATCTGCTTCCAGAGCTAGGGTAGGATTCGTGTCCAGGTAATTCTTGGCCATTCTTCATTAAAAAAAAACCCAAAACCAACCAAGCAAGCAAGCAAACAAACAAACAAACAAAAAAAAAAAAAAAAAAAAAAAAAACCCAAAAAAACACCAAAAAAAAAAATAAAAAAAAAAACACAAAAAAANTGCAAACAAAAAATTAAAAACACAAACAACCAAAAAAAACCCCCACAAAACCAAAAACAAACAATCAAACAAAAAGAAATAAATCTAAAAGCAACCAACCAACCAAAAAATGCCAAGCAAACAAGCAAACAAACAAACAAGAAAAGATTAAGAAAGAGAAAAATCTGATACTGAGATTGGTTAACTGTGAGCAAGACCAAGACACCAATATCTCACCTACAAACTAGAACATTTAAGCCATTGGAGATGTAAAAGGCTTCAAGATAGTCATCCCAGAGTGCTTTTGCTCATAAAGACACTGATATCAAGGTTTTAATTACCCTGACGTGCCAGATAACCACTGTGCAGATGTGGCTCTGCTGGCCACTGGGGAAACCCATGTTTATGTGGCTGCACTCAGGGCTGTTCTGGCTTGACCAGCAAGGAGGTGATAAATGCACAGGAGCCCCTCTGTCCACAGCCTTTTGTGTTCACAAGGTAAAGGCTCCCACCAACCTTCTTTGGCACCAGTGAACACGATTGTGTGGTCCCCACGAACTGGGGACATGACAGCCCATGACATATTTTCACAGGGTCCATAGAAAATAACTGATAAAAGGAAAATTATTGCAATTTGGATCAAATTCCTTATGAAGACCTCTGCACTGAAACACTGTTATAGTTATAGGAGTGAAAAACAAGTGATCTGTAATGATGTGTAAACAGCCTTACATCATCTGTAAATACTCCCACCTTTATAACAGCAGAAATGAACCTAAGTTTTTCCCCTTAATGAAATCTGTGTTATTTATCTTACCCTCTGTGGCTGGATATTTTCCTAAAATCCAACAAGGTAAGGTCAGCGTTCACAGATTCTGTAAGTGGGCTGGGAGCTGAACTAATGACTCATTTTCTCTAGCTGCAGAACATAGGAACAGCAGGTGTTTATTTTTGCTTTTTCTCCTTCTGATGTGTCGTTTAGGAAGGAATATGTGCAGAAATAATGCGAAAATAATGAAAAGATAAATTCTTTGGACATGACAAGGCTATCTTGTGATAAGCTGGTGAAGAGAATGGAAGCATCAGAACTTTCAGAGCAACCAAAGTTTACAGAGCAGTTAAAAAGAGATAAAATCTTTCTTTCATTGTATTTAACTACAATAAATATCATCATCCAACACCCTCCCAGAATGATTTTCCCATTTGCCATACAACTGAGAAAGAATAGCAGGAATCCTGGATGGCAGAGGGGATAAAAGCAAAGCATAAAGGATTAAGTGACTCATGCAAGATTGCTCAGGAAATCTGGCAGAGGTGCTGCAGGGTTCCCGAGTTCTATCCTGTTCACATCACTACAGAAATGTTAGAGATCCAAGTAGGGTACTCCACAATCCTATTTGCAAATGTACTGGTAATGTGTTATTTTTGATAATTGTAAAATTACCACTTTCTGCACCTTTTCATTTGACTACAAGTGTTTTCCTGAATTTTGGCCAGAAGAGGTTCTTTAGAACCAAGATAGAAATTCTAGTCAGAGCCTCATAATGCCTTCAGATACAGGAAAATCCTAAATGGCTAATTCAATTAATATTCCACTACTACTTAGAATAAAACAGATATAACAGGACAGCCTAGAACAGCCTGGTAAGGGCTTTGGTGTGAATGTAGATTTTCAGATCACAGACTCATGCATTTAGCCACAAGCAAAAAAACAATCTGAAGGGCTCTCACTGTTGGTTACTGTAGCTGATCAGTTAGATGGTTTTTTTTTTTTAATGGTTTTGTTTTAAAATTGTTCTTTAAATAAGAAAAAGAAATATTGTCATCCTGAAATAACATAGAACATTGATATTTTCAGCTCTAAAACAATATTTCTTCAGGCACAGATAGCTGTATTCTACATTTCTTCCCAGATTTAGTGTTAATAACATGTTTGAAATCCTACCAGAAAATATGCTTATTAGGCACTAAAATTTTGCATGGATTTACAAATTCAGCATCCTGCATCTTATAATCAGCTGTGAAGAACACAGTAAAAATGTCATGGAATTATAGAATCATGGAATGGTTTGGGTTGGATGGCACTTAAAAGATTATCTAATCCATCCCCACTGCCATGGGCAGGGACACCTTCCACTAGATCAGGTTGCTCAAATCCCCATCCAACCTGGCCTTGAACACTTCCAGGGATGGGAGAGCCACAGCTTCTCTGAGCAACCTGTGCCAGTGCCTCACTGCCATCACAGTAAAGAATTTCTTCTCAATTTCCAATTTAAACCTACCCCCCTGCACTTTGAAGCCATTGCCCCTTGTCCTACCAGCTACTTCAGACATCTCATTTTGCAGAGGTACTTGCTGTGTACAGCTCCTGACCCCTCAGCCCTCAGCAAACACAGTCTCTGCACCTTCTCTGCTCCTGCAGAAACCTCGGAAGAGCTGAAAGCTTGGATAAATTGCCTTTCCTCTTAAATGCGCTTCTGGGTCATGGTAGTTTACACTGTTTCTAATCTCTAGATGGTAATTTCTTTTCCTAGGTGAAAAAAACTTCAGTGCTTAAATCGACAGATGTGTTGTTTGTTGCTCTTGTGGTTGCTGTTACCTTTTGTTTATGAGCTGGGATGCCAAACTTCCAACCTCATTTCTCATGCATTTTCTGCATCATTAACTGTTTAAATTTCCTGTGCTTGGACGGCTGTTACTTCTCACTAGCAATTCCCTCCAACGTGGCTCTGTTAAAATGCAGAAACTGTTATAAAATCGCAATAGGAAAAAGACCAGATGGTATCAATAACTGCTAATATACCCCCATGTTTATGCTCCAGCACGTGTCTGATGGACAGGATAAGTGCTAGTCACTGGTATTGTCATTTGTTTGTGTCATTGTTTGCTGGGTTTGTTTTTTTAATGAACCATATGCTCCCCAGGAAACCTTGACAGCATTTCACATGGTTCCCCAAAATACATCTGCATTGCACCTTAAAAATGGAGAGCCTTTTTAAACATAATCCCTTTTTCTTTGTGAAAAGGAAATATGTTGTCTAAAAAGAAACTGAACTACTTTCTCTCCTGAGTTTCTATTTCTTTTTCTCCCCCAACCGTTTTCTAATGAAGAGCCATCAGTTCGCATGTTTATTGGTCTCTAAGCTGCTCAGTCTCTAAAGATGTGGTTTTGGAATGCATTTTTTTTAATCCAAACACCAGAATAATTATCAATATGACCAAACAGTAGTTGAAGTCACCTTCATTGTTCAATCTCCTAAGACTCCTGACACCCTTTAGATGTTTATGAAAGCAATGCAGGATGCAGACTGTCACACACCGATTCTCTGTGCAATCAATGAAAAGCAGCAGTCAAATCCCTGAAATCTGGAATCCATAGTCAACAACCAAACATGCCATCGTAGTTATGCTTTTCCATCATTCATGCAGTCAGCTTCCATCTGGCAGCCTTAGGTAGCAGGCTGCTGGATTTGCCCCGTGGTCTCACTCACTACATTCTCCCACATGTACTCCAGGCAGAGAGGTGACACTCATGACAGAGGAATTGTTTCTGGGGTTTGTGACTACAGGTCATTCTTAGAGGGAAGGGACAGCTGATCATGGCAGGGACAAAGGCAATTTTATGCATGTTTTACTGGTAGTTTGATTCTAACAAAAGGGTTAGAGCAGTCTGGTTTTCATGGGCTTAATGGGGATTCAAAGAGTGTCCTAGAATCACAGAAGACCCTGAGTTGGAAGGGACCCACAAAGATCATCAAGTTCAACTCTTGACCCTGCACAGGACAGACCCAAGAATCACATCATGTGCCCGAGAGCATTGTCCAAATGCTCCTTGCACTCTGTCAGGCTTGGGGCTGTGACCTCTTCCCTAGGGAGCTTGTTCCAGTGTGGATTATTTGCATTTCACTGGGGCTTTCAGGGCAGGGTTTGTATTTCTTAGCTTCCCAAAACTTACCTAACTAAATTAGCTATCCAGCAATGTAAGCATTGACATCTGAGCAAGTTTCTTGTGTTCCTGTTATAGTTAATAGAAAACAAATCCACAGTCAGTGAAGCATAGAGTGAGTCATTTAACCAAACATAGGTATTGACTTTAGGATGACATAAATCACACCCTACTCTTCATTGATCATCCAGCAACCCAAGGGCAACTTTTCAAGATGCTGATGCCACCTTACATTGTCTCATACGGTAGCTTAATTAACGTGCTTTGCCTCCCACCTTAGTTTCTGACTTGTGAAAGTGAGATGGTACAATCAGCCACCCAATTTGCAAGATGAAGATAATGAGTTCATATTTGTACAGTGCTGAGGAAATATTAAATCCAACAAGCTGTGCCTTAACTATATAGTCTTAACCCATACTGACGCAGACATACTGTTTACATACAGACAGCAAGAGAGCCATAAGCTCTGGTTATGCTGGCAACCCTTCAGGGTCTCTACACGGCTTTCAACATTAGACATTTTGTAAATAGGAATGTTAGGGCAGATATGTTGGAAAACTTGCCTGAAGAAAAGCACAGTTTTAGCAGCTGAGCTGGGATAGTGATCTTTTTGTGTATAGCTCCTGTGACAATTGCTAATTGTCAGCTTTAATGTAGCTCTGTCTTCCTGTGATTCCCTCATTTACTTCTGAGGGAATACAGATGAGTTTTATGTCACATTTCTATGTTGGCTACCAAATGCCTAAAACATGCCTTCAAATACTTCAAGATGAAAAGAAAGATAAATATTATTAATTTTCATTGTGAGTAAGGTAATTTGTTCCAACATTTCTGCAGTGTTAATGTATCAAATGAGTCAGGGTGTTTCATAACTCATCAGACTTCAGCTGATGTTTTATAGCTTTCCTGTGTCAGAAGGAATAACTGATTGTGGTTGTTGAAAGCATGGCTCAGTGCAGAATTATTGCTACCATCTATATGTTATACAAATATCTTAAACCAAATCTTGGCTACAGCATTTCATCAGGGCATCAGAGTATGACAAGTCAGTAACAGTTGAAATCTGTGATATCAAGACACAAAAATTTTTCACTTATTCTCCTGACAAAATTTTCAGCAGCAGATAAATTGCCATGTCCTTAGAGGTGGGGTAAGATACTGCAGACATGAGACAATCTCTGAGGTGATAAAGTCAAATAATAAACTTTACATTATAGCCATGTATATAAAAGATGTCTGGATGTCACAATCCTTTTAGGTGAGTAATACTACCAACACACATTTAATCTATTCAGTAGCAGCCTGATATGCCCCTCTCCTCCCTGAAGTAATCATGAAAATTACAGTCAGAAAGGCTAAACAGCACAACCACATGCTGCTGTCATGGAATAAAAGGCAATCAGGATAAATTGTACAAACATGTTAGGAAAAAAAAAAGAAAAAAAAAACAAAAAAAAAATAAATAAAAGGACAAAACCCAAAGGGAAATGAGTTTCTTACCTGAAAAGAACTAATAAAAGAAGAACAAAAAAGTTTAATTTTCAGTGTTCAAATATTAGTTAAGTGAAGATGGATTATTAAATCTCTTATTTTTAAGAAGAGGATAAGAGTCCAACATAGACTAAAAAATAATACTAAGGAATTTTTCAGTAAAGTAGGTGTGTTCAACACAACAGCACCCAGTTCAGCACCCAGTAACAAGTGCTGTCCCTCAAAAGTACATAGTGGGACCAGTACTATCTAATATTTTCATCAGTGACAGACTGAGTGGGATCCAGGGCACCCTCAGCAAGCTTACAGATGACCAAACTGAGTGGTGCAGTGGACTCACTTGAGGGAAGGGATGACATCCTGAGGGACCTGGACAGACCTCAGGAGTGGGACCATGCAAAGCTCATGAAGTTCAACCAGGCCAAGTGCCAGGTCCTGCCCCTGGGTTGGAGCAATCCAAAACCAGAGTGGAGAATGAAGGGATTGAGACCAACCCTGCTGAGACGGACTTGGGGATGCTGGGGGATGCAAAATTAGACAGGCACTGGCAAAGTGTACTCACAGCCCAAAAACCCAACCATGTCCTGGGCTGCATGAAGCAAGGCATGGCCAGCAGGTCAAGAGAGGGGATTCTGCCTCTCTACTCCACTTTTTGAGAGCCCACCTGGAGTGCTGTGTCCAGCTGTACGATCCTCAACATAAGAAGGACATGGACCTGCTGGAGCAAGATCAGAGAGGGGCATGAAGTTGCTCAGAGGGCTGGAGCACCTCTCTGGTGAAGACAGGCTGAGAGAGTTGTTTTTGCCCAGACTGGAGGAGAGAAAGCTCCTCCTTTTAATTCAATTTCTAGTTTGGCCCTTCAATATACAAAGAGGGCTTATAAGAAAGATCAAGAGAGATTTTTACCAAGGCCTGTAGTGACGGGACAAAGGGCAATGGTTTTAAACTGAAAGAGGACAGGTTTAGATTGGACAAAAGGAAGAAATTTTTTACAGTGAGGATGTTGGGACACTGCAGCAGGTTGCCCAGGAAAATTGTGGATGTCCCACCATCAGAATGGTTCTAGGTCATGTTGAATGGGGCTTTGAGCAACTTGATCTAGTGAAAGATGTCCCTGACAGGAGGGACTGGAACTAGGTGATCTTTGAAGGTCTCTTCCAATTCAGATCATTCTGCAATATTAATGTTGATTCCTGCTACAAAAAGCAATTTCTGTTTTGAAATTATCTTTCATGTATAACATATTGAAAACACCAGTCATAATTATTCCACTATAACTAATAGTAGGGGAGTCTGAGATAGAAATCAGTGACTGGCTCTGGGCACCACGTTACAAATATTTCTGAAAAATTTGAGACAGTGAAAGATATAAAATAAAATTTTAAAAAACCCAAACAAACAAACAAAAAACCCCAAAAACAAACAAACAAACAAACAAAAAACAAAACAAAACAAAAAAAAAACACCAAACCCAAAACAGGATAGGAAGCAATGTGGTAAGCATGACCTATAACAGAATCAGAAAGAAGTGAGATTATGGGAAAGTATACAACACTCCTCAAATATGTAAAAAAAACTTGTATTTCATTTTCTCTGTGAAAGAACAAGAGGAAATCAGTAAAGATTTGTAGAAAGAATTTACTTTAGCTACAGAACGCCATGTATGGGGATGGTGACACAGAGTGACAAAGGTTGCTATAGTCTCTTGATCACTGGATCTCTCTAAAAATGCATCAGACAAGGTCACAATATCTAAACAAGAAGATTGTCTGAACAGTCACTCAAGGACCCAGAAGTTTCCCAAATATATTCTCACTTTTTCGTACGGAGAGTGAAAAGAGGGCAAGAGCTGACAGATGGGCTCTGCTCATGAGAAGCTATAACTGAATCGTGTACAGATTATCTGAGTTATACAAATGGATCATTTTAAAAACAATTTTATTGCCTTGTTCATAGGTGAGCTAATGTGGAGGCTGTCTGAGATAGCTTCATTATCATGTGAAAGACACTAACAAAGGAGACTGGATTAGCCTGTGTTTGGAGCATCCTTTGAATTGCTATCCAGAGGCTTTTTCTGTAGCACCGGGAACAAGGAAATATCATGAGTACATTCTGTCTGTAAGTAGGAGTAATTGATTGAAGAAGTTTGTTCACTCAGACATTTTTTAAAGGCAGGTTTTTACAGACATCAGTGTAAATTTGACTACCAGTTGACATTAATTTCCGGTGGAACTGGAAATTTTTCACGGGAATATATTTATCTTGTATCAATTAATGACCACTGGAGAAGGTATATATATATATTCAGCTAGTATTTCAGCCTCTGTTTTCCCTCCAAGCATTCTGCTCCACCTCAGAGCCAGTGCCTGACTCCTTGCATTTCTTTGGAAGTTTCTGCAAGTTACCATCTGTGAATAGATTGCCCTGCCTGGTGCAGCACCCTCCTCAACAGAGCCCATTCCTGCCCACCCCTTCCCCAGTCCACCTCTCTTCCAGGTCACTTCCCTGCCTTTAAGCACAAACAAACACAAACCACAGTGATCCTCCTCTCGCTGTCTCACAGCCTGCAGAAACCAGGGATGCAGAAGTGGCTAATTGTGTATGGCATCTTGCTGGACTTGAATGGCATTGAGGAAAAGCAAGTGTGATTCAGCTAAAGG
Source organism: Pardalotus punctatus (assembly GCA_013400915.1). Lineage (NCBI taxonomy): Eukaryota > Metazoa > Chordata > Aves > Passeriformes > Pardalotidae > Pardalotus > Pardalotus punctatus. The sequence goes on from VZTX01006749.1 coordinate 231,552, forward strand.
CTTTGTGGGTATGTCAGCAAAACCCCAACTGGACAGCTGAGGAGTGTGAAATTATGCTTCTTTTAAAAAGTGAGGCCCTTGAGGCTTAGCAACACATTCATTAAATGCACTGGTGCCCAGAAGTTGTTTTGGTTTCAAGCTTTTGACCAGAATAAGGTCACTCTACATTTGCTTCCCTGTTAAAGGAATTTGTTAATCCTGAAATATTTATGCTGAGCTTTAACAGCGTTCCTTCTTTAGGGGCTGCTTCTTTTGTGAAACAATATTTTGTCTGTGGCTTTTTTTATATATGAGGTAAATGCATCAGGATAAACCAGCTGTGGATCTGGCTATTTGTACAGGAGGACATATGGGATCAACCCAAATATCTCTGTCTCTCACATCCCTACAGAAGACTGCTCCCAGTTTTCCACCCATAAAATCTTCTACCCATGACCATGAATAAAATTTCTTCTCATGTATTTCTTGATAGACTGTATATGAAGATTTAAACAAATTATTTTAAACACCTGAAAGAATGTAAAGAAATGCAAGCTGGGTCTACTTTCGAGCATACATTCACCTGAAACAGAGAACATGTCTATTAAGAAAAAAACCCTTCAAACTGAAGAGAAAAAAAATATTACCAAATGGACATATACATTAATTTGAAGAAGTAAGAAACAGACTGGATACAATAAAATCCTGCCTCATTTCCTTAGCAGAGGATAGAAAAAAACGGTGTTGAGATCAGTGACAGCTCCTTGAGGAAACCGGTGATATATTTTGGAAAGATATGTGGAAATAGACAATGTAAAAGGCAGTAGAAGGCAGGTTTTATGAATAAAAAGAGGCATCAAAATCCACTTTTGACACACACCTTCTAAAGTTCAGTAAGTTTGTGGCTCTCAAATAGCCCAAGAATGGACAATCATACTGACAGGTCTTAAGTGGTCAATTTGAAAAACTCCTTCAAATCTACCTGCTGTGGTATGAAATCCCTATCAGACCCAGCTATACATTTTATAAAGTATTTATTGTTTTTTTATTGAAAGTTAGTGGAGCAGCTTCATAACTTTAGTTTTCAGTCTGGCCTGAGGAATTCAGAGCGTTTCACACTAGCTAATTTAGCTTCCCTTTTGCCTAAAACAATGAATATAATAAAATAGACTGGACAAGAAATATGTTCAAAGTTCCACTGTGGTTTTGTGACTTGAAGGTACAACTTCCAAGGCCTGGGTAAGGTTTAATCACAAGTGACATTACCTTATCACATGAGCTCAGTGGTAAGACAGTTGCAGATCTCAGGTGGAAACAGTTAAAATGTGCTTTAATTCAGACGAAAAGAATGATTTCCCTAATCAAGAGAGACTGTAGGCATTTCTCCTAACATTATCATCATCAGCTGCCAGATCAGGATGTGCTTTCCTGGAACACTGTTTCCTCCCACCAGGGGTTGTTATGTGAAGATCAGAGAAGAACATCCCTAAGGAGCAGCTCCTCATCCCCTGATTGCACATTCTGCTATAGCCCTCACTAACCGGATCTCCTCTCCAGGTTGGAGGTACACAAGCATAAAATAAAAAAAGTACCACTCTTTGAACAAACCACTCATCTCAGAACTCAAACTCCTCATGGCAAAATCAGTGACTCCAAACTAGTTCACACCCTAAGGGTGACTTCTTGGCCTGAATAAAATCAAGGATAAAATTTATACCACAAACTGAAGCATCTTGAAGCAACATAAGATTTTTCATGGATTTCAGTAGGCTGTGATCAAATGGAGAAAGCAAACCATATTAGGTGGATAAAAAAATGTAAGTGCTGAATAGGAAGACAGCCTACCTGTCACAGCCAGGTGCTTTAACACAGAGCAGCTACACACACTGAGGACTGCTCAGCGCAGCTTCCCAAAGCTCTTCCATGAAAATTTATGGAAGGCACAAGGCAGGAGTTAAAATGTTCTGAGGCAGAAAACGAAAGGGAGCTGCTTTCTGTAGAGAAAAGGAAGATGTCTTGCTGATTAAAATTGACCACAGACAAAATGGGTGAGTACTCACTGAAAGGTTGCCCCTTTAAGAAATTGCCTGCTCTCTCTATACGTGCCATTTGCTCTTTTTGCCTGCTGTTTCCGTGACCTGGATAAAGACGTATTTGTTGAAAAACACCTCTTACCACACTGATATGGTCCAGAGCAGATCATGGTGGTGAGAAGTCTGCACCAAGCCCTGTCAGTGGCCTCCACATCTCATAGCAAATAACCCTGCCTCAGGGGCGTTTCCTCTGCTCAGCTCCAGCTCCTCATCTCCCATTGCCGCTGTCAAAGCCCACTGTCATCTGCTCCTGTGTCGTGGGAACTCCCAAGGGCTCTGGTCTCTGCCCAGGGTCAGGAATGGATGCTAAATATGGTGCCACAGGGACAGGGCGTGCAGGGCACGCAGGGCAAACAGGGCATGCAGGGCACGCAGGGCATGCACTTTCTCAGCACAAACCCAGAGCTCACCAGACATCACTTTTCTTGCCCACACCAACTGGAGAACATGTCAATGGCCAGGCAGTAAGCAGCTAAACACACTGAGGGGACAGAGGAAAAACTGCTGAAAAAAAGAAACTGCTTCACTAGGAAGACAGATTGGCTTGGTGTTTTGCACAGTTTGGACATCTAAACTAAACAATGCAATTGTTTCTACTTTGATTTTGGGAAAAGACCAAGCTGAGAATGTAGTTTTTTCATTAAATTTACCTCCATCTGACTACCTGTCATCCCCACTCCTTCTGATTTTGCCACCATCACCTTCCTGTCCTCATCTGTCTTGGAAACATTCTCATCTGACCTCTTGTCAGTTATCAGGACACTGAATACCCCATGGTTCAGATTTCTCTAAGACTGAGAATTCATTTAACATACATTATTAATCTCATTATGGCTGTGAACTCTCAAGTGAATCTAAAATTTGCGGGTTTAGTAAACAAAAAAACCCAAACAAAAAAACGCAGCGCAACAACAATAACAACAACAACAAAAAGGAAAAAAGATAAAGATAAAAATAATCTATCCACAACTTTCCATGGTTCAGAGCTGGAAAAATTATTATTCCTAGAGTAACATTCTCCTGAGAAGGCTGAGAATTCAGGAAAGGCCAGGGGATCACAAAAAATTGTGTTACAACAATTTAATGAGTTCCCAGTCACCTGCCAAATCACAGTAAATTTGATATTTATTTTCATTTACTATCCCACCTACTGTACCAAACACATTCTCTGAAATCACTATTTGACTTGTTAAGTAGTTAGACCACTTGCAGGTAGCTGTTAATACTCTGGGGATGTTTATTTACAATCAGGTCTCTCTTCATTTAAAATGCATATATGAAAAGCAAGAACACAACATTGCTAGATGATTCACATTGTTTCTCTCCGCTTTTCATCAAGGCCTTGGTGAATAACAGAGCAAATTATCTGTAAATTTCCCATAAGAATTTGAAATTAACTTGTTTCATCTGTGCTTATGTAAGTTTCATTCTCCTTTCTGCAAATATGCAAGTAATTGCTTTTTATTGTCCATGGAAAATGAATTTAGAAATGCAGTTTTTACATAACAGTATTTGTGCTGGCAATGATTGTGTACATTCAGGAGCAGCTTAAGAAAAAAACGTGAGTTACCTGAGACAGCAGCACTTGAATATGCCAAATCGGTCTGTAAAGTTAAATATCAGTTAAAACAGTCATTAATTAAGCTATCATAGCAAGTTCAATGGAGAAAGTGAGAATCTGTCTTTCTGTATTCTACACCCAGAAAATAAGTCACTAAATTAACATATTATTCATGTGCACTTCTCTTCAGATCTAATTGCTGCCCTCTTTACACGTCTTTTTTATGCAGGAGAGTCTAATGACTGTGAATAAATAATACACTCTTGGGGGAATGATTACATGGCTTCAGATTTTATTTCCTTGAGTATAGAAAGAGGTGGCAGATTAAACTTTATGGTCTCTCATTCCTCCAGTCTGTTTGGGACAACACTTCAATGACATTTTCCCAGGCACTGGTATCAAAGGCGTGGAGCATTTGGGAGAGAAAATTGCTTCAAGATAAGAATTCATTTAAAGTGCAGTGGCATTTCTGAGAGGGGAAAGTCAGATCCCATCCAGTATCACACAGTCTTGATCCAGGGTGAGAGGGTCATTATGGTTTGACAAGGGCTATGCAGGGCTTGTGCCCAACTCACAGGTGAGCAGTGTGTCACCTCTTCTGCTCCTCTCACCTGTTTTCACCAAGTCAAATGGCCTGACACATCCCTGGAAATTTGTTTGCCTTGCTGAATTCTCTGGACAGCAGTTTACATATGTATACCAAAAAAACAAATTAAAAACACCAAGGCATACAAAGTAATTCTAGAAAGATATTATTGCTCAGGGAACGTCATTAAAATTTTGTCTTTATGAAATTACTGGCCTACATAATTTATACTGAGAAGTGTAAGTGATATCGTAGATGACTTATCTCCTATTAGATTCCAGCAATGGAGCTTGGCATCTTTTTTAATTGATGCATTAGTATGTGTCAGATTCAGACAGCCATCTGAAATTACTGACTGTGATTAATATAATTAATTATCTACCATTATGTGTGCCCAAATTTCAGTAGGACCCTTTCAGGGAGAGATCATTTGATATATTAGCTGGAAAACATCCAGACAGTTTATATCTAAAATGATTAGGAAGTAATAATACATATTTCCTGCTTTCACAAATAATTCTGTAATGAGTTTGTAGAAAAACAATGAAGTTTACAAATCAGAGCAATGTTAAAGCTGTTGGCAGTTGTACTGCAAATCGAACCTGGAAACATCTTCTGGGAAAGAGTTTTTGTGACTGGGCAATACATCTGTGAGGACTGACTCTATTCAGTAACAGAGGGGACAGACTGATCAAAAAGGAAGAAGTGATCCTTTGGTGGGGATGACACAATATTGCACATTGGTGCTTTTACTTCTTAAAACGGCTTTTGTTTCGAAAGTGAATAAACAACTTGAAAAGTCTAACAACATCCAAATCCAAATGATACCTTTCCCTTGTGATCAATCTTCACTTTGTGACACAAAAAGGAAACAAAGAGTGGGTTTGCTCAAAAAAATCTTGTCTACTCCAAAACCATATTATTAATATTTTTTCTTTCTCAAAAAATCCAAATTGCTTTGTTCCTCCCCCTTATTTTCATGTTCAGATGAGCAACAAAAAAATTCTTTTCTCTGCCTTAGGCATGACTCCAATAGAAATTTCTTACACTTTGACGCAAAGTGTAAGATGCATTTTATATTCCAGTAAGAAGGATTTCAGACAGAGCAATGATTTCTCCATCGTATTAAATTTTCACCAGTCTCTGTTGTGCTGCACTGCAAACACACATTGTAAGCTGTCTGTGAAAGAGGAGGCAAGTTACAAAGGCATTATTAGATAAACAAAAGCAGACATACAAAGGTTGTGCTGTCCTTTTGAGCAATGTAGTAATGGCAATACACTTCTTTTAATAATTATATAGTGATGGAATTAGGTCCAAATACGCAACTTTTTCACAGTCACATTCATGCCATAAAACAATGAAGCAACACCTCCCTTTGTGCTGCCCCAGATGACATGTCCACACCATGCAGGACTGTAGGGTGAGGTTCTGGCTCTGTCCTGAAACCTATTTACAGCCTCATGTGGTTACTGACAGCTCCAATGCTTTTTTGTTGGTGGACATCTCAAAAAAATAATGTAGTAGGCATGAGTCTGTGTGCATAACACAATGTAGGATTAAGAGGATGATAACATTTAAAGAAAGAACAGAAAATATTATCCTTTGGAAAGGTACTACTAACAAGACAAGTCTATTTATTTGTAAGACTGGAAAGCTGAGAATATTGCCATTACTTATAACAGACCTTTTAACTTCATCCTGCAAACACTTTTTGTGCCCAGTCCAGCTGGAAAAATCCTCTCTGAGGGTTGTTGTGCTGGAACACAGACACACAAGACCTCTGCAATGTGTTAGAGCCTTCACTAAGGACACATTAATATGTAGGTATATGGACATTTGCCACATGCTGTATCAAGTTGTAAATCTTTATTTGGGGATTCTGCTGACTCCGTCTAAGCTCACAGAGGATGGAAATGTGACAAAAAATGAGCTCAAAAAAGGGTGTGTAGGATGAACGTGAAAAGTCCTTTAGAAGAATGTGCATCCTTTTTTGCCTCCCCACACATAACCACTAAATATTCTCAACCCGTTAGTATTATCTTCACCAAGAATGACATCTGCTATTGCTTTTTTATGCAGAATGTTCTTCTAAACCTTTGGTGTGTTTTGGCACTGCTGCTTGCCACTGCTAAGGCAGAAAGCAAGGAAAGATTTTGTGAGGTTTAAAAAGTTCCAGTGGGGTGAGCTGTGCTATCACTGAGGTCAGAGCCACCCCTGCATGTGACAACATTCTGAGACAGAATTCTGACTTTTGGTGGCTTACTGTGTGCTAAAAGCATTATGTCACTGCACAATTGCAATCATCAGAGTATGAGACAGGCTGCTTGTATTAGACCAGGTTATTTGGGGTCAGATTGTCTGACGGAGTATGCTGTCTCCAGCAAGGGTCAGCAAGTGGATACAAAGGAAGGACAGAAGAAAAGAGCAGGCATGCAGTGATTCTTGTCCAGGGTGATCTGCCAGTCTCCAAATCACTTACAACTCACAGACTTCTTGGAAAGTTGCCTTTGCTCTTGACAGGCTTCATTAGATCTGGGCTCCATGAAGTTGCCCAGACACTGCATCCAAACTTCTGGCACCCACAGCATCCTGAGACAGGGAATTCCCTGTTCCCACTGGGTCCCCACCAAAGAGCTTTTTCTAGCAGCCCAAGCAGCTCTTTTCCTTCACATTGCCATCTAGCAGCTCAAACTTCAAACAAGATGCGACTCTAAAAGGAGAAAAACAAATTCCAGATGACCAATAACACATCTTTTGAAAACCAGAGTGCCCAGAATTTTTTCTGTCTCTGTCTACACACAATCCATATTCATCCCCAGTTCACCCACACATCTCTTCTGGCTGTGAGACATTTGAATTTTAATTTCCTCAAGGATGATGGACCCATTTCCTAAAGCAGGCTGCCAAAATCTGTCAACCCACTTGTCCTTCTGCCAAACCTCACCAGCAGTAGGCTCCTTCTTGCTCTTCCAGGAGGAAGCAATTCCAACTTGCCTACACTCCCACACTGACCAGAACTTGAGAGGAAGGGTCAAGGCACCCAGCAGGACTGGTTCAGCCCAAACTGGGGCCACAATTACCAGTGGTACTGGTTAGCTGCTCCCAGCTGCTCCATATGCAGACAGCTGCCTTCTTCTGATGCCTGCAGCCAGAGAAGTTTGTTTTTTTCTCAGAAGAGCTAGGACCTCCATCACAGACTAAATGCCAGCACAATGGTCGATTTCAGAGATGTTTTTTCACCATTTTCTGCTTCTAATTTTGTAGTATGATAAATATTTGTGTGAATTATTTTTTCCTCTTTTGATAAAAAGTAAGCTGCAAACTTCCTGTGAATGAAAAACAATGTAGTGATTGAAAATGATTTTAACAGATGACTCATAAGTCTACATTGGTCTTTGAATCAGCAAATAAAAATTGGTCAGGATAGATGGAAAAAAGTACATTGAAGTTTAACTACCAAATGCATCTTCTAAGCCCTCATTACCAAGCCCTTTTCAAATGAAGTCTTTTTCATCGTAAATCACCCAGCTATGTTTTGCATTTGCAGATTTTTTTTTTAATTAAAAAGCAGAAGAAAAATGGAATAAGCACTCTTAGTGACACCTCTCGAGAGCAAAGGGCTCTCCAAAATACAAACAATTAAAGAAGTCTAGGCTATGTACTCATTCACGCAAACAGGAAAAAGAACCAAAAAAAAAAAAACAGTGAAGGAGGAATTATTGTGCCAAGTGAAGTCTTTTCCTGCTTTTATTTATTCACTGTTTCTCCCTTACAGTCTTCTGTTGAAACTCTTTTAATTCTTCAGCAGCTTTTTAACTTAGGGACTCTTTTTCCCATAGGACTCTAAACTTTGCCAAATTGGACCAAAACAGCCCATTAATATGGTAAGATATTTTCTGTGTTTTTCTGCTAAGAGTTGCCAGTACTGACTATTTGGGGTGAATATTGAGTGGATGGGGGTGATTTAAAAGTTGGCTAGAATACTGGAGAATTACCTATTTTCTTTTAAGAATATTTTCTCCCATTCTCTGATATTTGTGAATGGGAAGAAGGGACTCCTTCCCTTGAAACACACACTTTTCCCTTAACAGACTTTTCTGGAACTGTTTCTTCTTCTCTTATCTAAATTTCTTTTCTCCAGTATGAAATTATTTGCATCCTAGTCAGCCCAGGGAGAAGGGGATGTCCCATCATTAACAAGCCCTTGAGAAGAAAGTTAAAGAACATGTAGGAAACACAAACATAAAGAAGTTAAATTATTTGCTCAGGATTGTGTCAATGACAAAGAGAAGAACATTTAATGAGGATTTTTTTTTGCTGGGGAACCAATTGATTTGAAACAATAAGAAGAGCAGTATTTATCTCAACAGAATGAAGCAACATGATGGAGTCAGTTATTTTATTCAGCTAACACTGGCCCCTAAGGATTGACCAAGGAGCCATGTAGAAATGGTTGAGTGGAAATTCTGCTTATCACAAGGCAACACCAACCAAAGAAATCTGAACATGCTCCCTTCATGGAGCTTGTACATTTACTTTTCTCCTGAGCACAGATTACTGAGCAGGACTCACGTTGCTGTTGCCATCGCCCATCTCCTGAATAAAGCTTGGTGTTTATACCATTCACCCAGCAGCTTCCCAGACAAAGTCCCTCTTTAGCAAAGAGCATTCATTGCGCATTTCCCACATATTTAACCACCAGGATGTATCAAGTGGATAATCATACTGCCAAGCCTCTGTTGAAGCTCGGTTGTTGTGCCAGACCACAAGAGGTGGTAACTCAGGGTGTTGGGGTCATGTCCTTCTTTCATGGACTATTTATGCACTTCACACTGGACAGCTGTTGGTTGTCTCACCACTACCACTATTCTGCACTGCCAAGCAGTGTATCTGCTGAGAATCTGAATCCCTGGGGATTGCATGCTGAAAACCTCCCAATAAGACCAAGAGAGACTTTCTTAGGATTTAGGACTGCAGTGAGTACTCTCCTTGATGCCTAAAACAGGCTACCTGAAACAGAGGCCAAGACAAAGTTAGGAGAATAAAAAGCAGACAAATTTATTCAAGACCTTCAAAGGTACATTTGGGCAAGCAAAGTCCCCTTGGGCTACACCCAGAATGGACGCTGGGTCACAAGCTCTTCACCTTTTATAAGTTCTGTTATATTAGTATATTGGCCTTTAATTCTCCAATCACCCCCTTAGGTGATGGTGTTAACCACCCCAGGACCACTCCCCCTCCCCACCCCCGACTCACTGTTGTTTACATATTTTTGGACCCTACGGAAACAAATGTGTCCTTGGATCTCTATTCAGAGGCAATTGTTTTGGCTAATGACACTGGGAACAGAAGCTTTTAGCCTTTTATGAGAAGCACAGAACTACACCAAGTTACAGACACATGAAGAATAAAAACTAGAAATTATTAAGGCATCACCCTAACCTCTGTACTGAACTCAGCGTGCACTGAACACCATTCTTCTGTCTTTTCTTTGTAGTCAAGTATTCTTTGGTGTTACTGCACTGCCTTTTGGGGAGGTTTTCTCCTGGTGGGTTGATAGGATGTGAGAGGGGATTACCTGGTAGATGGCAGCAACACATTGCTGTGGACACCAGAGCCACGACAGCCATCATGCTTCTGACCTGCTACAGGATGGACATCTGGCTCTGTGCCTGTAGGACTGTTCCTCATCCAACAGGTGAGGCTATCCCAGGGATCTCTGCATGACTGTACCATCATTGTGTCCTCTGCATTCAGCCTGGACCCACCCTTCTCTGTCTCTGTCATACCTTGATGCTCCTGTCACAGTTGTCAATGGGAACTTCCTAGACAGCAGTCTAATGATTTCTCTCAGTTTCTGGGCTGTCTGTATCTGTGGGTAGAACAGTCAGCTCTACAAGAGGCAGTTGTAAAATTGTTGGCAAACTGCCCTTGCCTGGTGCCTGTAGCACCTCTGAAGTTCCCAGATGTGACAAAAGAGATTAGACCTGGAAGGTGACAGGCTGGAGCCAGACTCAGAATTGGGACTTCAGCAGAACTTGCAGGATCGAGCTAGATGGGCCCCAGGAGATGAAGCTGGGAAATTTATAGTGAGGACGGTTGTTGGCTCTGGGCATCAGGCCAATCTCATTATTCTGGACACAGTCAAAGATGAACTCACAGAGTGCAAACCCTGCACTGCAAACCACTTATACAGCTCCGCTGTACTAATTATGTTAGTATTGGTTTCCCTTCCAGCCTAAGCAATTGCTGCTCCTGCCTCACACGGCACCTGGAATTCAAATTTCTCCTCGCCCCCCGCATGAGCGCTGCTGCTCAGTGACCTGTCCTCTGTTAGGAGCCACTGTGCTCATGCCAACAAGGCAGGTGTTTTGTTTTGGTGGTGGATGAAGTTATTTCCATATTCAATTGATAAAGGGCTCTAGGATGAATGACAAGACACTACCTTCGACTGCTGAGGCCAATCTCTGAAATGTTTTTCCAGGTTCAATAACAGCTTCTTCTCATAAAGGGCTTGAAAAACTTAATCAGCTGAATAATGAAATCCAGATCGGAAGGCCTGCACAGTTCAGCCTACTCCTGCTAACAAAGCTTTGGACCAGCACATGGAGAAAGTCTCATAAAATGTCTTTTTTCCCACCAAGTGCAGTTAGAAAAAAAAGCTTTTTTCAACTGCCTGATACACCCCTTTCTCCCTTCCCTGAATAGCCTTGCTCAGTTTTCAAGTCACAACATGACAAAACCAAGAAACTGCTTTGCCCACAACCTCAGGAAGCAGGGCCCACACAGAAAACAAATGCATGAGCACATAAACATCTTAAAGCACACACATGAATCCATCTTTTTAGACAAAGCCTCATAAAGAGCTCTCACGCTGTTAATTTTTTTGTCGAACTGGGCTTGGTACCATGAAAATTATCTCATTAATTAGGATTTGGAAATCACCAAATTATTGGTTTTATTTTAATTACCTGCACATATGTCTGAAATAATTTTTGCCAGAGTCCCACAAGGGCCATTTTAAGGGTGGCTGGGCAAGACAAATATGAAACTTTCCAAAGAAAAATGAATGTTAGGCAATTTGTCTTCAACAGGAGAGCTATCCCTCTTAATCATGTAACATTCTTGTTTCCTGTGTTCTCTGGCATCCAGCTTCTGGTGTTTGCTTAGGGTAAGATGACATTGCTTCAAGTCTCTACCACAAGTCTCTACCACAAGTCTCTGCCTCAATTCCTGGCTCTGAGCACACATTTGTCATGGGTTAAAACCAGCACAGAAAATCCACTCTTCTAAGGGCTTAAACCTAGAGATCAGGGCTAAGTTAGAGGGTGGCAGCAGCTTTGCAATGAAACTGGAGTGCTTAGTCTCTGTGAGACAGAGCTCTAGACTGACTACTTATTCATTAGAAATAAACTTTGGAAATTATTTAAGGTAGTGGTTAAAACCTCCCTGGAACTTCAAATGTGCATGCAGGATTACTTTATGGTCTGAGGAAGGAAAATCTTGTTCCATTGACGTCTTTAGATCAAGGATTTCTGCCGCTCTTCCAAGGACAGATAAGCACCATTAAATTGTCTCAGCTTTGTTTTGTAATAAATATTGTAATAAAAATTCCATTTCAGACTGAAGGCATTTGCTAAGAAAGGGTGAGGAATATTGATCTGAGCTACTTAGCTAATCAATACTTCTTTTACATGCTTATCTGGAAACTTGTGATCGTCCCAACTCCAGCTCCATTTCGCCAATAACAGTAAGAAAGGTTAATCTTGGATTTATTTTTATAAACAGCTTGATCAAGAAAAAAAAGTTTCATTGCCTCTTTTTCAGTACTTACAAAGTTCGCAAAGCCACCATTGAAGTAATATATTTGCATCTGAGAGTTTAATTTCTTCTTGATAGCTCAGTAAAACAGCTTGTTTGTAATGCAGATAACACATTAATTACTTTAGGAACTGACAGCATATTCCTGCATATTTTGCAAAACTGTGAAGCATGTTGTGCTGAGTAGAGGGATGCAATGTGTTTCCACTAGAGAATGCTGGATCAGGAAGAAGCAAAAGAGACCTTCTGACAATGGGAAGAAACAAAAAGGTCACAGGGCTTGATATTCTTGGGGGCTCCAATGGCCCCAATAGCAGCTGCCCAGGCAGCAGATCCCATGCTGCATGATGGGCAGTGGAGCACCCCGGACTGATGGACTGAGGGAATCCATGAACCAAGGGAATCTCAGGGGAGTGGAGAGACTCACCAGGAGCCCACAGCTCACAGCAGAGCACCAGGAGACCTGTGCAGGGCCAGGAGGGACAGTGATCAAACCTCTCTTCCCATAGAAGAACCCTTAGGAAGTGCTGGAACCAGGAGCACTGTGGCAGCCGGCAGGCAAGAAGAGCACTGGAACTCTGCCAGCTCTGCCAGGCAGGGATGGTCTCCAACAGGGAGAAGTCCCTGTCCTGTCTCAGCTCTGCAGCCTCACAGAGCTGAGGGAACACGCTGCCATCCCAGTGCCAGTAGGAACAGCCAGAGCCTCAATTCCTGGCTCTGAGCCTGGTGTCACCAGCAGAATTTGGCTTTCTTTTGTCATGGGTCTATCTACATGACACCAGACCCTCTGGCAACAGATGTGGTACACCAAGGGGGGAAAAGGAAGTGAGTGCAAAAGTGAGCAGGGCTGATCAAAAGAGCTTTAACTAGGACTTGAAGGGGGAAAGGGATAAAATCAGGCTCACTAGAGATAAACCTCTCTAGCAAGGTGGCACACAAAAGTTTGAGGGATGGTGTGACAGTGAGGTCTCTCAGGCTGCCCCAGGCTGTGCTGAGCACACTGGAGCCCATCTGAAATGTCCCTGTAGGAACGTGCAGAACCCCTCAGCCATCTCTGTGGGGACAAGGGATGGACATCCACACAGCAGCAAATATGTAAGGATGATTCATAGTCTCAATCCAGACTATTTGGAAGAAAAGAAAGACATTGCATTCTAATATGGGATTTCTGAATCAGAAGTTTGGATTTAGCTATCAAGAGGATGTCATGAGTTTACCTCATATTTCAACCCCATGGTATTTACTGTGGACAGCCCTGTAGCCTGCTGCACTGAGGTACAATCCAACCACTGCATTGCTTTTTTTTCTCAGTATTTCTCGGTATTTCTCAGTGTCCACAGTGGTTTCAGACCACCAGTGGAAATCAGAGTAAGTACAGGATGAGGTTTGGAGAAAAGGAGATTAGTCTTCACTTAAATCAGCAGATAACAAAAAAAAATGGTGAATTCACAGTAATGCACTATCCATGGCCAAATCAAACAATCAAACCAACAGGACAAAGCATAGCAGACAGATTCCTTTTATTTTTCAAATATATACTTGAATTTCAAGACTTTATATTTTTCAGTTTTCATAAAACTGACTAGTTCAAGCTTTTGATGGCAGTTTATATCTTTAGGTTGCTGTAGATGGCAAAGTCTTTAATAAATTATCTTTTTCCAATTTCATCCAAACCTTTTTTCTTTCAAAGCTTATTTCAGTACTAACAAGAAACAAACAATGAATTTACAAAAGAGAGTTTTAAAATAAAAAGAAAGTAAATTGCCACTTCTACACAGTTCTTCCAGGTCAAAATACACAGTCACATAATATCACAGTGATACTATGTTTGTAAACTTTAGATAAATTTTAAGGAAGGCTAATAACTGCATGCTTAGCCAAAAAAAAAAAAAAAAAAATAAGACAGGCATATCTGAAAAGGTAAGAAGTAATGAGTTTGAAATTATATCTCAGTATTATTATTAAAAAAATACATCCTTATTTAAGTGGAAAGGAGAAAATATTAATATTTTATGAGCTAACTCTCCCTAAAAAAAAATTAAATATTCTGAGTACTCTAATACTTCAAATAAAACTGCCTTTGCTCAAATATTTTGTGTTTTTCAGGGAATAGGGAACATCCACCATATCTCTGTCTTACTGTAAGTTTTCTCATAAGCTATATTTCAGTGATATTACTACAAAGCCCATAATTTACTTTCAAAAACACGGAAGGTAACCAGAATCATTAAAATAAAAGGAAACAAAACAAAAACATTGCAACTATAGACTGAACATGGACAATTCCTCTTAAGTGTATATACTCTCCAAAACAAAGGATTCCCAAAATGAATATTTAAACAAGGTCTAATCTTACGAAAAACCTAGGATCATTTTTATTGCAGTTTGAAAGAAAGTAGAAGACCCATTCCAGAGGATGTTAAATGACTCCAACATTTATTTTTCTTCTGAGGCAGAACCCAAATCTTCTTCTTCTAATTTTTGTATTTTCAACTAATAAAAATATATTCTTTAAAAAAAAAACTGAAATACTTTGCTCCAAACACAATGTCTCACATTTAAATTAATTATATATACGTATTTGAAATCAGTTACTTTCAGGTGAAAAAAAAAAATTACAACTATTCTATTCTGAAAGAATCAGGACAGAGCATTAAAGTTTAGGAAAACACATTCATTTGGGAGTCAGGGAATCACTCCACAAAATTATATTTCTGCAAAATACTGCAGCATAGCTATTTTCTAGAGGTAAATTGTTTCTGCTGATGATATCCAAACTGGCTGCAGCTCCTGTGTGTGATGAACTGCTTGCTCAGTTTGCTTATCTCCTTTGTACTCGCAGTCCTCTTTGCAATATACAGCTTGTCAGAATGATTCAGAAAGCATCTCCTTCCCACCTTATACTTAAAAGCCCATCATAAAAATACCCACTAAAACCCAAATAGTATTAATCTCTCACTTCTGTTCTGAATCCTAAAAGATGAAAGATGTAATTTACCCATCGTCTTGCTTCAGTTTAGGGTTAATTATATGTAATTATATATAAATCAAGAAACATTTGTCATTTTTTCCCCAAAAAACATCCAGTGATTGAGACACCAGAACCCTTTAGACAGCCTGTTTTCTACTTTGTGATTCACTTATTGCACTGCTACAAAGTTTTAAAGAGTGTCTAATCTTAAACCCTGGAAATTTCCCTTGTTTGGAGTTTAAATCCAATAGGAGACGTAGAGTTCCTTCGGGAAACCCCAGTCATGGCATCAAGCAGATTATTGCCTATTCTTCAGCCTGGCCTCTTATACACCTGGAAACAGTTATAGAGTGTCCTGCCAGTGTTCCCCTTTCAAGGCCAAGTTGTTGTTATTTATTCAATTATTCCTTCTAAGTCACGTTTCCCAGATCTCCAATTGTCATATCTAGGTTGTCACCATCCAGCCCATGTTATTCTGCTGCTTTCTTGGTGTTGAAACCTGGGCTTTGAGCTTCAGAATACATGTTCCAGGTAGTTTCTTTCAACAGGCGTTGACACAGCATCAGCTTTTTGTTGGTTTTTTTGGGGGGGGGGGCGTTGAGGGGGGTGGTTTTTCCTGGTTTTTTTGTTTGTTTGGGTTTTTTGTTTTTTGTGGGTTTTTGGTTGCGTTTTTTTTGTTTTGCTTTTTTTTGGAGGGGGATTTTTTTGGGTTTTTTTTTTGGAGGGGGATTTTTTTGTTTTGTGGAGTTTTTTGTGGGTGAGGGGTGTTGGATTTGTTTTCATTTTTGTGGGGTTTTTTAACGGCATAATATTGTTGGATCTCATTAATGACATCAAATTAGTGAAAGTACTTTTTCCCTATCCCCAAATTCTCTGAAGTTTGTACATTGTTCTGAAAAAGATTTGTGCTTCAAAATCACATCACATGATCTGATATGACATGGCATTTACAATCAAATCTCTCTTCCTAGAACATTCTTGTTTGTGTTCCTCCAAGTGCATTTGTACTTGCAGTTTTTCCACTTTGGGAGAAAAAAAAAATACTTTTAGAAAGAAACTGCACTAAAACCTTATAAAAATGATCAAAGCTGCAAATGTATCTGGAAATAAAGCAGGCAAAGGAAGCATAGAGACGAAGTAATTATACCAAACACTTTTAATAAAGGATGGACTTATTCGTGAGATGAAAAAAAAATCGAGCTCCATTAGGTTGCTGTTAGAAACCTCACTCTAAAATATAAAAGAGATAAAATTTCTGAACAATTTTTTGAAGTTCTTGACATCTGTTTGGGCACAGGCATTTACAGAGATCTGAATGTTGAGAAATTTGTCTTGTGAAGCAAATAGTTGTGACAATGGCACTTTCTCCAAACTATTTGAAATAAGCTCTCGACAAATGAAAAGAATTCTTTCCTGCATAAGGAGGTCTTGAACACCAGTAACCTGGAGAGTCTTAAAATATGTTATGTAGGATGGCAAAGATATCAACATCTATTTCTGCTGAGGAAATCAAACCTTCATCATGTTTCAATAGTTCAGGTGATTTACAACTGGAACAACCTGGTAAGTACCACAGAGGTTTCTACATCACTGTCTTGGGGTGATGTTATGATAACCTGTATACCTTATCATTTGTGTGTATGCCCAGAAATGTGGTCCTGTAGCTTTAACTGCATCCAGCAGCGGGAGTAGCTCTGCCAGGTGCAGGTTGTTTTGAAACTCTCCCCCAGGCTTCTCAGCCAAGGAGTGAGGGGGAAGAAGGCACATTCCTCTCTGGCTGCTGCTGCTGTGGCTGCTGCTAGTTTTTTTCCCTAGGTCATTCACCTTCTTCGTTGTCTCCTTTCTGGACTTCTGTTTTCCTTGACTTGCTTTCTCACCCAAGAACCCGAGAAGCCCCCCAGAGGACAGTAGACAAGGATTCTCCAGGGAGCCACCGGAGCAACTCCACCCGGCTCCCTGGGGACTCCTGGAGAGGGGAAGCAATGCCTGAGGAAAAGGACACTAAAGTTCATCAGCTGTTTACTCAGGTTTAATAATTCCTTTTCTTCTTTCCCCTTCCCTTGTGCCTTACAGGGCACCCTGCGTGTTTTGTTAAATAAATAGGTTTTTTTCACTTTCATCCAAGAAATTCTGTTGTGGTGGGGGAGGGGGTGTCAGAAACTTTTGCTTTGGGGTAGGTGTTTATTCAGAGCGCTTTCCACCTAGAAAATTTGTCTCTAACTGCAGACAATCACGAAACAATGTTCATGTTTATTTCCCATTAAAAATATGACTTTACTTATTAAAAAAATAATAATAGTAATTGTGGCAATCCTCTGGGCAGCAGTGTGCTACAGCCATGCTGAGGTTACTGCAGTCACCTTTCCGACATTTTTTTCCTGCCATGCAGAGGACACTGGAGAGGTCCCGCACTTTGTGGGAGCTATTCTGAGGAACTATGATAGGAATCCAGTGAGCAACTTAATTTACAAATACCCCACCTAAAATGAAAAGGCAAGCGAGCTAACAGAAAGAAAAAAATGTTTTACTTTTCAGCCTGGATTCCTACTCTCACCTTTACCTGCCTTTCAAAGTAAGCAATTAATGTAGGGAAAGAAGGTTGTCTGTCACTCCCTGAGTAGGGATGAGGAAATTAAGTCTTTGCTCTGGCTGGGACATCACTGTGCTATCATGTCATGTCTGTAACACAGCCCTGTGCTAACCCAGCTGACAACATCACAGATGGCAGGAGCTGTGCTCACCAAAACTGAAACTCTCCCAGCAACTGCCTTGTAGCACCCTGCCTGTAACGTGAACACTGCTGAAATCCCTTCAGCTTTGGAGATGGGAATAGAGTACAACACATAATTTAACCCCAAAGCTGGAAAACTGCCCTTTCCACCATATCCCCAGAATAAATGTGAAGTGTTTTAGAGAGGCTTTTTATTTCAAATTTTTCTGTTTCAGGTGTGGTTAGATATTATATGGTTCATTTCACCAGCACATCAATAGGAAAACATGGTTCCTGAGCAAGCAAGGATGTCTGGCTCTCCTGGGGCAGGTATGGCCCTTGTCTCACCAGGGACAGCATCACCATCTGTTCAGCAGTGCCAGGTCTCTCCCGAACTCATTCATGCACAAACAGAACATTAATGAAACTGATATGTGAGTCTGGGATAAAATAGAAGGGAGGCTGCTCTCCATGGCTGTAAATCAATCCCCACCGTGCTGACATGTGCACTGGATGAGCTTTAATGCAGGGATCCCCTCTGTGCAGGACCCTGAGCCCACAGGATTTATTTGTTCTCAGCATCCCCTCCTTTCTTGGAGGGCAGGACAGGAAGGAGCAATTTCAGGTTTGTAGACAAGGGAAGAGTAGTGAGGAAGCTGGAAACTGCCCCAGCGAGCTGGATTTGACCTCCATGTCTTTGAAGTGGCTTAGGAAGAGGTATTTTGCCTGGGAAAGGTTTTGGGAGGAAGTGGATTCATTGCAGCTTAACTGGAAACTCAGAGCAGGTTTTGTATCAGTGGGAACTGTGCTGCTCAGAGACAGAGCAGGGCAAAGGCACAACCTCTGAAAAAGTAAGGATTATTCATGTCACTCTGGGTATCCCAAACTACCCTGTATTCCTTTACCTGCAGTTCTCTGTGCTTTCTCACTGTCAGAGGGAATTGTGTCTTAATATTTCAGAAAGGTTTACATAGACTGTGTCGTTGATATTTGTGGAATACTGATATAAACTGAACAAGAACAGCAGAAATGTCCTGAAGAAACCTAAGTGGGGCAAGTTTTGACTGATAGTCCTTCCACAAGACTGATACCGGGGCATTTAGGAATATGACTGATGCAGAATATTAAAATAACTGCTATATTAATGAAAATATATGAGGGACTGCAGCAACAGAGCCATGATGGGCCCTCACAGGGACCAGCCCACCTTGAAACAGGTGCATTGATGATGCTAATTTACATCAGTGACAGAACAGAATAATCTTTTTTACACAATTCTGGCTGAGAGACAAGTTTTACATTGGGAAGAAATGAATATGCACAAAACTGCTGACCATGTAAGGCACAAGCTGGCATCTCTGGAAATAAATTGCAAGGATTTGTTGGCTTGCAGGCAGATACTGCCTCTGCTGCTGCTCATCCTTTTGCCATGCAGTGGGAGATGATTAAAAGAAGTTTCAGACCTCCAAGTAAAGAACTGTTACCCAGCTCTTCAGTAGGACAAGGGGAATCTGCTGACTCCCAGAGATGTCCCAATTTTTGAATATGGCTGAGTCCCTGATGTTGAGGGGGGCATTTGTACTCTGGCTGTACCCAGAAGAGCAGCACAGGGCTGGGTGTGAGTGGATCACTGCTCCTGAGCCTCCTGCCCATCCCACGGTGACATTACCATTCCTGGCAGCATCTTTGGAGCCGCATGGGGACAACTGTCAAGAATGTCAATTTTTCAGTGCAGCTTCAAGGAAAAGATTTAGTTTTGTAAACACAATAATCAGGTGTGTCAGGTGTGAGATTTTCTGTGGGATTTCCAATACACAGAAAATTCTGAACATTGTTGCTCACTCCAGCTTAATTCAGTCTAAATACATTTCTTACATGAAATTTCCAGAGAACTGGGAATGCTGCTTGTCCATCAGTTTTGCCAGACAGTAGCAGGCAAATCTAGAAACAAACAAAACTAAACACAAAACCCAAATAAAAACCCTAAAAACAAGCAAGCAAACAAACAATTAAAATGGGTAACTTTCTTCTTTTGCAGAGAACTCTAAGGGAATCACATCACTCTCTACATTCTGCTGCATGAAAAAGATCATTACAAGGGATTAAAACATCAGTCGAAGACAGAGATCTGCAACAACTCCAGCAGTCTTAACCCTCTTGTAAAAACTGTGAAAGCTGGGGTGCCAGAGGCAGGGGAGATGATTGTACAGAGAATGTGCTTTGCAGAGATTTTGGCAGCGGGGACATGGGGGAATAAGCAAGGAAGAGGCAAGACAGAACGTCCCTGTCCTCCAGCCATTACAGCAGGGAAAGTGTCAAATTGATTAGACATGAAGTGGCATCTCTGTTTTACATTTTCTTAGAACCAGGTCCAGAAATACCACCCAGGTGGATTCACAATTTGCTTATCATTCCCACAGACTGCAGAGACTGCTTTCAAATACATCAGCCATCCTGGACATTTTCCTGTATAAAGCTCTGGGTTAGTAGCTGTCAGAGTTGGAAAATTAACTGGAGTTCATTAATTTTGTCAGTCTGCCTATGGCTGTTAATTTTCATCTTCTAGAAAGCAAATACCTTGTTACTTTATCAAACTGTTATGGCTCCAGACAGCTTGAATGTATATACAACATATATCCAAGAAATGAACCAGATAACATGCACAAAGAAGGAAGAATAATCTACTAAGCCAGCTGAAAAAACAGGTTTTGAAAAATTTCACACCTCAGACTAACTGGTCTATGTTTACTAATTAATATGATATATGATTAGCAATAACATAGAATGTAGAATCTTTTTCTGGTTTGCTTCTTAATTAGTACAATAAAATGTTAACTATGAAAGAAATTTAAGTTCCAGCCTTATTACACTGGAATTTTCCACTGCTATGTTGAACACTGAGAAAGAAAAAGCTGTGTTGTAATTCTGCAATGATCTATGTCCTGAATAATTCAAAAGGGAAGTTCACTGTATGCTGGCAACTCTGATTACAGTGAAAGACAGTGGCACTAGACTGCCCACTGATTAAAAGCATCTCCAGCACCTTATTTATAATTAGGGACCTGAAAAAAACAGTGCAGAATAATGTGTAAGTGTTCCTCAAATATCATAGAAAATGCTGAGGCTGTCGAGTGATAAATTACCAGACCTGTAATTCAATCTCAGCTTTCTAATGATCTCATCGATCAGTCACATCTCATGGCTGTGATTCATGATATCATCTGAACCCCCTTCTATTGAGTTATGGCTTTGTTATAAATCCCACTTTACCCATTATCCTTACATTGAATATACCATACCTTATTACAGTAGCACTCAACTGCCCTGACAGACTTGAGGGGCTATTGGTTTTCCTATCAGGAATTGTGGTTTTTAAAGCATAACAGATCAGCTAGGAGAATATACTCAGAGCTGAGCATTTCTGCCTGACCTTAGGAAGGGGAGGATGGGACTGTGATTTGGCTGAGAGACTTGGCCTGGCAGCTTGTGCAATGCTTGTTCACACAGGCTATACACACAGCCTTGCCCAAGTCATTTGGGCAGCTGAAGTGCTCAAGGGTGTGGTTGTATCACCTGGCAGACTGGAGAGCAGAGGGGTCTGAACTGCTCCTGCCACTGGCGAGCGAGATCTGTGCAGGGCTGAGTGAACCCTATAATCCAGTGGGGAAGGGGTCTGACTGAGCCACTCCTGCTGCAGAAGCAGCTTCACTGCTCCTGACTGGCTTTATTTGTATGGGGAAAGGGGGGGTGGATCAGGGTCTTTATTCCTTCTTTGGAAAAAAGAGCTGCTGGTATGAACAGTTCTTTTGCAGAGGGTGAGTTACAGAGCACCTGGGTATTCCCAGTGGGATGGAGCCACCTGCATGCACTTTACCACTTTGCTGGCACTGACAGGGGAAATGCAATCAGTTTAGGAGGAAAAAAATGGTTCTCAGTGCTTTGAGGTTCATTACAGATGCCAGTGTGGGTCTGTGTACTCCAAATTGGCCTAAGCTGGGGCATAGTTAAGCAGGTCTCTGTGTGTCTGGGGAATCTGGAGAGCTGTCCACGGAAGGGACTCATGAGCTCCTGGCTCCCTCCAGGCAGCTCTGGCCCCGCTCCAAAACAGCCAATTTCTTGGCAACGCCGAGGGCAGAGGTGGATGAGCTCTTGACTCCTCAGGTATCCACAATGCTGAATGAGAGATATGTTGACATCACCCAATGCCAGGGAGCAGAGGGAGTGGGGCTGGTCCAGGAGGGACACAAGCCAGGGGACCACAGAGACTGTGCCTTCAGCAGCAGGGCACAGACCCCCAGCTTCAGAGTGACACTATCCCTAACCAACAGCCCCAGACAGGATTCAGGTCCAGGGTCCGTCAGAAAGCAGCCAGGAGCAGCAGGACGTGAGGCTGGTCACAAACTCCTTTGTTCCTTGTTCATTTCTGCCTCACAAATTCCACCAGTCTCACCTTCTAATCAATCAACACACAACAACATGCCAAGGACCTTCTTCTCCTTTCTCTCCTGTCCCAGGTCACCTGTCTGCTCTTGCCTCTGGTCACACTGTTGAGTAGGTGTGTGTGTGAACATGGTGAGGACATGCCAGAGTATGGATTCAATCCATTGAGCCAAGGAGGTGTCTGCTGCTAGTGGATCTCAGAAGGCTGAGATCACATGGACTGTACTGAAATGCTTGTCATGCCTTCCAAAAGCAGCAGCTGAAAAGAGCAGGGCTTGCTTTTGCTTAGCACATTGACATCTTCTGATAATGTCTCCATGCAACCCAATCTCCATCTGAGCTGTCACTTCAACAGAAAAGCATGTTACTTTTTTTCCCCAAAGCATAGTGATTAATTAAACGTGTCTAAGTCAGTTTAATTCCTCTTTAAGCCATTTCTCTATTTTTAGAGCATATAAATCTGGTATTGTGACATTTTAAAGTTCAGTGACAGTTTTGGGGTAGTCTGCTCTGAAGCTTCAAGGTGAATTTTCAGTGAGCAATTCAATGATGTTTCATAAAATTCTCACCAAGGTACTTAAAAAATTCCAGCCAAAAATAAATGTTAAACTGGCATCTTTGTTCCAGCCATGAAAACCTTAGCCTCATCAGAAGAATGGCCTAGATGGTAACCTCTGTGAATGGGATCAATAAAATAAGTGTAGAAAAAAAATCATAAGGATCTGTTCAGTGCTTTGCAAGAACATTGAGTGGATGATAAACGAGTACAGTGGATATATTTTTTCCCCAGAGTTGTAGCCATTAATTCATTTTTAATTTGAAGTTCTTATCTAATTAAAAAGCAATCATTTGCTATTAAAGGAAATCTATTATTACCAGTAAAAATTGGCATCTTATCCTGATTTTTAAGTCATCATAAGTGTTTATCCATCCACCTGCTGTGAGCAGACAGGGCAATGAGTGAGTTACCTACTCACCTTTACTGATCAGCTGGGTCATTCTTTCTAGAGAGAAACCAGTTTCCTTTTCTGAAAAGATCATTAGTAAAATTCTCAGAACTTTGCTATGTGTTGAGGTCAGAGTGGATGGTTCTGTGTATTTTGTTTTCAGTCACTTTCAACACCACATTTTAGTAAAGAAAAAAACCCAGCATACTGTGTGCTCATTTGTATCTGGAAAAATGTGATAAGGTGGGAAGGAAAGAATAAAGTAAGATTCCCAGAGGAGTTGATATCACTGCTAATTAAAAGAAACATCATTAGTTTCTCTCCTCTGTAAACTAGGTGCATCTTAGTAAAGTGAAAAGAAGAAAAAAAAGCTAAAGTTGTTTTTATGAATCACACTGTAAGACATGACTTTTCTTTAAGGATATATTCCAAAAACCATTAATGAATCTCCAGCAACTTCTGCAAACTTTGGTGCAAACCTGAGAAGTTTCCAGTTTGCTTCCAGCATCCAGTGTGAACTGTGGTCATCAATGTTCCAGGTAAAGGGACACAGCTCCAACACTTGGACATCTTAATTTAGGTGTCCCCACCTAGAGATGGGATCCAGTGGCTACAGGAGGGACTGGGGTCATTTGAGATGCCCAGCAGATCCCACATGACTGCAGGTGTTGGTTCAGAAGGGCACAGGTCAGCCATGGATCCACCAGCCCCTAAGGGTTACCTGATACACAATAAGAGAGGTGGATAAAGCCTTGAGTCTCCAGAGACTGTAATGGAACCTGAAATCTCTGACTCACGTGGACATGTGAGTTTAGGCATCTAAATTCATTAGTTATGAGCTGAAGACCTTCCCAAGTTTCTAACTGACCCCTGGAGAAACCAGCAGTGTACCCAGTTGTCTTCAGTCTTAGGGCCACTTAAGATGTTCCTCATTTGCAGTCTCCAGTGATGGAAACAGAAACTGTGGATAGCCTGGTGCTACCTCCAGGGAAGCAAAAATGCTAAAGGGTGAAGGCTGGGTAGGGCAAGATTAAAGTTAACATTTCTTTCCCACAGATGACATTGCTGAGCTACTTCAGCACATTGCAGAGAGAGAGAAAGTTCTCTCAGTACTTCTGATTACAAATTCGTTTGAAGGCAGGAAAACACTCAGGATGTACAAGACATGGTTTTAACAACAAGCAAGGTTTATGATCTGACAATGAGCAGGAATAGTCTTACAGACCTTCTAAATTGCATTACCTCCCTGACAAAGCCATTACAAAGAAAATCTTCCGAGTGATCTATATAATACAGGAATAATCTGAAATGTATGTTTTACCAAACAGGCCCAGTAGCACTTGAGTTGAACTGCCTCTGAGGACAAAACAAGATGCCACACTCTTTTCTGGACCTGTGCAGTCACACCAACCAATGGAAATGCACTCTGACAGCCAGACACCCTTAATCACCATCACAAAAAGCTGTCACTGCTACACATTTATCCTCTGCTGACAAGACAGTTTCAGGTCCTCTGGTTACTGAATCCATTGCATAGTCTGCTTCAGCAAGATAACAAAAATGCCAGTAGGAAGTGTGAAAGGCGCTGCCCCAATTATCCAGCCACTGTCATGCACTGGATAATTGTTGCTTCTCTGGGACTTGGGGCTTGCTGGGGAGGGGAGAAGGGACAACCAGACAGCTTTCTTTTGGATTTGTGCTGAAACTCAGATTAACAGCCATACCAAGGGAAAATATATGTGAAGAACCCAGTCTGTCTGTTCTATCACTCATGAATATAAATTAAAGAGTTTTAGTGGTCCTTAAATAGATATTTGGACTAATACTTCTCATTATAATAGATTGCATAACTGGCTGTTAGGATGCCAAACTGTAAAGATGTAAAAGCCTGAAAGCATTCAGCTCCATCCCTGACATTTTTTGTCAATTGTGGTAGTGCTTATCAAAGCTGGAATAGAATGAAGGCATCCCCACAGACAGATATTTGGCAACCATTAGACAGCATATGAAGCAAAGATCCATGACTCCTTCTCCAGCAGCAGAAGGAAACAGAAAATTATGTCAGAAAGCTGCATTTTCTGATCACAGCACCTTTCCTTCAGGGATTTCTGGTGACACAAATCATGGAGCTGTGTTTCAGTCTGGATCATGTGAGACTAACCTAGTCTATGCTATCAGACCTATAAGTGAGGCGTATCTCAGCTTTAATCTTCTACAAATCAAGATGCCAGTGTTACTTCCTTGTTTAGGCTTCTCCTAGCAGTGATGGAGAGGACTGTGTGGGAACAATTAATTCTTTCTGGTTTAGGATGGTTATCCCATATCTGAATTCAACTCAGTGCATCTTGGAGCAACAACTGTGACACTTTCCCAGCCACATCAGTAATCCACCCTTCTCTTCAAAGGATAGCCCCTACAAATATAATTTATAATGCAAAAATTTGTCTAGTTGTAAGATTAATGGCTAGCAATGGGCACAGTTTTTGTGTAACTTAAGTGCCTGGCCTGGTAGATTTGTATGGGAACTGGGGTATTTAAGAATTATCATCCTGATGAAGTTTTAGAAACACAAAGATACTCTAGAGGAATATTTGGACTTTTGAATATGCAACAATGTATATTTGATGCCCAGTTATGTGTAAAACACTTGCTCAGAGTGCAATAAGCAGAAAAATCTGGCATGTGCCTCGCTCTCAGACTCTCTTCAGCCAAACAGAGCTCGATGGTTGGGCAACCTTGAACATGTGGAGCATGGTTTGACCTACTTAGCTCCAGAGATTGACTGAAACATACAGAAATGAAATAAAAGAGAAACAATAGCTCTTGCAAGTGTAACTGCAATCCTGGGGTTTGTAGCTCTGTGGCATCCATGGGTTGCCATGGTGATTCTACAGACTACTGCAATAGTTATAGGTGTAGTTAAGGTTGCAAATTTCATTCCATACCTTTGGATTCTCATATCTTAGCCCTACAATATACTCCCACTAAATCAGGCATGTGCAATTCATTGTGAAGACATTAATCTGAGTCTGCAACTCTGTTCCATTTGCACCATGCTTGAAAATGAAGCAAAGCTCACCTAAAGGTTTTATGATTGTTTACAAGCAACCAGGTTTTTCCTTTTTTTTTTTTTTAAAGTTAAACTAGATTTGCTCAATCCATTTTCCAGCTGGATGAAAGGAGATGGAAAATACTGTTTTGCTTTTAAAAAAAAAAAAAGTCAGATGAATCTATAAACAACTTACATGCCTTTAGAAAGCAAAATTATAGTATTAATTATAGGATTGCAAATTTAACTTGGGTAAGTATCTGTTAAATTGGGTGTCAGGGCCTGTAAATGTCACCTGCATATTTAGTTGTCAGTCCTGAATGCTCCCATTTCATTGAATTCACAGCTACACACCTTTGCCTTAATGTGCATAGGAAGCATTCCCAAAACCATGAAACACCTGATGAAAACAAAGAAGCAGAGGCAAAGTAATGCAGCAGTTAGATGCACTTCTGAGAACAAAAACCTGTCTTTGTGTACATCTATTCAATTTTTTCTATTGTCACAGTACCTGCCAGCTTGGTTATGAATGAAATAAAAAAATGAGTCCATCAAGAACCTTTACCTGTAACATCAAACATGGGAATGAAGAAGGGCTGCTTGACTAACAGAGCTCCCGTACTATGTTTGTGACAGTCAGTGGGTGACACTGCACACCCCTACCCCTGCTGAGATTACTGCTCTCAGACAGTCTTTGAGCCACCTGCCATCACATCATTCACATATTAGCAAACCCAGACCTGTGCTGTCACTTTGAGTGGAGGGAAGTCACTCTCCCCTGGCCCTGGGAAAACTGTCTCATCACCGTGATAACAGAAATCTGCTCAAGGAGAGGAGCTACCTGACAGTGGACTGTTTTCTTTAGTGCTTTCAATGCAGTTTGAGGGAAAGTGAAAAGAAAAAAAAAAAAAAAAACCTGAGAGAGATGACAGCAGGTGCAGTTAAAAGAGTCTAGAACAGCCTAAGTTTATCACAAAAATAAAGATCATTAGGTGCTGAAAGTACCAAATAGCCCTTCAGAGAGCTCAGCTCCTTCCACCCGCCCTCAGCAGACCATCTACGGATCCTGAGCCTGCCTTTCTCTCCATGAGGACCCCTCTGTGCCCAGCAGTCTTCCTGATGATCAGAACAACTAATCAGAACTAAATCACCAACACGCTAACAGATTACACTGATGGGGAGTTTTTAAGAGCCCCATGCTCAGTATTTTTCTTTCTCAGACTCTGTGCTGAAGTTTGCTCAACTTTCAATGCTCAGAAGCTTTCCCAGCTTAGAAAATGTGGAGGGAGCCAAAGGTGAAGTAGCAGGTAAGCAAGACAATTTACTACTCCAAATTTGTGGCAATTTGAGCTCAATATAATAACTAGGTCCATCTATGGATGAAAAAAAAACAAACTGTACTGTTGGTTTTACACTGGCACCAGTGGGAGGTGAAGCAGGGCTCAGTCTCACCTCCTGGCTGAGTTGGGTGTGGACACCCACAAAGAGCACATTCGCACCTCTCCCCTGGATTCAGATCACTATCTCCATACCACAGTTTGACACCTGTTATTTGTAATTATTTTGCAGCAGGTCACTCTAACACTTTCCCTGGCTCTGCTCCAACCTTCTTGTAACAGAGGAAAGAGGACAATAGGAAGCACTTCCATTGTGTCAGGAATATTTTTTTATTACTGGGATGCAGGTGCCAGGCATGTACTCAGGTCTGAATACACCTGCCTGTAGAAAGCCAAAAGCCTTATCCATTGACTTTCAGATCTGAATACAGCAGGGATATCACAGACATGGAAATATGGTCCTATTCCTGATGTGGATTCTGTAATATAGCAGTACCTGTGACATTTAAGGGCTATTTTAAATGTATTACATCACATTTTTTACCTGAAAATGAATTTTGTATCATGCATTTTTTTAGTTCATTAATTTTCACAAACTTACATGGTCAGCAAAGATTTTAACTGAATTCTAAAAAGAGAGAACTTAACAGAGATATTCATTACATGGTGCTTGCATCAGCCACCATATTACATTTTCATGGAACACGAAAATAGAAAGCTCAAGACATTAGTGCACATTATATGAGTGTAGTCTCCTGGACTGACAGAGATCCTTATGGACAGAGACCTGATTGCACAATCAGTGCATCTAATTGATTTCTTGGAAGTTTGGATCTGTATCAGAAATTTAAATTTTATTGTATTTTTTAAATTTCTTTTTCAAGGGTCTTGGAGGAAACTCATTCTGCTTTATGACAGACCCTTATGTGTACAGGTTTTGTAAGAGGCAGGACATTCACATTAATACCATGTACAGTACTTGGCAAAATGTAACTGTTCTTTGCTGCCAGTTTCCAGTCTTCTTTCCCAACTGGCTCAGCCCTAGCTGAGCCCGGGCTCAGCTCTGGATAGAGCTGGCTTAGCTTTAAATACATCTCTACGCTTCTCTGTTTGGCTGCAAGCCAATCCCAACTTACATAAGGAGAGCTGTTACTGTTGTTGTACCCTGTTCTTTGCAGAAAGATGAGTCAGTGAATCCCCATGTTTTGTGGTTCACTTGTACAAATTTTGTATAAAAGCAAGTTTATCCTCGTTACTTCTGCAAAAGGACATCAAACTGACTTTTAATTTCTCTTTAGCTGATTGACCATGACTGTTCTTGCCCCAAATGAAAATTGGGCATGCATGTTACATTCAATGGTTTCAGGCACTTCGTTTCCTTTCCTGGAGCTCCAACCCACTGAAGCAATCAAATGGATATCTGGATTTGATTTAGGGTTCACTCCAGGCACACACACACAGGCAGGAGGTCCCTGCTGAGGCTGCAGCAGAGTAACTGTAATGGGAGCTGAAATGGATTCCTCAGTGCTGGGAGCTGAGGCCCCAGCTTGGAACAAATCCATGCCATTCCAAACCACAAATGAACCTCTAAATCTCATCCATCACAGTGACCCTTTCCTCCACAAAACCCCAAAGAGCTGCAGCTGAGGGATTTCTGCTTAGTAAGCCTGTGGCTGCAGAGCATTAGGAAAGCATTAGAGAGGTTATTTGGTCACACACACAAATCCGTTGATTAGAAGCTGGACACAAATTCATTGGCTTCATGATCCCTCAAATCCCACATGCTTATGATTTTCTTATTGAAAAAAAGAAAGGTCAGATTTATTCTTGGTGTAATCCTTGCAGTCAAGAACATGTAACCCAAGAATGATTTTGGCCCTAGTCCTTTTCTAGTGGCTTACAATTTACAGCAAAGGCAACGATGTTATTTGCATTTCCAAGAATCAAAGAATGGGTTTACATGTGTCCAGTTCAAATGTACACTTTTTAAAGTACACAAAATGCTTATTTATACAGGACCAGGCTTTGGGCACTTCTCTCACATCAAGGATAGAAACCAGCTCTCTGGAATTGCCAGCAGTTCTCCCAATAAATGCCATATCTATGATGTAATAAATTTGGTTATCTCTGTACTTTTGCCAAAGAACTATTATAGCTTACAGTCCAATCTATAGCTAATATCTGTGCAGATGAATATTGTTTTCTGTTTCCAACATTTAAAAATAATTCTGCCTCCCTCTGCCTTATCCAGTTCTTTCTTTCATGGTGAAGTTTTTTGCCTTTTCAGTAGAAGGATGCAAAGAATTGATCCAGTATTCAGCACAACTGAGAGTGAAAATCTTCAGAAACAGACGGAAAGACCAGAAACCTGTTCCCTTCAGTGCTCCTACTTCTGATTTGTTTAATATTGCCGACATAAATGTTATACATTTCTAAGAAGGAAAGCTGTGGAAACTGCAAAGCAAAACATCTTGTACAGAATGAACATTAAGAACAGGGAAAATTGACAACTCTTTTCAGTTTAAATAAGTTGATAATAAAAAACATTTATTCATGAATCTGCTATATTGCTTAGGCTGGAATGAATTTGCTTTGTGAATATTCCAAGCTTTAGTGTTTCTAATCTTTCCCTGGTGTTGCATATCTCTGAAAAAGAAGGGCCTTAATTTTCACTTGGAAAAACTGTTAACTTTGGCTCATTTTTAGGTTTTTTTTGATAAGGCAAGTCACCTACTGATTATATGGTTTTGGGCAGTAATAAAAAAAAGTGGACCTGAATGAATCATGGAGTTAAAACTCTTCCATGAATCATAATGTTTTAACTAAGAGTGACTCACGCCAGGATGGAAACAGCTGTACAGAGTGCCACCAGGTCCTTTGTCAGAAGAGCTCTCAAGAAGAGCGTGTCATCCCTCTGTCACCCCTTGGCAGGGGCTGGGAGCTTTGGGCAGCACAGCCATGGCTGGTCCTGCCAGTGCTGCACAGGAGGCACAGCACAGTGGGACATTTCCAAATCTGACAGTGACAAACCGCTGGAAGATGCTATGGATGCTATGCAGAATATACATCAGATGAAGCTCCTTGTATGGCTTCTAAGAAGGACTCCTGAGAGCTGCAATTGCCTGAATCCCATATCATCAGAGTTTCTTGCAGCATCCACAACTTCTATGAATATTGCTGGAATGCTGGACATCACTATGTGATTCTGAAAAGAGATGCCCTCTATGATGGCTTGATTTCTCTGACAGCTTTGCAAGGTTCAGGCAATAAAGAGAAGATTGAAAGCTTTCTGATAAGGGGGAATTAACTTTTCCTCCATCCTGTCCTTCACTGTAAGCAAGGCACATTGCAGCTGGTTCCCATCCAGCTGCACTTACCTGCCCTGTCTGCTTGGACATGGACAACATACAATGCAGACCAAAAAAGGTACTCTGGCCTTTCATCCCACTTGTGTCTCCACTTCCAAGGTGAAAATACACCAACAATGAACCACAGAGCCCCAGAAACTCCCGTGAGCTTTGCCATGAGGCAGCAGTAGATCCCAGCAGCTGTCTGAAGGCCAGCTGTAATCCTGAGGCGCACCTGCCCTTCCAATGTTCCATCTGTCTGGCCATGGGACCAGCTATGTTCAGAGCTAACCCTATGAACACATCCTTTTTTGCCACGGACTGCCCTCCCCTTGCTGTGTCTCCCCAGACTTGCTCAGACAATACGAATAAAGGAGCTTTCCATGTCAGGGATGGGAATGGGATAAATAAAGACTCAAAGGAAAAGAAAAGCTCACTAGATGTGTCTGTTGCATATTCTGATAGAGTCATGGCACTATGGCAATTAAGTGTTTGGAAGTTGATCTCTCCATTTGCAAGCTTGATAACAATTTTTTTTAGTTATCATTCATTTAACATTGCTATCTGTCGTGGTTTGACCCTGGCCAAATGTCAGGGACCTACGACGTCTGCTTTCTATGCTTTCTCCTGCTGCAGCTGTGCAGAGGAGAGGAATCAAACTAACACAAACACACTGGACTCATGAGTTGAGATGAGGCAGTGATGGGGAGGGGACGCACGAAAAACATGAACAAACAGGTGAGAAACTTAAGTTGCAAAGTGATTTATTAACCTAACAGAGTCAGAGGATAAATGAGAGGTAAAAAGAAACTCTTAAGACACCATTTCTTCACTCACCCCCCTTCCCTCTTAAGACACTGTTCCTCAGCTCACCCCCTCCCTCCTTCACACAACCAACAGGTCCGGGTGGGGGCAGGGTATGGGGTTTTTCCTTAGTCAGTCCATCACCACAATTCTTCTGCTACAAACACTGTTTCTCTGCTCACCCCTCTCCCTCTTAAGACACCATTTCTCAGCTCACCCCCCTCCCTCTTTCACTCAACCAACAGCTCCGGGGTGGGGCAGGGTATGGGGGTTTCCCTTTGGTCAGGGTCAGTCCACCAGGGAGAAGAGTCCTCTACTCAGCCATGGGGTCCCTCCCACGAGAGACAGTCCTCTGAGAACTTCTTTGGTGTGGGTCCAATCTCACGAGCAGCAGCCCGGCCGAAATCTGCTGCAAACACGAGTGCTTGTCCATGGGGTGCAGGCTCCCGAGCCGAGGCCAGGCTGTTTCCATCCCGGGGCCAAGGCCTTTCTCTCTCGTCCACAGCCTTTGCAACTCTCAGTCTCTGCTGGGACTCCCACTGGATCACAGCTTCCTCCAGGCATCCACCTGCTCCTCTGGCGTGGGCACCTCCCCACGGGCTGTGGGTGGATCTCTGCACCCCCCTGGACTCCATGGGCTGCAGGGGGACCACCTGCTCCCCCCATGGTCTTCACCATGGCCGGCAGAGGGTTTTCAGCTCCGGCGCCTGGAGCACCTCCTCCCCCACCTTCTCCACTGACCTTGGTGTCTCCATGTTGTTTTCCCTCATATATTTTTACCTCCTCCTCCTCTGGCTACAAAGAAGTGCGTGCACCCATTGTTTTGATTTCGTCTTAAATATGTTTTCACAGAGGCGTAACTAACATCTCTAATGGGCCCAGGTTTGGCCAGCAGCATGTCCATCATCTTCAGAGCTATCAGAGAGTGGCTCTGCTGGACAGGGTGAAAAACTTCCAGAACCTTCACACAGGACACACAGGAGCCATCTTTGTGCCCCTCCCTACCCACTAGCAAAAAATGCGCCAAGTAAAACCACCACATTATCTCAAAACCTTCTCTTATGGGATCTCCTTTCGCTCTAATATACCGTTATCGTACTGCTGTGAGTAGTGTCCGGTTTTTGACGGAATCAGCACATTGCCTGTGTGACCATGACAATGGTGAAAAGAACAGCCTCCCCACAAGGGTTACTTAACTTTTCATATTTCTGCATAGACCCACCAAGGAGAACCATTCAAACAGAGCCATAGTGACGACTCTTGTTTTGTCCAATCCCATACACATGAGTCCAGAACCATCGAGATTTCAGGTCTAAGCCTTCCTGTAAATCACTGCTAAAAAATGTGTATCTTCCCTCTGCCTTCCTGTCCTTTACCTCTGGCATGGCAAGAAACAGGCTCCTTAAAGAAGATCTCATTTCTGAGTCTGCTTGAGATGGATCCACAATTAATTCTTCGCCTTTTGTCACTGCAGCTCATCCTCGAATCTTGCAGGCTTCTGGTAATCATCCCTGTCCTTTTCCTCTGACCTCAGACCAGAATCAGATGTGACTGAAGGGATGTTTTGCCAAGGAGCTTCTGTTTTAAGGCTGTGAAAAGAGCAACGTCTCTCAGCTGCTTTTTGCAGCTTGCATCTGCTCTGCTTGTTGGCCTTTGCATCCTGTGAGCAGCTTGATCCAAAGCTTGTTTTAACCATATTACCAGCTGCTCTCTGACATGGCTCTGCTCTCTGCTATTGATTTATATGTCAGTGGCAATCATGTTTCTTTGGTTTCTGTGAGCAGCAGGACTTAAAATAAATGATCACAGGAAGCCAGTGATATGTGCTAGTATTGGAGGTGGTTATAAGTAAAAGTTTAAGAAGTTTTGCTTTAACTTTGCTTCAAATTCTTCTGCCTTTCCAAACCACTCTGCTTTCCATGCAGCTACAGTAGTCTGAATTCCTGTTTTGACCTTTCAATGCTGGCACCGTTTTTGTGTAAGCCCCACTATTTTTTGTTCTATTTTTGTAAAGCAGTGTTCAGAACAACAACTCCAGGATGAGAGTTGAACCAAATTTGTCATTGCCACCTTCACCCACAGGAGAATCACTGAACAAATGGTCTAAAAGCAGCTTGAAGAATCATAGGACCATAGAGTCGCAGAAGACAAGAAGGAATCAAGAAGCCATGTAGTCCCCTGCCATGCAACTGGCAAGATCATGAGGCTGATATCACTTGTGACAGATGGATGAGATTTGTTATCTCATCCTAAAACCTTTCAGTGAGTTTAACCATCCTACACAAAATTTCTCCTAAAGGCTAATCTAAATGTCCCTTACTACAATTTAAGATAATCTTTCTTTCCTGTTCTCAGGCAATACATTCCATTTCTCTCTGAATCTGGAACACCCAGATCTGTGTTTCACAGACCCTTCCAGAATTTCCCTTTCTCTGACACCAGTCTTCTCTGAAGCAGAATGAATGTACAGAGTGTATTTGTTCTTCCCGGCTCCCCCCCAGCATCTCTCGAAGACACCTTATCTTGATGTTTCCTACTCCTCATACAATTAATTTGTGCAATTAATTGTACATCTTTTCTCTCTTGGTTATTTTTCCCTGACCTACTTACTGTTAGACCTATTTCTCAGTAGGATAAATCATATCAGCAGACTTACATGGGGTGTGGGATAGGCGTACGTAGCGGAGTTTTGGGAGACTTGTGGGTCTCTTTCCCAGGCTGAAGCAATGAACTTAAAACAAGATGCTGCTATTCTATGCTGTAACAGCACAGATGATGGTGTAGATGTCTTCATATGTAAATTACAAGAAATGTTGAATAATGTCTTGAGGACCCTTGCAGAGTTCTGAGATCATCTAAAAGTGATGCTAAAATTCTTTTTTTTTACATCTTAAATGGTGCAGAGCAGCCTCAAAGCTGGTTTCAATGCTCTTCATGGATTCATTCAGCAGAGAGGAGTGGTCAAAGAAATCCTGCTCTTATGGCACCATCATTCAGAAGAAGTGGTGTAACCGACTTGACGATTTTCTCCGTCTGTAATCCAGATATGCACAAAACAGATCCCAGTTTCTACATAGGCAGGAACAAATAAAACAGGCCAGTGCTCATCCATTGACCCTAAGGCCAAGCAGCACAGCACCCTGTCATCCGTATGGACAAACTTTCCACCACCACCAGAAGAAAAAGAGGATGGCATCAGGTGAGGTGCCCTTTGACTTGGGTCCGTGGTGGGGTCATGCCAGAACCAGGCCCAGGCAGTGCTGGTGAGAGGCAGCTGGAACAGACCCCACGGTTGTGATCAAACATGAACAATCCCTGCCCATCCCTTCAGCCAGTCCCAGTCTCTGAAAAACACATTGGCTGAGATGGAGCCGGCAAGACCTTCAGGTCTACCTCATGCTATCAAGGAATGCAGCATCCTATTTACTGATGTGCTGCACTTTTCAGCCAGCAAAGTTGTTACAGCACCTGAGTTTAAATAGTCACCTTCTGAAGAAAGGGAAAGAAGGTAAAAAATAAAACATCTATAAGAGCATGGCTGAACCAGGAGGTCAAAATTGCTTGTTATGCGGCAAAAGACTGGTACTATACACCAACTAAATCAATTACCCAAGCCCACTCACTCTCCTCATCCCCTGCAGAAGATAGTTAAATTTAGCTGCAAGAAATTCTCTTGCAGGCTAGTCTTCATGATTAAATGAAATCATTCTTTGATTAGAAGTACAGAAGAAAATTAGGATGAGTATCACCAGAGTAAAAATGGAAACACAAGTTAGATTGTGAAATGAGTCATCTGGCAGAAGTATGTAAACTAAAAACAACAGGAATCCCAGAATAGCTCCTCATGAGAGAAAGCACCGTAGTGACTGAAATCTATACATGCAACTATTGGGATAAACTACAGGAGATTTGACACATTTTGGCACATAGTTGTACCAGTTTTTGTAAGCTTTAGAAACATTTAGGAAAAAAAAATTTCCAAAGTTGATGCGAAATTATAACAATATCCAAAGAGTACAAAATAAACAAAGGAAAGTTTTATCATTTACTTATAACAAAGATGTCACATGTCAGACCACAACTAATTTCTTTTTTATGATTTAGCAAGTTATTTCCTCTTCAGATAAAAACCACTGTATCAAATGATAACAGATGTGATTTTTAGAGTGGTTAAAAACCTTTTAGTTATTCACCTTCATGGAATGAGCTTCTTCATTGACTGCTTGACAGGTATAGGTAAATGATGGATTATTCAGGAAATTCTACCCAGGCAGGCACCATATGCCAGAAGAAGGACTAATTTCTACCCTTGCTGCTTGGCTTATCTCTCCTGTCATGTGCAAAATGTTGGCAAACTTCAGTAGGAATTGTTTATCTTCATAAAATTATGTAACTTTCTATAAATTTAGCATTTGCATCACAAAAACAAGTGCCCGAGCTAGTGCATGGCTAATGCAATCCACCATATGCTCCCTTTTGGAGGCAAACTGCATGACTGTAGATGCCTGTGGAACACTCAACACAATATCCAAACTGTTTTGTCACAAAGTCTTTATTCCACATTTTTGGGCAGACTCAGCTTTCAGGTTATTAGATAGCCCCTTTTGCCCCTGCTCTGGATCATTCCTGATCCATTAAATCACTACAAATTGCAAACAGACAGTATTAATATTAGGTGTGCCTGTTTCCAATTTAAAATGGAAAAAAACCAACCAAAAACCCCTGCCTCCCAGTGGTGTGTTCCTAAATTTTCCAACTAATACTCTGTAATAATTTCCCGGCATTCAAGACAAGCAATTTCCATACCCATTTGGAGACTCCTAGCTCAAATTTGTGAACAAAGATTTTTGTTGATGAAGCTTCAAAGATCCACATTCCACAGTGTTCTTCTTCTTTGCTTTTCAGTCCACAGCATTTCATTCCCTATAAGAAAGAAAACTTTCTTCTAACTGACAAATATCAAATCTTAGAAAAAATATCGCCTACAATCTGCTAGGAGAGAGAAATCATCAACCAAATCAGTTCTGAACATTGTCATTTTTATCAGAGAAAAAGTTTATACATTTTATTTCCCTGCTGGAGGCTGGTACACATGAAAGATGAATTAGTTCAATAAAAACTTCAGTGGAGAAAACTTGTTCTTTAGCTCAAATGCAAGATCTTGTGGTTTTAAAAGCCCCAAATGAAATTCTCTTGATACCTTAAATGAGAAAAGTTACCAAAAAATAACCCAAATTCAGGAAAAAACCCTCAAGTGTGCCTTTAAATAATTCCCAAGTCTTTCCTAGAAATGTAATTTATAAACTTCAGCAGTTTTTTATTATGTCTGAAGTAGCACTATAAAAGAGGCTTCCCTCTTCCTGGCTGGCAGCAACGCTCATCTGGGCCTCTCTCTTGGTCATCTTCACTTCCCAGAACATCTCTGTGACTTAGGTCGTACAGATAAAATTAAATCCTTCAGAGCATGTGTCACCAAGGGCCTGAATGGGTCTAAAACACAATAATCTGATAATTCAGATCCATCTCTGGCTTGAGGGGGACACCAGCAGATTTAGTTCTGATTCCTGTGCCTGCAGGTTAGGCTGTTAGTCACAGGTATTGCATTATCGGTACCCATGGCTCATACTGAAAGTGATCATCCTGTTCTCTGTGTGCCTGCAAAACTTTAGGGTCTGTTTTGGAAAACCTTGTGCCCTGTAAGGCCTGTGTGACGTGTCTTGAGGCAGTGCTCTGCCAGCGCCATGCAGAGATCACTGGA
This sequence comes from Pardalotus punctatus, assembly GCA_013400915.1. Classification (NCBI taxonomy): domain Eukaryota; kingdom Metazoa; phylum Chordata; class Aves; order Passeriformes; family Pardalotidae; genus Pardalotus; species Pardalotus punctatus. The sequence goes on from VZTX01006749.1 coordinate 268,958, forward strand.
GCTCACCAAAGCCCTGGGGTGTGCAAAGGAAGAAAGAGAAGACTACAATTAACCTTCAACAAAGGGCAAAATTCAGCTTTTGTGAAGGTGTTATCCGTTTTGAAATTCAGTTTCTGTCCCAGGGAGAACCTTGACCCCACCTTCTGAAATGCTGTTACTGAGATCTGTGGGGAGGGAAAGAGTTGTGAAAAGTCAAGGTGGTCATCATTCATCAATCTAAATGCTGCTTTCAAAATGGATTCATCACAATTTCCCCCTTCTGATATCACTGAACATATACTTTAACCTTTGCACAGGCTAAAGTTTATGAAGATAACACAGAATAATCTCAATTCACTGGAAAACACTAAAAGACATCCCTGGCATCTTTCATTTCTATCAAATAGCAAGAATCCCAGAAAGATCTGCCGGTGTTCACATATAGGACCAACACTGGGATAAAACCTGCATGGAATGCAGCCCTGGAATTTGATCCCCCCTTGGGGAAAGCACAGTGAGTAAATTGGTGCTGGAGTTAGTTCTCATTTCTTTGCACTTCTTAAAAGCTTCAGTAAAGAAAGGCACATTCCCAGGGAAGACTTAGAGGAAGACTTAAGGTTCTAAGCAATGTTAAATATGACATGTGGCATTGATGTTGGGATACACAAAGCACAGGGTATGCCTGGAAATGACAGAGTATTGTCCCTTTTTCTTCTTTGAAGAATTTCTCATTCATTCTTCTGAGTCCATCCCAGCATCTCTACTCAGAGTCTCCTGTAAGGCTCCTAGGGAGTGAACATCATTTTCAAGACCTAAAATGTTCTATCAAAGGCTTCCTTTTATCCCACCTAAGAGTCTGTAATTGCTGTCTCTTGCAAACTCCCCTGACAAGGCCCTTTGGATGCTGTAATGCCAGGGTATCCATTGGAAAATGATTCCTCCCACCTGATTTTTCTCTCTTTCTTCATCCCTGTCTCAGCACCTTTCTATCCTGCACTCTGATTCTGCTGTTTTCAGATGCTGTTCCAGTTGCAATAATGAGATGGTGCTGATATTTGTTTTCTTAGCACAGGATCAAGCCTTTGAAGAAACAGTGCGTTGTGTGATATGAACTATTTTGATATATTTTGACAGACAGCAAGGGAATTTCTTCACTACTTTGACGTGCTTTATGACAGTTCCTGAGACACCAGTGTGTCCTGGGAGTGGGGAGCTGGTACATTGTCTGAGAGCCTTGAAAAAAGTCCCATTCAGGGGCAAAAGGAAATGAAAATATTTTTAAAAAAACAAAACGTAACATATGTAATACAGGACCTTGATCTACAACATTTAGATTATTACTTCTCATTAAAAGATCGGGGAATTTATTATAAGTCTCAGTGATCTGAAGACCCTTTGAGAAAGAAAGACATTCATTACTGTTCTCAAGAAAAGTTGAAATGCTGGTCTCTTGGATTTGATTAAATATCAATCAATTTACTATCAGTCCCATATTTCAAATCTATGAGAACATTGTTAAGGACAAGATCTCACCTTATCCAGCTCAGATTCTCCATAAGAACACTGTTTCAGCCACTCTCCTTGATTATTCTTGTCATTAAAAAATAACTCTTAATGTGTATCCTAAAGCTTTCCATTCATAGTTTTGAGCCACTGCTTCTTATTGCATCATCCACTGAGAATTATTTTCTTTGTATTTCTTGTTACTCTGAAGCTGTAGATAAACTACCGTTCCTGAATCTTCATTGTTATAGACAATATAAATTCAGCTTCCTCCATGTCCCCACTCATATTTTTTCTCTCTAATACTTCTATTTTTTTTGTCACCCTTTGTATTTCTTTGCTTCTCTGCTGCCATCCTAAATGGTGCCATTCTTTTGCTGACAAAACCTATTTTTTACCAATGACAGAAGAAAATGAAGAAGAAAAGGCATTTTTTAAACCCTCACTTTTTCCTTTACAAAGTCAGAAAGATTAAAGGTAAAATTCTCTAGTTCCACTTTCAACCTGTGGTTGTTCCTATCTTTTGACCACCAGGAAAGATCATAAATTGCCCAAGAGTTATGGAGCTTATAACAGTAGTTGCTCTTTATAGCAGCTCTGTTTCATTTTCATTATGTTTTCCTTTCCAGAACATTTCTTCAGGGACAATGGTACAAAATTTAACCACAATGAAAACCACTGTGGGAAAAATTGAATAATCCAGGGACACTCTTTTCAGCATGGCCTTCAGAGATATGGCCAGCAAAGGTCTGTAGGAACTTAATGTTGCTGACATCAAAGAGGAAAGTGTGTCTGCATATAAAAAGTGAAGTGTTCCCACCAGCAAATATGCAAATTTGTAGAATAAGATGCAAATGGATAACTTCTTCTAAGAAGTTTAGTTCCAAAGGACCCTTGTCTAAATTAATAAATGTTGTGTTTTTGTTCACATTTTCATTGTTCTACTTGACAGAATGAGCATCTTTGAGTCTTTTCCTCTTGCACTTTGCATTTTTGTGTGAATTGTTCACTAGCTTTGCCAGTATTTTTGTGTTCTGGTACAGTTTAGTCTCCTCAGGAAAACACCGATATCTGTCATCTTTGTTTTTACCAAATCACAGTTGTTTCTAAGCAATATGATAAATATCAGAGGTACCTGATTTCCTTTACTTTTTCTTCTCTAGTCCAGATTATTACACTGTTAAGCATAAATATTTTTATATTTTCTGGGCACTGGAAATTCTTTTGGAGAACCTGTGGAATTTTCTGCTGCTTCTGAGACCCTGCTATCTACTTTTATTCCAGGATTTGGGATTTTTCTTCTCTTCTGTTTTCAGAAGATGTGAAACAGAAGGAGAATTAAAAAACACCAGATAATTTATCTACAGATCATGTGCTATTCTTAGCTTCTGATTTCTCAAATCCAAAAGAATAATCCATTTCTTATTGTTTATTCATGTTCATGCTAAGTTCAACAAGAAAGAAAAAGTCAGGACTAAAAAAAAATGGGTTTTTTTCCCAAATCCATAATCCTTTCTCTCCCCTGAGTACTCACCAGGCTCCACAATGTACATTATTACACTGTGTACTTTATTTACTGTATTCTCTGCAACAACTATCAATTCATCTGGAGAATTCACAAATGGGAGGCAGCTGATATTGCCACATTGATAAATAAATATTAGCTAATCATGAGGTGAGTTGGAAATACATGTCCCTTGACTAGGAAGAGGTTGTCTGGTACATAGTACACTAATTTGGTATTGTATTATATAATTATCTATTATATAATAATATAATATTGTATTGTGTACAATACCAAAATTGAGGAAGGGTTTCAGGCTTGAAGAAAACTGATTTTGGTTTTGCTGTATTATGTACTATTTTGTCCCGTTATCACAAGTACAAACCTCACAGCAGTGAATCATGGAATTATAGAGTACTTTGAGCTGGAAGGGACCTGGAGGATCATTTAGTTCCAGCTCCCCTGCCATGGGCAGGGACAGCTTCCACAAGACCAGGTTGCTCAGAGCTCCATCCAACTCAGCCTTGAACATTTCCAGGGATGGGGCAGCCACAGCTTCTCTGGTTAACCTTTTCCAGGGAATCTTTGCACAATGCCTGTGTACTACAGTGAAATATATGAAAATGGTGTAGTAGTGGGGAGAGAAATGAGGTTGAAACACTGGCAGGCAGACCCTGGTTCAGCACTGCTGGAAAAACCCTTTGGCTATTTATAGTAGGGTGTTCAGATCTTCAGACATTTTGCAGTTGTCTAGAATTGTGCTTTATTTGTGCTTTGCTAAAACTCATCCGGAATGTACAGTTGACTGATTGTCTCTTAATTATGTGTCATTAATATATCTTTAATCAGCCTTGGTCCTCATTTGAAATAAACCTCCTAAACCAAGTAAGGTTCCCCTGCAGCAGTCACCATCATTCATTATATATTTCCAGGAATGAATAATAATTACTGTGACCTAAGTTAATGACATACTTTGGTCTTTTGTCTGGTATGTTGTAGTTAACTCCAGCAGAGGGTAGAATTTTGTCTAACAAGAAGAGAATGGAACTTCTTTACTGTGTGGGTGACCGTGCACTGGAACAGGGTGTCCAGAGAGGCTGCGGAGCCTCCCTCACTGGAGATATTCCAGAACCATCTCGACACAATCCTGTTCCACGTGCTCCAGGATGGCCCTGCTTGAGCAGGGAGGTTGGACCAGATGACCCACTTTGGTCCTTCCAGCCTTGCCCATTCTGATTCTGAGATTCTGAAAATACAACCAAGGTGAGGAAATGTGCTTTGCTATGTGTGGTACAACACCTGCCTTGGGGAGGCCCTGGTGGTTTTGAGGGTGTCCAGATGAACTGAAACAAACGCACAGAAATTGTAACATTTACCGACTACCCACAATCCAGCCATCAATAGAGAGGATGACAGAGAGCACAGAGGAGTTACCATCACCTTTTCTCTCCCTTCCTTTGATGTGCACTAGTTGAGATTGTGACAATTTATAGCTATTTATATAGATAATAAAAATATTCTCCTTAATCTTGGCACTAAATGTTGTCCTGGGAATCTTGATATAAAATGTTTCATTAACTCTCCACATAAGTACTGAGATATTGAACTTTGCAAAAGTTGGGGTTTTTTTAGGTTTTAAGGAGTTGCTGTGATGTGTTTCACAGCAGGCAAGAATAAAACAAAACAACCAAGAACTACAATTTTTTTCAAATTATGGCTGTGGGAAAATAAAAAGTTAGCTTACTTTAATTCTATTCACAGTCCTCACTAAAGGGTTTGTTAAGATATCGCTCGATTGTCAGCAAGATGCCGTAGAAATGAGCATAGTCTGTGTGGCTTCAAGAAAGTAAATGGCTTCATGCTTTGTTCTGAGAAATGCTGTCATTTGGATTTGAACCAAATGGCCTCACAGGGAAAACACGGCTGCCTTCTGCCAGGGAAGGCTGCAAACAAACACCAGGAAAATTCATCTGAGTATGGAGAAAGCTAATCTCCGTGACTGTACTCCTCTGAAAGCCTTGTACACAATACAGAATAACAATTGCACTCTTCCCTCTCATTTAGTATTGAATGCCTTCCTCAGTTCTTGGAACTATTAATTACAAGGGTAGATTTAATTGTGGCCCTAAGATCTTTACTGCTGGTTTTTGACTTGAAGGACATGAAGTGTGTATGACCCCGCAGTGGATTGTGACTTTTGCTGTTTATACTCGTACAGCAACAATAAACAGGCCACCAGATGGGAATACAAGCGCTGCCAGTTGTGTTCCCACAGCTCAAGAACCAGGAGAGAATACAAACCCAGAGAGCTGGATGATCACTGAGTGTTCTGCACTGCACCACGGTAAAGGGTGGGAGGATGATCCCACTGATCCCACACATCTCCATGACCACTTGGCCTGGAGCAGATGGGACTACCCCACTAACTAGGAATGGCTGTAGGAGCCCAGGGATATCAGTGAACTGTCACAACCTTCAGCTTTGCAAGAACTCTTTTTTCCCAGAGGTATAATTCTGATCTGGGTTTCAATAGTCCCACATCAACAGAAGCTCAGATTTACACCAGTGTTCAAGATCTAAAAATCCACCTTCTACCATATGGTCTGTTAAGTGAGAAAACAGGCTGACTGGCACTTTTATTACTACATTCTCCATGCCTTGATGAACAAATCCAACACAGGTGTCATTCATGTGACAACATGATGGAAAACACAGTGGAGTTTCTCCATGACCACTGTTACTGAAAGAGAAAATGGGGATGGAAAGCAAAAAAACCTCAGTTTTGCAGAATGCCATTTTCTGTTAGCTCCAGAATGCCATTACTACATAACAAATGTGAGCTGGCAAGCATCTGCTTCTTAGCAGAAAATTGAAGTATTTTGTTGGGGCTGTGGATAGTTTAATATCTGTGAGAAATCATCTGCAGGAGGGAGGGAAGAAGGAAAAAATTGCCATAGAGCTCATACAGAGAAGCAGGATTGGCTCTGCCTGCTTAGAATTCAGAACAGAACTTCTGCATTCTTTCTAATGCCAGGAGCTTTGAGACATCGCACCTCAGCAGTCAAATTTTGTTCCATATCAGGGGAATTTAGCCATCTAAAAATTAAGCTAAATTTGGTCACGATTGTGAAACTTCACACATACCCTCCCCTTTGTTTTTGGTTTTTTTTTATTTTGAGGAGAACAAAATACAACCAATTAACCTCCTGCTAGAGGGATCACACAAACATCTATGGATCAAAGATCATGAGTCAACATTAAAAAGCTAAATTGAGGCAACTGTGGCAACAAGTCACGTGAATAAACAAGTCACATGAGTACAATAGCATTTGACAGCCTGGACTGGAAAAAGGCAGCTATTGCCGGCACAGGAGAACTGGTCTGCTTTGCCATATTCTTAGATTATATAATAAGAAAGCATAAATAGAAAGACAAGCGAGGGTAACCACAAAACCAGAATAAATATGAGATCAATGATCCATTCCACACTTAAAAACTCTCACCCAAATTACTCTGGCACATAAAAAGCCAGCAGTCTATGCCTTGTTATAATCTGCAGTAAAAATAACTGCAAAGAGCTGTATCTGATCTGGAACAAAACTGTCCTTTACCTGGTATTTGTGTCCTTTACCTGTGTTTAGCACCCACATCACACACCCTTGTACTGCAGAAGTGGAAAGCTGCTAGAAGATGTCCCCAGAGCCTTCTCTTCTCCAGGTTGAACTGTCCCCAGCTCTGTCATCCTGTCTTCACAGGAGAGGTGTTCTGGCCCTCTGAACATCTTTGTGGCCTCCTCTGGACTCACTCCAACAGGTCCACATTGTTTTTATGGGAAGATGGGGCCACTTCTCGAGCCTGCTAGGATCCCTCTGGATGGCACCCCTTTCCTCCAGCATGTCAAACGGACCACACAACTCGGTGTAGTTTGGTACACTCACTGAGGGTGCACTCAAACACTCAATCCCACTGACCATGTTGCCAACAAAGATGTTAAACTGCACAAGTCCCATAAATGTAAAATGCATATACAGTTCCTTGTAGCTATGACTGAATTCCAGCCTTTCACTGCAGTCTGTGCTTTTTAATTATTATTTTCTCTGTAGTTCACAAGTGAAAGTACCCAACACTTTTTTCCTTTTTTTTTTTCAAATCTGTCAAACTGACAATGGGAAAAAATGTGAATGTTCACAGTCTTACTGAGCTGATGCTTATCAGTATTCTCATGCTGAAGTCAAATTATAACTGAAATAAGAGATTGGTAAATAAGGGAGCCTTTGGGACTGGGATTTTCTGTTTTATATAGTACCTAGAGAACTGCCTATCTGTGCCTCCTGAAAATATCCTTCCTTTGTGGAAGAAAAGCCCTTTGAACAGAGGAAACATGCAAACAAATTAGTCTGGGAAGGTTACTGGTGTTACTCTGTTCCTGTACAATTACCTGATAATAAAATCCAAAAAGAATGAATTATTTGTACATAAACTTCTGCTAGTGGCCAGAAGCTGATGCTTGTTTAACCCCTTGAGTGTCAGTTTCCTTTGCGTATCCAATCTTCCAGGTGCAGCAGTTTCTTACTAAAGGAGGAAGGAAGCAATAGGGAATTTCCTGATGATGCAGGAGAGCAGGTATGTGATTTTACCTTGGACCTTGAGCTATTTCACAGAAAAGAGGAGCTTTCTGCTTCTCTTTGGCAAGATCTGTGGGCTTTGGGGGGGTCAACACCTGATTCCCAGTGCACTTTCAAAAGAAGCTTTAAAAGTCAGACCAAACCCATGAGATAAGTGCAGATTACTCACATTTTGGGGTGCCAGGTAGCTACTGCAGGCATGTCCTGTGTGTGGGCTGTCCCTGCCCATGTCAGCAGCAGAGGCAATAAATTAATTTTTCTCAAGCCTGGTTTGCCTGCAAGGGTAATTGGCAAGTGATCTCCCTGTCATCACCTTGATCCATAAGCGTTTTCATCCTAATTTCTTTCATCAATATGAATTGCAGAACAAGCAGCTGAGGGGGTGCTTGGCTGTGACCAGGGCTAACGCACCACAACTCTCAGCAATGTGAGGAAAGGGACAGTCCCTGTCCTTACATGCAGCTGGGATGTGGCAGGAAACTAATTGAGACTGAAGAGACCAAAAAAACACTTCCACACTTTTGAAATCTATCAATAGGAAAGATACAGTCCAAACTGTCCATGGAAAATAATGAACAGCCTTTTTCACATTCACTCTGAGAAGTTTCCTTATGAATATCCTTCATACAGGAGTTCGTTTGTCGAGAGCACACACCTCCTAATTCCATCTATTCCCAGAGATAGCAGGGTATTTCATTTTCTATAGCAGATTTGCATCCAGAAGATACAAATTAAATGTTGAAAAAGCTGTGTCAGGAACCTCATGGAGTTTCTTCTGTCCACAGCTTCCTTGGGGATGTCAAAGCATCAGGGAAACTTGCTCTGTGTTTTCAAGGTTCAAGCCACCAGATGCAGGGGCTTCTGTGCCATGCTTGGGGATTAAACAGGAAATTGTCTGAAGGGAAGAAGACATGGAGAAATTTCTAAGGTGAGAAGTGAGACAAACTTCATCTGTGCCTTTGGAAATGACCCCACCTGTGCCTTTCAAGTTTATGTCGTATGTTTTATTAATGGATGTACACTTCAAAAGCTGTTATTTCTCTTCAGTAGTTTCCTAATGCACTGTCCAGTGCTCTCCCCTCATTTTCAAATAAATTTTACCTTTTGGGCATCTTGGGCAGAAGATTATTTGGTTAAGGGCTGGTGACTTAGAGCGCTCCCAGGATGGCATCGCTCTTGCCCACGCCTGGCATATCACTTAGCAACACCAAAGAACAGTTACTGCACATCCTGCTATTTATGTTTCATGCTTCACATGTTGACTTTCTCTTCTGTTTCCAAGTTCTTCTGATGGAATTGCCTCATGATAGATATCCTATTAGTGTTGGCAAAACACAAGTCACCATTCTGTCCCCATGAACTAAGCATGAAAATTATTTCACCCACTGCGAGAGCCTGTCAGCTTTTCCTGCTTGTTTTTATGGAAAGCTGCAGCTGATTATTATCAAATATATCCTCATTGTTGAATAAATGCCATATTCACAGATACAAGAACTACAGTAAGGATTTACTACTTTAAAAGCTACCAGCATTTAAAACTGATTATGATTCACCTGGAGTGGTTTTTAACACATTAAAGCATCCCATTCTGTACAGAGTCCTGAATTCACTGCCCTCTTGGTGTCCCTCCATTTTCACTGGTACAGCTGAACATGCACACTGGCATTCCTCACTTGCACTTCTTTCAAGGAGGCCAACTGACTGGGAAAGACTGAGAATCACTGGTCAGAAAGAGCCACAAGAGGCTAAAGGTGGCCAAAACCACCACCCCCACCCAACAATTAGTGTTCTTTCATATTTTTGCTCTTCCAGCTTTTCTACATCAGAAAGCCCAGACAGGCACCAGCATGTGCTCTGCTGCAGTACAGCAGGTGCATAGGAATAATAAGGTATAGAATTTTCTGTTGGAGGGGATTCATGTCCTAAATATGTGACTCTTTTTACTGTTGTCTAAAGAGGCGCTCAACACCTCAATATAGATTCAGAATAGAAATTTACCCTGCTACTCCCAAATAAAATGTTTTGGGGAGAAGGGAGAGAGGAAATGCTCTTTAATACCCAGCTGAACTTCTTCACTGCGAATTAAAATGTCTAGCAAAGAATAAAAGTAATATGTATTGAATATAAAAATACATGAAAAAATAGGAGAAGATATCAATGATTGTTGTCTGAAGTGAGAGGAGCTAGATTCACAGAGGTGTGTGGAAACCTCTTTTCAGTCTCATTTTGTTTAGCTTCTCTCAGATTTTGCTTTGGGATTTGTGGCTTCAATGTGATTTTACAGAACTATTTCTGGAAGCAGCTGAGCTACATTCTGGGAACCAATCCCATCAACTGAGCATGAAAAATAAACTATGACCATATACCTGATGCACTATTTCCATTTTCATTATGCATTTGACTGAAAGAAGATGAGAAAGACAATCTTACAAAAAATTTTACATGAATTTAAGCAAGGCATCTGTAGAATAAATATACAAAATTGGATACTATGACTTTAACACAACAAATCAATTTGAATGTTGATGTAAATATAAATTATTTCTGTATGAAGTCATACCCCATTTCTGAGTAGAATGGCATACTTTGTAGGAGAAGAAATAAGCATATTACTTTGAAAGAAGGATATTAAGTGCAGTTGGGAAAATAGAAACCGATTAAAATCATATCAATTACTAATACTCATATATAAAATTTGTTCATAGAAAAAATGTGACAGCTACTGCCATTACAGAACCTATGAAAGCATAACAGTAGCAAAAAAACTATCATGAGCCTAAGGATGCTCAATTTATCACAGTGTTAAGTGCTGTGAATCAAAGTATTTGCACACAAGGTATTTCGTATTTCCTACTGTCAATTTTGTCCATGCTTCTTTCTAAGTTCTCAGTGCACATCTAACTGAAATGGCTTCTGGATGCAGATAAAGTTTCCAGCAGCTTTGGTGATGTCTTGAGAGAATCAATGGATTTGAAAGCTGACAGTGATCATTGAGAGAAAAATAAATGCAAGGGAGACATTGCCCTGTATGTAACTCTTTCTTACTGAATACTATAAGCCATACAGCAAACCTCCTCAACTAAAATCTAAATTAACAGTTTCCTACTGAGGATATGAAATAAAAGTGGAGAATACAATGTGGACTTATATTCACACCTGGGTTGTGAATGTAAGTTGGGCAGAGGAGCGTTTGAGAGCAGCCCTGTGAAGAAAGACTTGGGGTGATGGCTGATGAAAAAGTCACCATGAGCCATCAGCGAGCACTCACAGCCCAGAAAGACAAATGATTCCTGGGCTTCAGCAAAAGCACCGAGGGCAGCAGGGCAAGGAGGTGATTCTCCCCCGCTGCTCTGCTCTCGTGAGATCCCACCTGGAGAACTGCATCCAGGTCTGGTGTCCCCAACATAAGGAGAACATGGAACTGTTGGAGCAAGTCCAGAGGAGGCCACAAAGTTGAGGACTGAAGCACCTCCCCCATGAAGACAGTCTGAGAAAGTTGGGGCTGTTCAGCCTGGAGAAGAGGAGGTTCCAAGGAGAACACACAGCAATCTTCCAGTATCTGAAGGAGCCTGCAGGGAAGCCAGGGAGGGACTCTTCATCAGGAACTGTATGATAGGACAAACTGTGGGGTCAAAATGAAGAAGGGAAATTTAAGTTAGATATTATGAAGAAATTCTTTACTGTGGGGGTGGTGAGGCACTGGAACAAGTTGCCCAGAGAAGCTGTGGATATCCCACTCCTAGAAGTGTTCAAGGCCAGGTTGGATGGGGCTCTGAGCAACCTGGTCTAGTGGAAGGTGTCCTTGGCCGTGGAAGGGGGACAGGAATCTTTAAAGTTCAGGCTTTAAGATTCTTTAAGGTCTCTTCCAACCCAAATCATCCTGTGATTCTATGATTCTATACATCGGTTAATGTCACTGTTTTTCCTTCTGTCAGTGTGCGCAGGTAGGAATGAGTGAACCAAAGAGGATGATTGTGTTCAAAATCCATTCACCAGGGGAAAGTGGCAAGTCACGCACTCTCATGTGAAGCTGAGGGGTGAGGATCAACTCCAAATGCTGGAAAAAAAGGCCTGGGAAAAAGGCTAGAGCCCCTGTTTATAGCACTGGCCACAGGAATGATGGTGGCTCTGTTTCAGTACCTGCTTGTGGGATGTGGAAGTCCAAGGGGTGTTTGAGCAGCACCATCTCCAGTGTGGGGTATTTCTTCCTGAGTAATGGAGTGCATCCAGCAGCTCTCCCACTGAGATATGGCTGCCTTTGAGCAAGACTCATGGCAAAGCCTTAACAGAGCCTCAGGATGGGTGATCCATACACTAAAATAGTCTATTGAGCAGGTTGTGTAGTTCCCTGCCCAAGCAACAAGGGGAGATACCTGACTACTCAAACTTTGCTACCTCCTTTGGAAACCACAGCCTTTGCTCTCAGTTGTACTTTGATGTGAATCTCTTGAAATCCCAGCCCATCATTCACACCACAGATGAAACAAGGGTGTGTGCTGGCCTTTTTACTTCAACAGCTGAGCCAGAAGTCCCACCAGAGTCACAGAGTTCATAAATGTTACACACTGATCACGAAGGAACAGCCACACACCAACTGTGACCAGGAGCAGTTCTCACCAGGAAAAGATGGTAAGTACAGGATATATTCCAAATTCCTGCTGCAAACTCAGTGAGCCTGGAAAACTCAGCCCTTGATGCGTCTGGCCACTGCTATCACATCATCTTTCAGAACAGAAGCTTTTCAAGACCAAAGACATCCAAAAAGACAATCCATAATATTCAAATTTCACATACAGCCTGGGATGCTGGAGACTATCACTGATCGCAAAAAACATGGGCAAATATCTGTAAAGTGAGTGTGCAAGGATTTTAAGTCAATTGGGGACCACTGGTGGTCAGAAAATGCAGATTAAGGTGGTATAAGACTGCAGGAAACCTTCTGTTCTTTCAGATCTCCCAGTCAAATATTTTAAAGCAGTTGATAAACACTTGCTGATGCAGAAATGTTCTTTCCTTCAGAAGACAGCAGAAAGTGCAGATTGTTTTTAAGAAAGAGTCTTTTTTTTACCAGGAGAATTTCAAATATCTGCTGACACCCTCAGGCAGAAAGGCAGATTTTCTTTCAGTTTAAAAAGCATATGCTTCTCTCTCTCTCTCTCTAAAAAAAACCCAAACCAAAAAAACCTCTTCATCCAAAGCAACTCGGGAGGGGCTGTTTGCTAATTTTACTCAATTCAGCTGCAAAAAACATCCAGAAGTAACTCATCTACAATATCTGGTACTCAGAGCTGTAGATAACAGACCACACTTCCTACACTGAGCAACCTACAACAGAAATCTAAAATATGCTTTATTTGCTTCTTTGTACTTGGTTCTGCAGAGTTTTATACTTCTTTACAGCTTCTTCTTTCACTAGATAGTAAATATTCTCAAGGTGAGAACTCAGGAGGCCTGGAGCAGGCTTTGAAATCTGTTGAAAGCCAAGAGAATATCAAGAAGCCAAGAGGCAGAATAGCACCAGGTTCAAACAGTGGCAATAGGGCTACTCAGTGCCTGTCATGCTGGTCCTGGCCCTGGACACCACAACAGTCTGACCATTCCATGGTGATGCCCCCCAGAGCCCCATCCTCAGCCTCCTGCTACTTATATTGCTCTTTCTGAAGTGCCAGCTCTGTGTGATTAGGTAGGAATTCATTTACACATTTAAAAATAAGTTTCTTCACCTGCAAAATTAAAAAGAAAATAAAATGGTGGGAAAAAAAGAAAAACGTTATTTATTCCAGTGTCATTATCTTAAATTGGTTTCCTTTTCCTTGGATGAGAAATTTTGCATTTCTGAGGCTTGTTTGAACCTTCAACTTCTTTATTTCCATGTTCTTCACTGCTGAAAGGAAACAACAGGGATGTTGCTCAGTTCTGATGTAGATTTGCCATGCCATGCCGTTTTCTGGTGGAGGCAATTTTCCAGATAAGGAAACTATCAATATCTGATTTTGTACACCAAAAAGTTTTCAGATTTGCTGTGATCCTGCATTCAGAAGGAATTAATCCAGTGATCCAGATGTTCTGGAGCTGGGCTCATCTCCTTTCCTGTTACCAACAGAGAAGACAATTCAAAAAAGTCTTTTTTACAAACAACAAAAACACAAAGTAACCTTTTTTTTTCTATCCCTGTTCAACATATATCTTGTAACACTTGCTCTGGCCTGGAATTTTACTACAAGGACAGCATCTTTTTCCAGTAAGTGCTAAATTGCCATGTGCAAGTGTGTCCCACTGATTTGTGAATGAAATAAAAAATGCAGATTCCAATAGTGAAAGGCACACAGAAGGTGATAAGATGAGAAGCAGATTGTTACAGGACAGCAGGAAATTTTATTTTTTTTCCCTGGAAGAGGAATGATTCATTAGAAGTGAAGAAAAAGTGAGATGTGAGCTCAGGATAATTATAAAGGCTTTTGCAATGGATTGAAATCACTCCAGGCCAAACAGCAGCAGCCAGAGGGAAATTCCAGTGCAGAAACGACAAACATAGGGTGTAAATGTATTTCTACAGATTGAAAACTTGCAAATAGTCTGCTTGATCTTCACATCTCGTCCTTCAGGTTTCCAAAGGTTCTTTGTAGGGTTTTGTTGTTTGTGGAGGGTTTTTTCAAACTGAGAACTAGATTTGAGCAGTTATCCTCTCATAACCGGTCTCATTCTCCTTTCTTGCCCACGCAAACCCTCCTCTTTCCCATCTGTAAGGAACAGCCCCAAGAAGCCATCACAGTCATGAATACCTGGTTTCAGCCCCTTGACCTTGTACATCAGGGGGCAGGAAAACAATACCAAACAGGAGTGTGTTGGTTTTGCTTGGTCCAGTTTTTTGGTAGTGGGGGGGGCCATAAAGATGGCTCCTGTGTGTTCCATGTGAAGGTTCTGGAAGTTTTTCACCCTGTCCAGCAGAGCCACTCTCTGATGGCTCTGAAGACGATGGACATGCTGCTGGCCAAACCTGGGCCTATTAGAGATGCTGGTTATGCCTCTGTGAAAACATATTTAAGAAGAAATCAAAACAATGGGTGTGCACACTTTTTAGCCAGAGAAGGAGGAGGAGGTGAAAATATGAGGGAAAACAACATGGAGACACCAAGGTCAGTGGAGAAGGTGGGGAAGGAGGTGCTCCTGGTACGAAAGCTGAGGGTCCTCTGCCGGCTGTGGTGAAGACCATGGGGAAGCAGCTGTGCCCCTGCCGCCCATGGGGTCCACAGGGGATGCAGAGATCCACCCACAGCCCGTGGGGAGGTGCCCATACCAGAGCACGTGGATGCCTGGAGGAAGCTGTGATCCAGTGGGAGTCCCAGTGGAGAGAAAGGCCTCGCTTCCAAGATGGAACAGCCTGGCCTTGGAGGTCTGCACCCCATGGATGAGGGACTCATGTTGCAGTAGATTTGGGCAGGCTGCTGCTCATGAAATTTGGACTCATACCAGAGGAGTTGGCAGAGAGCTGCTTCCCGAGGGAGGGACCCCATGGCTATGCAGAGGATGACTCCTCTCCCTGAGCAGCGGAAGAAGATCTTGGTGATGGACTGACCAAACCCCCATACCCTGTCCCTCTACGATGCTGGGGGGAAGGACGGAGGTGGGTGAGTGGAGAAACCATGTCTTAAGAGCTTATTTTTACTTCTCATTAGCCACTTCTGACTTAATTAGCTGTAAATCACTTTGCAACTTTATGTTTCATTCTGTTTTTCCCTCAGTGCATCTTCTCCCGGTTCCTTATCTCAACTCATAACACACTCAAAAATATGTTAACTTTTTTCCTCTCCTCTGCCCAGCTGTAGCAGGGGAGAGCAGAGAAAACAGTGCCTGGCATTCGGCCAGGGTCAAACCAGGACAAGGAGAAATCTCAGACCTCTGGGGAATATTTTAGAGGGCTGATGTGATTTGCTCAGTGGAGATACCCACCTGGGGTTAGGCCATGGCACTTCCTCATGGGATGAGGTGCTTTTAGGGAAGAGGTGCCCTGAACTAGCTCAGCTGCCAGAAGTGGTGTAGTCGCTCCCTGTTATCAATTGTGAGATCAATCTATCCTAAATGCATAAATCAGGACCCCTCTGCTGAACTGAGATTTGCATCAAGTCCTTTGTCAGCTACAGCAAAGATGATTGAGATTTCATCTGAACAAAAGTGAGAAAATTCACAAAGAAAAACACCTGAATGTGGGAATGGGAAGAGGGGTATGACTGGGAGGACCAGGATCATTAAGTATCTGCATGCAGTCCAAATGCAATTTTAGTTCCTTATTGTCTGTGAAGCATTCAAAGTCAGCCAGGATGACAAGGACAATTATGTCCCTGCAGCTCTCACTGAAGTGAGACATTCAGCTGCAAGAACAGACAGAGCTGGTAGCAATTATTGGACAAGGAAACATGATTGAAACATTAGGACTGAGATACAACTAGAAGCATCACTTTGCAGTGGTCTGAAGAACCATGCAGTGCTATAAAATTCTGTCTATTCCTTTGCAGTTAGTAGACAAATATGGGATCACCAGGAAAATAAAAATATGGGAGCATTGTAAGGGGAAGCCCTTAGGGAAGGTGCAGCAGTGCAAAGAATTGCTTGGAAACATCCAAGAAATAAATATACTAAAAAACAGTAGTAGGTTTGTCTGAAGGGTTCATTTGTACAGAAAATTACATTTTAAAACTCGTGCTCCTTTTAGCCAAATCCAACTTTCTTTAGTTCAAGATGGAAGGATGGGGCAGGGGGGGAAAGGAAGGAAGGAAAATAATCTAGCAGAGAAAGAGAAAAGGAAGAATAAAACCAAATCTGTAAAGTCAACCCAAAATCCAAAATTCAGGTTAAAAAGTTAATGAATGTGAATAGCTCAACTGGGGTGTTGCATATTGAAAATTAGCAATCATGTTGAACAAGGGAGTAATAAGAAAGGATGAAAAAGAGACATACTGGGGCCATGGCAAAGGCACAATTAAACTCACTTGACTTAAGTCCAATATTTTTTCATGGAGATACATCCAATGCAAATGCCATCCATAATTGGAAGATATGATTTGTCACCTCTTTCTTTTCCTCCTGAAAGCATTTCTACTGTTCTCATTTTTATATAAACAACTGTTTGTACAAATATTTCTAGTTTTATATAGCTAAATGTAATCTTCCCTCCAAGTGCTCTCAAAGCCCAAGGTGAAAGCAGCAATGGCACAAAATGCCATTCCTAATTACACAGCTCAAGGGCTCAGGCTGTCAGTGGACGTGGGACCAAGGAGTGCTTCCAGAAGGGTTCATGAATGCACATCAGAGCCTATAAACCAACCTTCAAGTGGTACAGGAAAAAAGAGTGAGAAGTTTGCAGTATTTGGGCAGCTTGGTCAGCAGGTCTGTGCTCAACTGCTCTGCATTGCAAAGAGAGAACTCCAGAGCAGGGAAAGTTTGGAATTTATGCTAAACCTGGGAGCCAGGTATGTTGTACCTGAATGCAAGCATCTGTCTGTGGCATTCTCACTCAAGCTGCATCTGGTTTCTACTTGAAGTTTCATGTGTTCCAACCCATGAAACCATAAAGACAGTGGATGGACAGAAGTGTGCAAGAAGTTGTGACCTCCCTCATTGGCATCACCTGGGGGACACATTCTGCAACACATTGAGAGGAGGGTAAAGCCTTTCTTCTTCCCAGCTCCTGGTTAAAATGCTTTAGATGTTTCCAGCCTCAGAAGTTGCCTCTGGGCTTTTCTTGGACATTGCAGTATGACATTCAAGGAATGTGAGACTTTTTTTTTTATTTAGCAGTCATGTGGAAAAAAAGCTTGAGCATAGGTCAAGACAAGGTAAACAGATCGAATGGTTCCATTAAATAAATTTTTTTCCAATAACAATTATGCAGTATTTAAAAAAACTTTCTTTTCACTGCTTCTTTCATTCTGTTTTTTAATAGTATAAAAAAAGCCAAAAAAGTAATTAGATGATCAATCCGTATGTCTGCTATAACTGGAGATTTCTGAACCTAATACGATCAGGGTTTTTGTTTGTTTGTCCCACAGAGGCTGGCTGCTTCTTAGCTTTGAATTATGGTCTGTCATGGCAAAAGCAGCTTTTATCAGACTTAAACTGAAGGAAGTTTCTCAGATGAGTATTTTTAATCTGAAAAAAATCTGAAAACTAGTAAAAGTGTTTGGCTTGAAGGAAGTGAGTTGGGATGTGTTTTGGTGCAAGAAACAGTTGGAGACCTCATCAAATTCTCTGGGAGACAGAGACCGGCAAGGCTCACATGTTCTGCAAGAGGTCTGGATTTTATTAGACTACGTGCTGTGGACCTGTCATATTCAATAAAATGAGACTTTGGTTTCTATTTGTTTCTTAATTAAAGTGTTTCTTAGGAAAACCTGCTACCTAAAAGAAGATACCAGTAAAAAAAGAAAATATTATCTAACCATAAAAGCTCAGTGTCAAATGACTTATTTAATGCAATAGCAAGTCCCCAAAGAAAAAATGCATTTCACTCCCTCAGAACTTGATATTACTGGTTTGTTTTTCAAAAAATATACCCTGTTGTAGCACGTTTTCAACAGCCAGCTCGTATCTTGGGTTCTGGTCAGGGTTTCAGTGCCATAAGATTTCCAATACACGAGGATACCATAAAGTGATACAAGAAAAAGGAAAGTGAAGAAACAAATTACTTGTTTCCTTTTTTTTAACTGGGAGAAAAGGAAAAAAAAAATCAAGACAAGCATCTGACAACGCTGCATGAGTTTAAAAAACTCCAGAAAAATGAGAGAGAAAGGTCACCTTCATAGCTCAGGGTGTGCTTTGTAGTAACGGATTTGCCCTGGGATTTTCTTCCTAAGAGAAAGTCAAATAAAACAAAGAAAACAATCTTCAGTCTGAGGCTGGCAAACATATCCATAAATTACACGTTGCTTCCAAAGCAAGGTGGATAAGGCAAAAAAATATTGGGATTGTTGAAAACAGATTAGAGGCTGCTCTCGGGAAGTCAAGGACTGGACAAACCCTGATAGGCAGAGGGACCTTTTCTCATTCCCAGAGCAACAATACGGTTTCCTCCTAATAAGATAATAATTTACACTGCTGAAATTATGTGGTTTCAAGGTCTGAAAGGGGCTATTAGTCTTTTCTCAGTAAGCACAGTAGTAAGTAGATAGACTCAAAGACACCTGCCTGAAACAAAGTGTTATTCAACACATTACACAGAACATCTTTAAACAGTTTACTTTTTAAAATGAGGGGAAGATGGTAGAATCATCATCCACATAAGCAAAAAAAAAAAAAAAAACCAAAAAAACCAGCATGATGTACAAAGTTTCCAAGAGCAAACAGAAAAACTCAATTTTGTTCTTTTGTTTGGTTGGTAAGGTTTTTTTGGTGTTCTTTTAGTTTAGTTTTTCTCCTTGTATAACTCCCACACCAGTAAAACAGCCCAGAAAATGAATCAGCAGTATTAACTCCCTTGGCAATGATGTGCTGTGGGGGGCAAGTTCTCCCTTCTCATGTATAGTTAACAAGTGCATTTGTTTTCCTTTCTTTTATACTGAACATAGTGCTCTTTGTCCTTACCAGGAGGAAAACAAACAAACAAAAAAAAGAAATCCAACCAATNAAAAAAAAAAAAAAAAACCAACAAAAAAAAAAAAAAAAAAAAAAAAAAAAAGGAAAAAAAAGCAAACCCAAAACTGAAAGCCCCAGTGAAGTCAGAATGTAATTTTCTATTAATAAATGAGGTCATCAGAGTCTGTTAAGAGACCGGGGAGTGTGTAGGGAGAAAAAGTCCCTTAAGTGCCAACCTAACAATTCCACAGAGCTTTTTTTATGCAAGTTCTGGAAAGAAGCTTTATTAAATGATTTACTCTGACTTTAGACACAGCACTTACGTTAGGAGAATCTGGCTGGAAGCTGTCTGCAGCCCCCTGTTAAAGCAAGAATGCCAAAAGCAGGAGTGCAGGAAGAAGACAGGAGCACACCCGGAGACTCGGTTTTGTCTGGGCATTTTGAGGTGGTTTAGTCTGCTCAGAATGGGCTTTCATCAGCAATGCAGTTACTGCAAGCACTGCTCTGGGTCTCAGTCTGGCACTGTCAGGTCTGGGGACAGCGCTGGTGGCACCAAAGTGAAGAACTTTGTGATGGGGAGTTGCTGTGGCTGACAATTTGCTGGGGACCTGCTCCTTTTTGTCCAGACCTGGTGATATCTCCAGTGTTGGACTCCAGTATTGCTTAAAGCATAAATAATGCTGCAACTACCATCCTGTTTTGCTACTCTGGGTCTGCCAAGTCTTCTCACATCCTCCTTCCCTAGAGCGTATCCCAGTTTATCTTCCTAATCTTCCAAGATCTCCAGTTATTTCTGCCTTACCTGTTCTTCTTACTAGTTAGTAGCTAGGCTAGCTCCTTCCTTTACTCTTTAGGGGGCTGTCTTGTTGATTTAAATCCTTCTCCCTGACCCAAATTCCTTTCTAACATCTTTTTTTTATATGTGAGATTAATATAACTTTAGAAGTTTTAAGCCTATCAACCTGTCTGCAGCTCAGGCTCACCTCAAAACCCATTTTGGCTTAAAGCAGCAGCTGCCAGGAAAAACCAGCTGAGCAGCAGCTGGTGCATTGCCACAAAACCTGTTGACTGGGAATTAAGAGCACAGTAATTTGTGTTAAAGCTTGCCATTACTCTCCTTACCTCAGACCTTTCCACTATTGCTTGTTATTCATTTTCCTTTCCTGTTATAATTTCTCTGGAAACTGAGGCAAGTTCTTGGTGCCTGAAGCTACAGCACACTGTGGATGAAACCTGGCCAGCAGTCAGTCTGCATGGCATGCACAGAAGGGAAGGGATTTTTGTTTAGGGCTGTTAGTGGAAAGTTATGGACTCTGGCACTGAAAAACTTAACACATCTTAGCTGTCGCAACCTTGCAGTCTACAGCCTTTATCCTACTAGGTACCACAGAATTTCAAATATGGATATACTAACTTATTAGCACGTTTGCAGCCTAGCCATGTGGAGGTGGTGGTTGTTGTTTGCCTCACAGCCTGATCCTCCACAGCCTCTCCACTGCAGTGCTCTCCTGAAAACAAAAGGCAGCTTACTCAGTTTTCCTGTATAAGCAGCAATTCTTTGAAGAGATGCAAAGAGGCTTTCACAGCTGTTAAAAAAGCAATGCCAGGACACTTAATATACTTTCTTTCTAAATTATCTCTCGGTTGCAGAAGGGCTACAGTATTTGTACAAGATTATGGTGTGCTGCATCTGACTGGGAAACTGATTTTGTGGGTTCCTTGTGAACTCTGCTTTAAAATATCAAAAACCTCTCATTTTCTCTTAACTGTTCTTAAACCTCAGCTTGCTATTTCTTAATCTTTTCCCCCAGCTACCGCCCACCTCCCTGCCTGCTGTCCTCAGACTGGTCTGTATTAACAGGGGCAGAGGCTGAGCAGAGCCTGGCGATAAATGGGATCACTCCTGTCCCACTTTGGCGCTGGGTCAGCCTTGTGCTGAGGGCAAGGAGCAGCTCCATGGTCTGCAACATCCCTCTCCTGCAGCCCTTTCCCTCCTGTACCTGATTCACATGGGCTGTGGAGCTGCAAGGCACAGAACAAAGCCCTTCATGCCAGTCTGAGGCAGAGGAATTGGGGACAGTGATGTTCCTGAAGAGCAGCCACAAGAGCAATCCATCCCTTCCTAAAACTCTCAAACTCAGTGTTTCTCCTCACCACTGCCTGTCCACCCCGGTCTGTTAAAAAGTGCACGTTGTGTATAGGTGGAGGTGCCTGACATGGTGCCACTCACATGGTGCCTTTCTTCCTCTGGTGAGGAACCAGGAAACATGAGATGAGGGAGAGCAGTGGAAATGGCAGCAGCCCTGGGCTAAGGAAAGCTGAGAGTTTGGAGAAACTGTGAGGTTTGTGCTTTTGTAAGGCTGAGGTCATGAGATGGCTTCACAAAGGCCACCAAAGGAAGAGCTGGGGGAGGTAATAGGTGATCATAAAATGTTTTCTACTGTGGTGCTGCTTAGAGGAATAATTCCCAGCTTTGTTGACAAATACATGGATCTTTCTCATTCCCCACACCCTCCAGAGCCCACCCCAGCTCTGTCTGTTGGGGCAGATGTCTCTGTACATCAGTCAGATTGGGGCGTGGAGATGCTGCACTTCTGCCAGGCAATAGGACAATCCCACTGTGAAGATCTCACCAGCTCTCTAAAACAGCCTGAACCTCTTGTAATCTACTACTTATTGCTTGCTTTTTCTGAGATTTTCATTATCATCTTCATGTATCTCAATATATCTCTCTCAATTTTCTCTAAATAAGGCAGGAATAATGATTTTTTTCTTTCCTTCCTTCCTTCCTTCCTTCATTATGAAGATCAATTTGTTAAAGTCTAAGTTGCTGATGTCTACAGTATTACATTCATAAAGATATTAGAAATCAGATAGACATAAATCCATTACAAGTGATTGGGTAAATAGGGATTTTATTTTGCCTTTCAGCTACCAATGATGCCATTGACGACAGGTGCATTAAGAACCCTTAGAAAATCCCACTGGTCTCTGTGATTCCATGTTTTGTTGGTTCTTTTGCCGCCATCTCAGAAGCTGAGTGGTAGCTGCAGGAAGAAGACAAAGAGCTATGTTTCATTAGAGATCCAAGCTTAGAACCTCAGAGAAGTTATAAAGACAGGATAGCATTTAATATTGCTAAAAATGCTCACCTTATCTGCCCAACACTAACTCCTAACAGGCCTCTATACAAATGTCAGCATCTCCCTCAGCAGCAGCTGCTAGGTCTACTTTTTCAAGCTGTAGAACAGGCACCAGGGAGCAGCGAGTTTGCTGTCTTTCCTGCCAATAATGTTTCAAATATTTGTGCTGTTCCTGTAGTTTTAATATCACTTATTGTGGTAATACTGTTGCTAATGAAATAAAAAGCTGCATGACTCAGAAACCTCCTCTGCAAGGACCTCAAATAAGTGCAAAACTATGCAGTTTTTGCACGTGAAAGACAGACAGTTTTCCTTTCCAAAAAAAGTTGCAAATGCACAACGTTTCAATGCAAGTCACCAGACTCCTGAGAGCCATCTTGCTAATGTGAAGGGAACAGCTCATACAAGTACATTTGTTCATATTTTATTTGCTCTCTTTCACAATGTTCAGGAGTGGTTATTATCTACTTCTTTAGAATTATACCTTTTTAAACCAAAGTTAGAGCACAGCTTTTAGCTGTGCCAGTCCCAGCTCAGTCTGCATTTGCTATAATTTTACTGGGTTCTTGCTAGAAGTCCAGCTGGTGGGAGATTCAAAAACAACTCGTAAGTTGCTGCTCACCAATCCCACTGGCAGGGGCATGCTCTGACCACCTTTGTCCTCACACCCACCTCTTACTACAGAATTTAATTTGGGACAGCTGTTAAATTCCACCCTGGACATTCAGTGATTGCTGGCAAAATGCAACCATCATGTAATAATTTCAACATCTGCAGAACTGGGCCATTAGACATTTCAGTGATAAATAATGCTGCTAGCTGTCTGTGTCCAGATAGACTTGAAACAAAGGTTACTCACAGCAGAATGACTGGAATCTGAAAACTAAAGAATGTGCTCATTTGTTTTGAGATGTATTTGAAAATACAATTCGGTGCGTGCTAAATTAATGATCACAGGCATAGATCAGATGGTTGGTACAGGAAAAAGCATCCACATGCCATGTGCCTGTTTCTGCTGTGATGTGATGGGAATTAGTTTAAATATATCTCTTACATCTGTTGATTTTTTGTTCTACTTTTGAGAAATAATTCAATCTGCATCAGTATTTGAAAAATAATTTAGCTCCATACTGTGGCAAAATTTATTATAAAACTCTAAATAAACCAAAATGAAGATAGCCCAAGTTACAAGACTGTAAAAACATAAATGAATAGGGATGGATAACTTGTTTTAACACACACATGAATTATTATTTAATCTGGCAACCTGCTGGGTTTCTTCATTATATCATAAGCAACATTTTAAGATTATGTAACAGCTGTAAATATAGCACCAAAGCAATTCATGGTTAAAAAAGTCTTGACGGAAGCACTGTCTTTCTTAATTATTCAGCTATCAAACTCAGAGAGACTTTATTGATCCAGCAGCAGCCGACTTCTGCCCTCCAGTGTAATTCTCACTTGTGCTGAGCATCCACTGAAACTGAAGCATCGTTCAGAAAACAAAAAGGGAATTTATCTCCTTTTCCATGATAAACATAATTTGATACTTTTTGTCTTACCCTATTGCCTTTTTTTTCATAAACACTGAGCTAAGCACTGTGTCAGAGCCCAGTTGCCCATAGAGACCTTAGATCTGCAGCTTTGTCCCTGTTTAGGGCCACTCTGAAGCACCTGGTACTGTGTAATCACACGCACAAGTGCTTTCCTGAGCTTGCAATAGCTAATTATGGTCATATACAAGTGATTGTCACCTTTTTGGCGAGATCAGCTTTGAAAATGTTCCCTTCCTTCTATTCTGGTAGAACTGTGCTTCTGCAATACTAAATCACCTCCCAGGCCCAGGCTAATTTCAGAGTGGCTTTAGTTCAACCCTTTGTGCCCTAATGCAGGACAGGGGCTCCACTCTCCTCTGCGTGTCTCACTTATTATGAGAGCTACACGAAAACCTAAAAGCTAGGTAAAGAGTCTAACCAGGACCACAGCAAGCCATGGTTCTGTGGCCTGACTGTCAAGCATTTGTAGTTTGTGGGATGAAGGGCTGGATTTGATGTTTATTCCCCTACCCCACCGAAACACACTGTCTACAAGGACCCCATTCCCCTGCACGTCCCCCTGCCCAAGGTGAGACCCTCGGGGTGCAGGTACTGGGCCCCTATGGAAAGAGTTGGAGCACACTGCTTTCCCTTGGGGGCTGGCTGGCATCAGAATCCGCTCTCCAGGTGTGTCTCCAATAGTCCAAATATTTTGCCTTTAAATAGCAAACTATGCTCTCTGTTTTTCAGATAGTCAAAATTCATGGAGTAGTCATGACAAGGATCATTTAAGTGGGATTATGTTGGAGCACAAACTTAACACCTTAAATGCAAGTGGACCATAGATTATACCATTAAGCTGCTGAGCTGTAGTATATGTTTTAAAACCATAGCAAAATTCTGTCTGATCTCGGTAGTTTGATCCAACCTGTAAAATCAAAATGGACTCAAAATGTTTCATTTTAGAAACTGAAGTACTGCATCAATTCAGATCACAATAAAGCCAAGATTTGTACAAGGAATGAAGAAAGGGAGAAACGAGAGAAACATTCAGAACAAAAGGCAGAAGTGAGAATCAAGTATGTTTATGAACAGCTTTTAGGTTGTCATGTCCCTGAGGACTTCTGGGGAGCTGGTCTCACGTAACTGAGTGGAAATGCCATCTTACCTGAAATAGTCTTACAAAAATATTTGTTCTGAAAAATCCATTTTCTGGGAAGGAAGTAGAGCAGAAAAAGATTTTCAACGTAAATCTTCATAAACAGCTGTACTTTAGTAACTGAGTCCAAAAATACAAAAATACATTTGCAGATAGTATGAGCATGGGTGATTTTTTTTCCTTCCCAATAACGGACTAGACTTTCCAATAAATAGGCCCATAAGTTTTACTTCTAAAACTATTAAAAATTTTATATGAGCTTAATACTAGAGGGATTTGTATTTCGATTAACATTTCAGGAGCCTAAATTATTTTCCCAATAGATATTTGATATTCTTGTCTTGGCTTCCTTAAAGGAAATATTTTCCTCCAGTATTTAAGAATGTACATCAGGGGAAGAACTGCCTTTTTTTTTTTTTTTCTTTTTTGTGAGGCTAGAAAGGAGCTTTCATCTGGCTTCTACAAATTTAGGACAAAACCAGCAATCCAACTTACTGCAATCTCAACTGCATACTGTTTAAATTGTCAGATTCACAGAAAAATTAATTACATTCTGGCTGATGGATTTATCTTCTCTATAGATGTGAGTAATTTTAAAATAATTATCAGGATGCAGTTATGTTTTATGGATTTCATGTAATTTTCAAAATTTCGTAGTGTGGTGGTACCTTATTTGATGGGAGATGGATCTCTAGCTCATTAGTTGGGAACAGATCTAGAAGACTTTGACCCTTGGCAAAATTGCATTGTCACTTCTGGGTGTATCAAAGACAGATTTAGCTGTGTTTTTCTCTCAGTTACGGCATCACTGCTTCCCACTTCTTCCTGAAAGCAGAAACAATCTACCTAAAATATTCTCCTCTGTCAAAGTTTTAATTTTGTTTCTACATAAATAATGCATATGCGCAGGCACTAGTGCTGCTGTCATTAACTGGGAATAAACCTGGAGCTTTCAGCTCTGGAAGCACAGACCCACACAATCTGAGCAGGAGAAGCGGTTTTGTCACAAACTATTAAATAACAGCCTGCTGCAGCCGCCGTCACTCCCCATCGGGAGGGCGAATCTGCATGCATTAAACGCTGTTTATAATATTAAACGTGGAGGTGCCAGCAGACACTGGGGCCCTCATTCGATCAGCTTTAAAGGATAGGAATCAGGCACGGCACAAAGAGAGGGTGCTCGCAGCTTTGCCTGCAAGCACGTCTGCCTCACTGCTGCTCTCCCTGCCGGGGCTACAGTCATTACCTACCACGGCTGCCTTATTCCAAACAAACCTCTCCGGAAGCAGCAACTGCAAATGAAATAATTAAAGTCAGCTCTGCCTTCCTGAATGTTAATAGGCTAATTGTCCTACAGACACTTAATGAAAGCCTGTACCTTTTCTGTGTGTGAAGTACTAAAACCTTACTTAAATGCTGCAAATGTGCCTCAAATGATCCAGCTAGAGAGACTACGTGCTGCAGAGGGAAAAGCAAGAAAAATCCTCTTTTCGCAAGTCTCAAAGTGATGAAATCTCGATTGCAGGGGAAGGCTGTCTTGAAATGCCTGAGAAATAAGCCATTGCATTGATATTCTGTCAGAGTCTTTCACTGCTAAAGATAGAGAAGTAAAACAAATAAATCCCATCACTAAGGAGCGAGCTGAACTCAATACAGTGCACAATGTTTGCAAGGTCAACTCGCTGCTCTCTATAGGCAGGTCTGTTTATAACTGCTGTCTTCAAAACCAAAACCCACAGTCGATCCCCATGTGCTGACAGCAGTTACTCTCTCACTGAAGCCAAAATAATAAATCACACCAAGCATTCTTCAGAAGGAGACCTGCGTCCTTCAGGGTTAACTGTGAGAAGAGGAAAGCAATGTCAGAATGGAGTCAAACTTTAAAACACACTCTGGAAAGGCTTTGAAGATCACTTGGGCTCTGGGAGGGGAAGAGTCCAGAAGTCACACTGACTTTTCCATCACTCTTCTCTTTCCAAACAATATTGATTTGTCTAGTTGTAGTCCATGTTTCCTGTATGTTTCATCTCTAGTATTCTGTGCTGAAACTTGAAGAATCCCTTTACCATAATTTTTTAACATCTCTCTTCCCTTCTCAAGACATATGAAGGGGGTACAACTGAAGTGTTGAGTGGATCTTCTATCATGTTCTGCATAACTGTGTCACACCCACAGAGCACGTTCACACAGTGAATACACAAATTAAAACGTGTGCAGCTGGTTTTAGCTGACCACACCCAAGCCCATTACCTTCCTCATCACCCTGAAAGAGTCTGAATAAAGTTCCCTCCTCCTCAGAGATGTCCATTCCAAGGGAAGAGGACACAACAACGGGTTTTAGGGTCCCCAGTGACTCAAGGAGTTAGCTGATCCTTCTGCTGGTATACCAAGAAACAGGTTATGGGAATCAACCTGAAGTCCTGAACCCTCCTACACACACTTTCAAGTCAAGGAGAGAATAAATGATTAAGGCAGAGAGCAGATGATTAGGCCATGGCTGCTTATAGCTTGAAAGAGAGAAAGATATTTTCCTCTGTTGATATCAATAAGGTTGAGTTGTTTAATTCTTTTATTTAGGGAAAATAAAAGCTGTTTTGAAGTGTTACCCCTGGCTTGAGGTGGTACCCACAGGTCTGCTGAGGAGCAGTCACGACCAGCTGACTGAAACACTCAACTGGAAAGGACAAAATGGGAAAAATTATCAACCTATGCAGTACAGAAGAACTTAGTGTACACCTCGCCACTCTTCCTGTCTCATTCAATTAAATCAAATCAGATCAAATCACCTCTGAGGTTTAGATGGTAGAAATGTGCACAACAGAGATCTGTCTGGGCTTTCAATTCTGCATGAAGTGCGGCGAGAGGAATGTGCCTTTGCAGCTCAGCTTCATTGATGTGTGAGCTCATATTCATGTCAGCTTTTCTATAAAGGATACTTGAATGACTCTATTTTTAGATTTTACTGTGATGTTATTTCATCAGCTATTGCATGCATAATGCATCATCAGCAACAAAAATTTTAATCATAGCATAAATCAGCTGAAAGATGCTACAAGAAATCAAAGTCCAAATTGCTTTGCTTGGGGACTTGAGTAAATGGATCTTGATTTTTAATTTCTAAATTCAGAGAGGCTCTGGGGGGCATGCTCCCCAGATGTGTAGCTGATTGGTGAATGTATGTTGCAAGGCCACTCAGGTTGAATCCCAAAACCTGAAATGTCATATTTCAATCAGAAAGCAGCTTTTACTTTTACAGTTTTTGCCTAAGAGAAATTGAGATCACAATTTGGGTCTCTCATCTAAATAACTCAGTTAAAGTAAAGCTCCTGATTGATAGCCAAAAACCACCTGCTGATCATTCACAAATTCCAAATCAAGGAAAAGAATCTTCAAAGTAATTTCAGTGTAGTCCCCCAAGACCCAGCAAGGAAATCTTTCACAGGCACAGAAGGCTCAAATAATTCCAGTTTAATTTCCAACAGCAAAGAAAGAGTAATTGTCTGGGGCTGTGCCCTGTTATTAATGTGTTAAGGAAATAGAATTCAAATCAGACACCTTACAGAGCAGCACAGAGAACTGAAAGGGGATTAACAGACCTGTTTTTCAGCTGGGAAATCTTTTTACTCATTGCTGCTGGTTTTGTTATGGACAATCCATCTAATCTAGCTCAACAGCTTTAAAAAGTGGGTCCGATGTTATTTGTGGGGTCAGATTGGCGGGGCAGGGCAGATTCCTTTTCCTTGCAGATAATATGGATGTGAGAGCAGCAGCCATTTCAGCTGGGAGAGGCTCAGCTCTTTGTCAAGCAGGGATCTGCTCCTGGTTTTACTCTCAGGAAGCAGAGGTTGGACCAGCTCAGGACATGCTCCATGCAGGGACAGCCTGGGCTTAAAAAGAAATGCTCAGGGATTAGCACTTCCTCTTGCTTCCTAAGAGCTGTCCTAGGTTGGATGGACAAGCCAGATCCAGGGAGCAGGACAGCAGCTGGACTTCTCCATCCCAATGTGACAAATGTTGGGGTATCATTTAATTGGAGGTCCATAACTGTGACAGCAGGAACATTTCTTCCTGACCTCTGCGACTCTTCTTCACAGTGTTTTATGTTTTGCAGAGAAAATCTCTCTTCTCCACACCTCTGCAATCTGGAAGAACCTTTTGTAATTCTCTGTTTCATGGTTCTATCGCATTTATCTTTAAGTTATCTCTTTCCTTTGATTAGGCCTTTTATTTCTCTTTCCCCTGGGTTATCAACCTCTGTTTCCATAGTACATAATTGAGCTGCTGAATATTCATGATTAGTCCCTGGAGTCACATAAAGATCTCCAGAGCACGATAAAACCCTCCTTGGTTGTGTTTCGGTTACATTAGAGCCAAAACACTAAATATAACTTAGTATGCAATATCTCCCCTTAGTTTAGAAAGAATTGGAGAGGGAATATTTATCCTTTCATAAGGGAAAGGAGGGAAGGAAAGAGAATTGGGGACTGAGAAGGAAGGAGGGTGGAGGAAGAAAGCAGCCCGGCAGTCAGCAAGAAGGGGAAAGACAACAGTCCAGGCACCCTGTGTGAAATTCCCCCCTGTCCTGACACCATTGTGTTTACTGAGGGTATTGCATCACTCACTTGGTGATGATGTCACAACAAACAGACTCTCAAAGCATCAGGAATAAAATATTTAAGCAATGACCTTTTTATTCAGTCAAGCAAACCTGCCAGAAAAAATCCCCCTTTGCAAGCAGCAGTCCAACAGTGCCAGCAGTTCTTCAGATGGTCCAATTTGCCCTATGTGAAATATTCTCCTGTGACTGTGGTCTGGACACTAATCTAGATCTATATCCAGGGATATAATGAGTATTTAAAAGCAGGAGGAGGAGAGATAAAAGGTTCCAGCCTTTCTAGGCAGGTAGAAGGGCATACTCCTGAGTGGGATGCAGCTGGTCCAAAGTCTCCTCAAGCACCAGGTAAAATTTAACCTGATATTCCTCTCCACTCTGTACTGCCGTTGCAATTACACCATTGCAACCTTCTGATGTCTTTGCCCAGGCTGTCTGCCCCAGCGCAGACATTTATCCACCAAGGACCTGTGCAGCCAACCAGTGTGGTACATATGCTACATTCTGTTAAATTCACCATCAGGGTTTGCTGGCAGTTCGTACATTTCTTACATTTGTACACACAAGTTCCCTTGGTGAACCTTTGTTCTGACAAGGGCAGACATGCAGCATTTACATCCTGAGAGGCAACGATGGGATGTATCCCGATGATCATCACTCTCCACACACCCAAAGCAACTCCCAGCACTTCAAAACTGCCTGTAATGCTGAAAAAAAATTGAAGTCCAGGACACATTGTCAGTTTAAAAAAAAAAAACAAAAAAAACCAACAAACCAGATTTGTGTTATTGAAGTCATATAAATTGCAAATCAGCGCCTTATGGGTGATGATCTGTCTGAATGACACTTCCTCTGCTGCTTTAGGGAGTTTCCAGAAACAATGTATTTTAATGAGTCACTGTAATGACTTGAAATCAAGTCAGAAAGAGAAACTTTCTGTAAAAGGCTACTTTTAATTTGGAACATGAGGTATTATTCAGAAGCATCAAATATCTGTGACTCATACAATGATTCTTTACAAGCCTAGTCTAAAGCTTTTTCTTGGTAACTGTTGTGTTAATGGAAAATCTAAACCCTGGCCCAAGATAATAATTATTCTTATATTTTGAATTGAAAAGGGAAATAATTTTCACTCAGATTTTATACCATGTATGTTTATAATTTTTCTTTCAAAACAATATTGAAAGAATGACTTGGAAGAATGAAAGAATCTACTGAATGTCCCGATCAAATTTCCTAAAGGTTGACAGATCCCACGGGCTGGTGCTGCTTG
Organism: Pardalotus punctatus; assembly: GCA_013400915.1. Taxonomy (NCBI): domain Eukaryota; kingdom Metazoa; phylum Chordata; class Aves; order Passeriformes; family Pardalotidae; genus Pardalotus; species Pardalotus punctatus. The sequence continues at coordinate 299,859 of VZTX01006749.1, forward strand.
GCTTAAACACCTTTCCTTCATTTCATTGTTAGTTTTACTTTGGATGGTCTCAATATGCTCAGGTGTTAAGGAAGCAAACGATAAAAGGACAAAGGCCACAAGTCCTGAAACTTAACAACTGGAATTACTCACAGCCATCAAATCTCTGCATGAGTTATAATTAGCTCCATTTCTCACCCACATGAAAATTAGTAAAGGATATGCTCAACTAGGAGACATAACCAGTTACACCTGAATGTATTGAGAGAACGTGACATATAGTAAGTGCTGAAGTATTGCTAAAAATTTTTTAAAAAATTAATTAGGAAAGACATGAATTCCTCCAAACGCTTTGGCCAGAAAAGGAGGGTTTTGTCACTTTGTCTGATCACACAGATGGACCAGATGAATATTTATTTGTTCATGACAAACACACAAACATGCAGCACTCAGCGCTAGTGTTTCCAAAGGCAGCACTGTGGAACTGGATCAGACTTTCCCGGGGGGCTGAGAAAAAAGAGCAATCTGCAACTCTGACAGAATTTACAAACTTTCTGAACCATAAAATATGGTGCTTCATGTCTGCCATGGAGAAGGTCAGGAAGGTATGGAAAATTTTAGCAAAGGCATAGAAATTCAAGCTCCAGTGAGTTCTCATCATTAAAATCTGTGCAACCACTAATTTATTAGCTAAATGTAAAAGTTAAAGGCACAATGTCCCAGTCATGTTCCAGTTTGAACAGTTACAGTCTGCATAGCTGAAACCCCTCACCTGGTTAAGTGGACATTATCTGTGTGCCACCCATTCCTTGGCCTTCTTTAGCACCCTTGCTTTCCAGATTTCCTCATTTCCATCTCTTTATTTTGAATTTCTTTACCCACACATGGGTTAGTTTGAGTCTTTTTCCATGCTGAGTTTCATTTTGTTATTTTCAGCTCAGCTCTGAATGAGTTAGATGATGCTCATGCTGCAGAGCATTGCCAATCTTGTCATACCATCTGTTTCAAAAATTAGAGAAGGAGCTGAATCCCCTAATGGGATGAAATAACTGTACTTTGCTCTAGGAGTTTTCTTCATGGGTTATGTTTTTTGTTCACTTGTTCATAGTTCTGTCCTTTATGGCCCAGTAATTTAAATACCATTATGTTCTCTGCCATTAAGCCTCCCTGAAAGCTTAATTTTGCCAAAGACTGCTGATGCTCTATACAGTCCAATTTATTTTGCACTTTGAAGCAGAAAAGTCTTCACAGGTATTTCTAAAAACTCAAGCACTAATGAAGAACACCATGTTTTATGAGACGATAACTAGATGGCTCTTCTACTGATTTTTAAGGCCATATCCACATAGATTTCTATATCATCACCTAAAACAGTAAAAAGAAATCATTTTAGTATTCCTTTTTTAAAATGCTTGTGATTTTTGCTTGAACTGAACTTACTCGGGGATTTTTTGTGAATCCTACTGTTTCTGCCTTAGATCTGGAGAATTTCAGAAGGGCCAGTGAGAATGTGCTCCTCTACCCCTATGGCAAACAGATGAAAAACAACCTGGAAAAGGCCCAAGAGAAAGATACAGCTACAGGAGTGAGGAAGCATTGTTTCTCTGTGCACGTCTGAGTATAATCTTGTTGCACACCAGATACACTCCATCCTCCTGCTCTTCTCAGCAAACTGGCACTAAAGATGAGTGCATAGGTCTGCAACAACTAGACATGATGAGAATTTTTTGGTTTTGCAGTCATCGAGCATGTAGAACACAATTAAAAGCTATACTTTCTCCTAATGCAGTCCTATATATGTATGAGAGTGTTTGCAGTTTTTAATCAAAATTAATTCATTAATTTCAGTGTTTTCTAGTAACTGGTTCCTCCAGAGGATGGCATTTTCCTCATCTGAGGGACAAAGAACAGAGCAGAGCTGACAGCATCTCATTACATGGGCCTTTCAGCAGGAAATTTTCAAGTCCATAAATAAGCAGGAGAACGACTGAAGAAGATTACAGCAGTGGCAGGGGATTCAAGAGGAGCTGAACACTTCAACACTTGTTTGAAGCTCACATAGAAGCTGTTGAGAGATTTCTGTCTCAAGCCCAGCTGCAAGCTGCTATTGATGGGGAGAATCACAGGTCTTGTAGTCCTTTTCCTCTGCTAACCAGGTTTATCTTCAGCACTTCAAGCTTTCTTCCTTCAATGGAACTTTTTCTTCTGCTGGACTTGCTGGAGCTCTTCTGGGAAAATTGAAGACAGTCATAATTTAGGTGTTGAAGGCATGAACCAGAGCACAAAGTGCAGCTAGAAATAAGTGAGTAGTAGGGTCTGTGGTGTCTCTCAAGCACATAAATCTTCTGCAGTTACCTGCCCCTCAGAACACCCAAGTGAGCAATGCCTCAGCCCATCAGCTTCAGACAGACGTGCATTTCTCTCTTCCCTGGAGCTGGGCAGTGGGAGAAAAGTTACTAAAGAGCTCTTACTCCCCTCCTATCTCTTTGCTTCATGCAAACAAAACACAGATTATAAAGTCATGGGCATGGATCCATTTTACAGGAGACAAAACTTAGGGGAGTTAGAATGGCAAGTTTTTATGGCATCATCTTCCTTCCAAAGCACTGTTATTATTTCAAAGAGTAAAGTGCAAAAAACAGGGTTAGAAAATAATAATGTCTATTAGGAAGGATTAGACTACAGCTTCAACTTGAGAAATTGTTTTTCAGATTGGATCATTTTTAATAAAATGCTCATCCTTCCTCTGTCTGATCTCATTTCCTAAGCCCTGAAGTCTTTCCTTTCATAGGAAAACTTCTTGTTTCTGTGGGATTTCTGATTGCATAAGGACCACACATGTTCACAAAATTTGCGTTATTTTTAATTTTTTATAATCTTTGAGATTAATTATTTATATACACTTTTTAGAAACTTTCAAGTTTCAAAGTTACCAATTGAATGCGTCTTTTCTTCCCAAATCCTTTTGATAGCGCATTATTATGCAGCTCAGTTCAATCAATAATGAAACTTCATTTTTTCATTCTAATTCGTCATCACATTTTTAATAGCCTACAAAATAAAAGTGACAATGTAATTTATTCTTCTGAAACCACAACCAAAAATTTGGTACGTATACTCTAAACCACTCTTTTCCTCTAAAGTGTAAAGCAGTCTGTGGCACTTTGGTATGTTAGCTGCACAAGACTGGATTGTGATGGAAAACATGCAAAGAATTTTGCATTCCTGCAGTGCCATATGTTTTGGCAGCAGAATTAAATTATGATCATACCATTATACCCTACCATTCATGCTACCTAAAAACACCTATTTATCTAGTCCCACAACAGGGTCTGTACTAAGAGAAAATATTCTTTTATTGTGTTCCATAAGTGAAAGTCAGCATAGAGCTCAGTGCTCTAAAAAATCTTTGCCACTAGGACTTTCTCAGAAAAATAATGTTATTATGAGGCTCAAGTCAGCCAGGAGGTTGAGTAGTTAAGCATCCAGTCATCAAAGTTCTAAGCTCATGTTTCTTTGTGAAAGAAATTAGCCATACAGAGAAACAATTTTCTTCAGAATCTGCACATTTTGTATTATTTATAGATACTGCCTCATTGTTTAGGGTTTTTTTGTGGCTTTTTTTGTTTTAGTTTTGTTAAAGACCACTAACTAATTTGAAAGTGTGTGAAAGATGAAGTTGCCTAAAAATACTGATCTATGCAAGTCAGTCTGTGATAATACCTGTTAACCTTTGCTGCTAAAAGAGAACTACTTGACAATATTACACAAAAATAGACAAAAGTTACAAAAGATTTTTCACATAGTCTCTAGAAACTTCTAAATTTTTCTAGGCTTTTCTGATTATTTATATTTGTAGGTGCCTGAATTATCATGGATCCATGTTGGGTTTTTTTGCTGTTTATGAGCTAGCAGGCTTTAAGTTTTTTCTACTAAAAGCTCCTCTTTATTAAGAGAGGTTTTTATTCCTTAAATGTTAAGGAAAAGTCCAGCCCAAAACAAGGATCTATCCTTTACCAAAATAGTGAAATTCAAGGAAAAAAAATTTTAAATTACAGTGAGTTAACATAATCAGGATGACTGAATTACATAGAAAATACTGTTCCATACAAGCCTGATACCCATATCTCTTTTTTGATGGTAGCAGATCAAATTTAAGAGGTTTCTTTCCCTGCTACATCTTGGCAAAGCACCTAAATGGACATTTTTACCTCTCAGTAGGGGAAATGCCTCAGTTTCCCAGTCCTAGTCTCATTTAAGATGTGGTACTGCTTTGGCTGGGATAAAGTTTACATGGTGTTGATAACACAGGGTAATTTAATAATTTAGTAATTACATAGCAGGGCTTACACAGAGCCAGGGCCTTTTCTGATCCTCACAGAAACAAGTGCAGAAGGAGTTGGGAGGGGACACAGCCAGGACAGGTGACCAACTGACCACAGGTATATTCCACACCATATGGGGCTGTACTCAGCATATAAAGCTGGGGAAGAAGAAGGAAGAGGGGCTGTTCAGAGTGATGGTGTTTGTCTTCTCAAGTCATGCACAAGGGAGCCCTGTTTTCCTAGGTGGAGCTGACCCCTGCCTGCCCATGGGAAGTGGGGGATGAATTCCTTGTTTCACTTTGCTTGTGTGCTCAGCTTTTGCTTTACCTATTAAACTGTCTTTATCTCAACTCGTCAGTCTTCTCACTTCCACTCTTCTCTGCCCCATCCAGCTGGGAGAGAGAGCAGGTGGCTGTGTGGGGCTTAGCTGCTGGCCATGGTTAAACCATGGCAGAGGTCTTGGCATATCTGGAGTACTCCTGGCATGCCAACTGGCAGAGGTTGCCAACAGGCACTTTGGCCAGAGTGGACAGTTCTATCCAATCTGATAGATGTAAATGGCAACATTTTACAGGACTTGTGTCAGCACATTGATCCTGTATCCTTCAAGGAAGGAAGAATAATTGTACTTTTACAGATTCATAAAAGAAAAATACAGTGCTACTTGTCCCAGTTTGTTACATTTATCAAGAGGGCAGAGAGGAGGGAAGAGAGGAACTTTGCGAGGATCACATTGCAGAAAGCGATCCCAACGAGAGGTGGTGCTGCACATCCATTTTAGAGTGAAGTTCTATCTTCTGCTGAGTGCTGGTGAGTAGAGAGGGTGGGAGGCAAGTGCTATCTCCCTACAACATGGTTGTTACAATCAAACCACTTCTTTGCAAGAGCAGTACAGTATTTTTTTCACTGTTGAAGCCAACAGAATTTATACCCACTCTCACTGAGAGATCTGTGCAGCATGAAGTGTGCATCAGCTGATTTTCACTTGTACTTCACATCAGTTGTAGTTATAATTCAAAGTGACTTCTGAACCCTTCTTTTCAATTGCAGTACTCCACAGCTCCAGCAGCAGATATTTTTGCTGACAGTGATGCAATTTTGAACCTCTGTTAATGACATGATACTCCATAAGCATATTGGCTTGGTTAATCATTATAGGCAGTTCTTCGACTACAAAACTTGAAGATAGAAAATTGGATTTTAGGCATTTAAGTCTCTTTATTACATAAGAAAAATGGAAGTTATACTTAAAAGATAGTGGATCCCATAAGGAATGGTGTGCTGCTCTCTCATACCAACAACAGGGAAGGCCTTGGTGGTGGCAGCCTTGGCTGCAGTGACCATGAGATTGTGGAGTTCAGTATCAGGTGAGGAAAAAGCAGAGCAGCAAGTAAGATTGCAACCATGGGCTTCAGGAGAGCTAACCTGCTGCTGAACGTGGATCTGGAGGTGAAGCTCAAGGTGGGGTCCTTCGGGAATGAATCGTGAGTGAGGCTGAAGACCTTGTAGCAAACTTTTCCCATAAAAGCTGTTAGAACTCAATAGATTCTTTAAGAAGCCTATCCTGAATGTTCATGATCTCACTCATAGCCATTTGGACATGAACCTCCCAGTGACTGACCCAATGCTTCTCGCAAACAGCCATGATGGACTAGATATGGGCCAAATATGGGAAGGTGAAAACTGGAAGAATGTGAAGAGGCCTTTTAGGGTATCTAAGCTTTTGTGGTGCCCAGTGAGATGCTGAAGAGCAGCCAACAGCTGATGGACATCACTGAGAAAGTGAAACCAGAAATAAGTCTGGAGGGAATTGGCTTGTTGCAGTTGCCAAGTCACTCCTCATGATATTTGAAAAGCCATGGCCCTTGGGTGAAGATCCAGGTGACTGGAGAAAGGGAAACATTGTACCCATCTTTTAAAAAGGGAGAAAGGAGGACCCTGGGAGACTCACCTCTGTGCCTGGGAAGATTCTGGAACAGACCCTCCTAGAAGCCATGCTAAGGTACATGGAGAACAGGGAGATGACTTGGGACAGCCAGTACAGCTTTACCAAGGGTTAAGTCCTGCCTGACCTACCCAGTGGCCCTCTATGATGGAGTGACCACATCAGTGGACAAGGGGAGGGCTGTAGAAGTCACTTATCTGGACTTCTGTAAAGCCTTTGACACAACTGACCCCCACAACTTCCTTCTCTCTAAATTGGAGAGAGACGGATTTGATGAGTGGACAGATCAAGCAGCCCTGCTGAGAAGGACTTGGAGATGCTGGTGGATGAGAGACTGGATGTGACCCAGCCATGTGCACTTACAGCTCAGAAACCCAAACATGTCCTGGGCTGCATCCAGAGCAGCGTGGGCAGNGATTCTGGAACAGACCCTCCTAGAAGCCATGCTAAGGTACATGGAGAACAGGGAGATGACTTGGGACAGCCAGTACAGCTTTACCAAGGGTTAAGTCCTGCCTGACCAACCCAGTGGCCCTCTATGATGGAGTGACCACATCAGTGGACAAGGGGAGGGCTGTAGAAGTCACTTATCTGGACTTCTGTAAAGCCTTTGACACAACTGACCCCCACAACTTCCTTCTCTCTAAATTGGAGAGAGACGGATTTGATGAGTGGACAGATCAAGCAGCCCTGCTGAGAAGGACTTGGAGATGTTGGTGGATGAGAGACTGGATGTGACCCAGCCATGTGCACTTACAGATCAGAAACCCAAACATGTCCTGGGCTGCATCCAAAATACTTTGGACATCAGGAGAGGGAGAGATTCTGCCCCTCTGCAGTGCTACATCCAGCTCTGAGGACCCCAGAGGCCACCAAGATCATCAGAGGGCTGGAGCACCTCTCCTATGAAGAATGGCTGGAAGAATTGGGGTTTTTCAACCTGGAAAAGCAAAGTCTTAGGGGTGATCTAATTGTGGTCTTCCAGTACTTGAAGGGAGCCTACAAGAAAGGTGGAGAGAGTCTATTTACAAAAGTATATAGGGAAAGGACAAGAGGAAATGGACTCAAATTGATAGAAAGTAGCTTTAGATTGGATATTACGAAGAAATTCTTTTCTGTGAGGATGATGAAGCACTGGCAGATCTTGTCCAGAGAACCTGTGGCTGTCCCATCCCTGGAAATGTTCAAGACCAGGTTGGATGGGGCTTGGAGCAACCTGGTCTAGTGCAAGGTATCCCCTGCCCACAGCAGGGAGGTTGAAGCAGATGACCTTTAAGGTCCCTTCCAACTCAAACCGTTCCATGATTCTATAATTTTATTTGTGTGCCAAAGTCCTGGCTACTGGATTTTAGAAATAATGTTCCACATAAGATGCTGTCTCTGATTGCCATGAATAAAGGCTTGAAATAAGACATAAGTGTAACAATAGGTCTCAAATATCTGAAACAAATAAGAAAAATCTAATTCTTGCTATGATTGCTCAAATATTATGATAGTTAATCCAGCCTCATAGTTTGGGAGAAGCAGGAAAATGAGCACCACAGATTAATATATTTTTAGTGCTTGGATCACTGACGCTATGTGTTTCATAACAGCCAAGATAGCAGGTAGAAGTGTGGCCAGTTTGTAATTATCAGAACACCTTGCTCCAGTACAAGTGCTTTGGATCAGTGGAAGAGAATATTCTGCATACAGGATGTTGCAATTACTGGTTCCATCCCAAATATGGGAAACATGAGGACTGATGCCTCTAAGAACATAGTAAGGCAGGGGCAGAGTCCTGAGTCCCTGCTCATGAAGAATACATTTATTTATGTCAAGAGTACTTTATACAAACTATATTTCTCAGCCAGCCAACAAGTTTAATAGGAAAGGTAAATTTGCAAGGAAATGTTCTGTTATAAAGTTTCTTTCCTGCAAGTACACTTATTAATCTAAAGAATGTGTAAAAACGTTTCTGCAATCTGACTGTGTAAAGTGCATCATAAAATAATGCAAGAACTAGGCATCAGTGTCTCAGCATATCCCTAGAGATTCTGAAATTAATAGCTATATTTATAACTAAATTATATTCTGAATCTTAGCAATGGCAAGGGACATTGTGTCTGAACTGAGACATGTTGTTTTTCTAGTGAGATACTGTCTCACTAAAGGAGGAACAGAACTGGGTCAGCCCTGGCAAAGGTAGAATCTATGCCTGGGAGAGGGCTACTGTTATCTCTTAAACATTTCTGAAATTTCAGTTCTTCCTTGTGGGCAAAACACTGGGGATTTATTCTGTGAAATGCAAATATTTGAAGCTTGGCGACTCTTCCCTGCTTTTCATCTCCCAGTTCTAAATGTACCTCACAGCTTGTGGGCACAGTGTCCTGTCTCCTGTCTGTCCCTTTCCCCAACTCCCATCAAACAGCAGTCCCTGAAGGGTGGAAGAAATACTGTGGAGAATGGTCTTAAGCCTCCCTGGTGCCTGAGACCTGCTGATGGGGCCAAAACCAAGCTTTTGCAGGATAAGTAGAAATGGGTGATAAAAGAATGGCACTGACATTCCCTTCATCCTTGATGTTCCTCTCACCCCAGCTTCATCTTTCTTGGATTCTCTCCAGAGACAGAAGTTATCAGAATAATTTAAAGTGCTCTAACACTTCATGTAACACTGAAGGCTGAGTTGGTATGGTACAAATGAGGAATTGTGTACCTTTTATCATCAATATGCTCCATTCACTTCTGCAGGTGTAAGAATGCAACTATAACAGTTTGTTTTATGAACGTCTAAGTCTGTAATAGAGGATTTGTTAGCACATCCCATACCATGCTGAATTAGCTTGAAACTTAAGGAGACTTCACACATTAGGGGGAAAGCTGTGTAATGGGCAGCCTTTTTGAGCTGCTTGTCATTTTGAATTCAAAGTCACAGTAGAGTAGCCTGGGTGACATCAGTTACTGCCCTCAATGCTTTTCTCACCAGACTCATCACCACAGGAAATCTACCACCACATCACCCAAGCAGCATGAGTTTTCAGCTAAGATTTTCATTTCTTACAGCAGTTTCCTAATCTGTTGGGTGTTATTCTTCAGCAAGGCATGGAAGAGGAATGGAAGTAGGTCACCTTTCCAGACAGCCATCACAGCTGGAGACATAGCTGGGAGGAAATGCTGTGCCTGAGATAACATTCAGGAAGGAGTACTGAGAAATTATTCCTAGGCCTCAAGTTCTCCACCAACCTTTACCTCACCTCCTGTCCCCTACCTTGCCCCTGCCATAGTTTCACCCAGCTACACTTCACTTAATGATCTCATGGTAATCTTTTCTCAGAATTAAAGAAAGGATCTTTTCAAGCTTTGCTGATCAGATTTGTTGTCTGTCAAGCATTTCAAATACACAGAGAGTTGTGGGGAAATGTTCTTCAGGTTGGACAGGCAATCACACAAATAGATTCCTAGTGAACTCTATGGGAGAAGAAAAGCAACCTCGGGTGAGGGAACCACAAACCCCAACCATTTCCATCTGCTTTGAACAACCATTTTAAAACTCCCTAACACAAGCCCAAGAGGCTGAAGGTGAGAGGTTGCTGGAGTCCTTCAATTTCTTAATCTTCTTTGAGAAGCAAAATGAAAGTTAAGTCAAGGATAAATGTCAAACAACTGTTGGGTTATTTTTCAATTCCAACTTGCTTCCAATACAGGATACTGCCTCAGATGGCAGGGGGGTTGGAACAAGAAAATCTTTACAGTCCAGTCCAACCCAAACCATTCTGTGATTCTATGATTCTTCTGCCTTGTAAGTAAAGTTGCTTCTTGTCAATACACATAGTTCCTGGGAAAAAAACAAACAAACTGTTCCTTCATTTATTTTTACTCTTCCTTTTCTTTTGTGAAGTTTTGCTCTATGTGAGGGAGCAAAATGATAGTGTGTTGCCAGCCAAGTGGAAAGGTGTAATTTTATGGACCACTTCTCTGTGGAATGGGACTGATGAGGTAGGAAATACTAAGTCTCTTACAGCACATGGCTTCTACAGCACTATAGTGGGAGGAAAGAGGGGTTTATGCAAGACTGCTCCTCTAAAAAAGGTCAAATAGGGAGATAAAGCTTTCCCTTCAAAAAGGCTTTGGTTATGTGATAGCAATGCTTTCCACCTACCCTTTGAAAGAGTACAAGAATACAGGGAATATTGAAGTACCTTCTGAGCCAAAAATAAGTAGAGGCAACATGAAAGTGACTGAGTAATTGCATCAGAACTTTGCAATTAAGGACCAACATCTGCCTAAGTGTAGTAAGAGATGTCAGACAGGTTAATCTTTTGCATTTTATACAGTACCAGAAAACAATACTGTACACCACTTGCTTTTAATCTTGCCATCAAAAATTTTATTGTTAATACAATAAAAATGTGTTTCACCCGACTTTCACTTAAAAATCAAGTGCACAAGCGCTAGCTGTAAACTAAGGCCTGTTCTTTGTAACTTTTTAAATACAAAAAGAGCAACACTGAAGTTATAGGATGATGCCTGAGACCACAGCCCACTTGTTTGGGACCAGAACATGTTTAGATTCCCTGACAGAAGTCAGATCAAACATTCAAAGCAATGAATTTGCTGGACACTATCCAAAATGAGCTCCTGCATTTGGAGATAGTAGAACTGCCAGCATAAATCATACCGAAGATGGATTAAACTGCAAATGCTGTTAGTACATCTGGTGGGTGACACACATCGACTATGAGCAGAGACGAGCAAACACTTTATCCTCTGCCTGTAGAGGCTAAACCAGGTTAGATGTATTTGCAAGTGTGTTTGTAGCTGCAAGACATCGGAAGATGGTCAGGAAATTACTGAAGTGGCTGAGAATTACACCAGGGCACAGTATTTTTTGTTGTAGCTCTGTGTTACTCTCCAATACACACATTGATAGTTGCGGTTTGTTTTAAATAACTGATTTTTAAAAAATTATTTGCGTATTACAAGCAAAGAAAATTTTAGATTAGGTCTAAGTGAGAAACACTTCCAATGAGCAGTGTTCTCCTCTTAATTTGGAATATCGATAACAAAATTCATTAATCATAACATGAAAGACCAGATCAGTATAAGACAGACCTTCCATTTTGTCAAGCCTTATTCCTTGTGAAATAAGCTTTTCTGCTTTCAAAAACCATAAGGAGATAGTACTGTCATCCATGATTAGTCATACTAATGCAACACATGATGGAATTACTTTCCAACTGCAGAGTGAATGTCACCACAGAAAAGGGAGGGGGGAAGGAATGAAGAAGGGAAACAGGCAAATCTGACAGATCTGTCTATAGAACTATTATGAAGTTCTTAAGATTTCATTAATGTTAGTAAAAGGCAAACAAATGAAAAATCAGATGCATCTCACCTGGGCTTATATTGTGCAGAAACACTAAGGGAGTGATTATGTGATAAATTAGAATCCCACTCCTGTGTCTTGGACACAGAAGCATTTTAAACAGGCCTTTCTCTAACATTATGAAAAAATTTAATAAGTTCCTGAAGAGGAACCTTTTAGTTCCAGATGACCTACACTTGTCTTCACAAATTTTTGCCACATAATATTCCTGGTGTTAAAGCATACGTTGTCTTGGAACCACACATTTTAGTGATGCATACAATAAATACACTGCACACCAGAGTAAAAATACAGCACACAGTAAAAGTTAGACATCATTTTTATCAGCCAAATCTATGCACTTATCTGAACAACCAAACCATGTCAGTGGGAGAAAAGAAATGACTGCTATTAGAGTGACCAGTCACACTTCCATAAATTAAAAGTAAGAAATGTACAGGTTATGGCAATAGTTACAACAGGATATATTACTTCTAGGAGTCCTTTCAGATAAAAGTAGATATTTAATTTACTTCATTTTGTTCTTGTAAAGATCCAAAATGTTATATAGAGATTAAAGTCTTCACTTAAAAAAATAAATTCTTGTGACAAACAAGAAATGGTGCTTCTAATGGCCACACCTATTTGCTTTCCTCTCCATATACCAACATGTTGTAAACAATACTCTGTAAAGGAAGCAACAAGTTATTCAACATTTTCTGGTCATTATACAAAAACACAATGAGAACTTCTAAACAAAAAAATTCAGATACCTAAAGAGCATGATGCAACTGTCTTTTACTCACTGGCCCATTTACAGTTTAAATTACTATTATCACGTGCAAGGCATCTTATAAATGATTGGAAGGCAAGTAGTTGGGAAAATATTCTTGTAGAGTCTATATTTATAAAATCTGTCCAGCTTCTTTGGATAAAAGGCATTATCATAGGATCATTGAATGGCTTGGATTGGAAGGGGACCTTGAAGACCACCCAGTTCCAACCCCTTGCCATGGGCAGGGACGCCTTCCACTAGACCAGGCTGCTCAAAGCCCCATCCAGCCTGGCCCTGGACACTTCCAGGGATGGGGCAGCCACCACTTCCCTGGACAACCTGTTTCAGTAAAGACTTTTTTCCTCAAATCTAATCTAAACCTACTCTCTTTCAATTTGAACCCATTTCCCCTTGTCCTGTCACTACATGCTCTTGTAAACAGTCCTACCCCATTTGTTTAAGTTCCCTTCAGGCATAGGCACATTAAATTTATATATTCAGGTATATTAAATATACTCTTCACAATTTAGGCACAAGTACTACAAATACTGTGCAGCATTTTTCATGGTTCTTTGTGGTTCGTGAATGAAACAAAGAAAGAGCAAATGTTCATAAAGTTCACAAAGAAAATGAACAATTTCTTCTTGGCAAATTCAGTAATTAGAATTCAATAAAATTCAGAAACAAAAATACGCAAACCTAAGGTTTGTGTTTAGTCCTGTTCACATTTATGCTGCAGAGACTTGTGAATGTAATCACTGTTCTGCTAAAGTCAAAGGAATATCTGTCAGCTGGATCATGGTTTATTCATATTTGCAATCTTAGATTAAGGACTGAACATCTCCAACAGTACCATATAAAGGACTAGAAAAAATTAACTGCTATTAGTGCTGCAAGAGTTGAGAACTAGGACTGAGGATCAGGCACAGCAATTCCTTTCATCAATGACACTTTTCTTGGAGAAAGGAGTCACTTTTTTTAGCTCAACTAGAATTTTTTGTTTGCTGCTTTTATTTTCCTCAATGCTACAAGAATTTTAATTTAGAAGATTAAACAAATACATATAAGCTCTCTTGCTTCAGAAACTTTGAAGTAAAAACCAGTTCAAGATCGCAAAATAAAGTTTTTATTCCTCAGAAACAATAAATTGTTGCTATTCCTGAAATGAAAGTCATATCTTCTGCAGACTATCTCAAAAGCAAAGCAAATATCTCTTTCATGCTTTCTTTAGAAGGCCAATCATAAAGCCAGCAGAAAATAGATGCAACTGGAATATATAAGCAATTTAGAGACACTTGTTTAATCTCAGTAATTACCTATTCACAGAGGCAGGATTGGTTAGAAAGGGCTATAGATATTTTTCTATTTAAAACTTTATAAAGAGTTTCCTGAGACATGTTAAATACAGGATAAACGTCACATCTCTTCTGTCAAAATCATACCAAGATAAAGAACAGAATATGGTCAAGCAATAGATAATATTTCCTGCTGCAGTCACAGCAGATGAACAACTCAGAGCTAAATTTTGTCTGTTCACATGTATACAAATCTTGTTTACTTCACTGAATTTTCTGCTGTCAGGCAAAGTGATGTCAGAAATCAACCCCCTCAGTGATTTTCTGAACAGCATTTCTTGAACTGGTTTTAGAGTTCAGCAACATCAAAAAACTGCATTTTAAAACTATGTCCTCTTTATATTTTCTGTGTGGTTTGGGTTTTTTAGTGAGATTCCATAATATTTAAACACATGTTCAGTCCTTCACTCTTTTATTGGGCGTCCCAATTAGCTTGGGAAAGTCACATGAATTTGTTCCCAGAGCACAGGAATAAGTTTCAGGGCACCAAGAAGTACATGGCATGATATGGCACTCGGCTGTGCAAGTTCTAGATCACTCTGGGCTAAATTAAAAAATTCCAGTGCTTAAAGAAAAATAATGTGAATGATAGCATCAGGCTACTTTACAGACAGCAGTAACCCAGCTGTGGAAATGCTTGTCTTCCTGGCTGCTATTTTTTTAATCAGTTTTGGCCCTAAGGAATTTTGTCTTCAGGGTGGCAGCTGATGTGAACCCTTAATGAAGGATACACGGCTCACAGAATCCAGCTGTAAGCGTGCAGGACCAGCTGGCACACCTGAGAGCAAAGCGGAAACCAGTTCCAGATTTCGACAGTCACAGATGTTGTGTGAGGGCATGGCCTCCTCCCAGGCTGCTGCATCCAACACAAACTAGATAAAGCAACACCTTTACCACAGTTTTCTATTTATGAACTTGACATATTGATATAACTAAATACATGAAAAAGGGGAGGGCAGGGGAGAGGAGAGGAGAGGAGAGGAGAGGAGAGGAGAGGAGGAGAGAGGAGGGTATTGTTAGCGATGGATGGGGTGTGCT